>ML779001.1:531683-563565 GCA_009831015.1 Picea engelmannii | reverse complement strand
AGTCAAAGAATCAATATCAGAAAAATAGATGTATCGATGAAAATCGAGTATAAAAATTACCCAAAGACACATCGAAGATCTCCCCAGTATGGTTGCCAAATAAATGTTGAGGAAAAGATATGAAATGGTCTTACTCAAGCATTTTCAGATTCTGCTTGGCTAAAGCAAAATAGACGGGAATATCACCCTATGTTTATAGCCATAAAAAATAAAGTCCTAACTCACAAGTATTGATTACAAGTGCTTAGGCTAGTCTTTTTCACAATTAAAATCTTGTTGGAAAATTAATTTTAATATGATTTTCTGAATATAACAGTTTTTGAAATAAATGTAGAGATAGAAGTAAAGACACCAGGATGATAATCAAGACAGGTGAGACATAAATAAATCCTTTATTTCATTCAAATTCATCAAAGAGTCATTCTCTTTACAAAATTTCATACAGAAATTCGGACCAAAGTCAAACTTAGACATCCCCGATGGAACATACAAAAGGACCTATGACAGACAATCAAAAATTGAACTCTAAAAGTTGGATCATCTTGCCACAGATTTTTGCCCACTCGACTCTGCACAATAGCCTTTGTCAGTCATGAAAATTAATTCACAAACAGACAAGTCTACACAAACTATCAAATATAGATCAACACCTCTGAAAAACTAGTGTTTGAATGATGTAATTCAACCCTGAATCTTGTTGTCTACAATAAGACCCTGTTATCATAAAAAATAATTAGGCTTGTGATAAATTAAGGAATGAATGAAAATTGAACTATCTCAACATAAACTGAAAGAGAAAACCTTAGAATGCTTCTCCTTCTATCCTCCTCTTTTTCCTCCCTTTCCTTTCTCCTTTAAGCAAATTATAATTGGTTGAAGTAGTTGAACTACCTCATTAGTTAAGTAAAAAAAACTCCATAAAATTTTTAGTTAAGGGGGGAAAAGTAATAAATCATAATAAGGGTTCTTTTTAAATAATAACTAGTAGGTGGGACCCCTTGTGACTCCCTCTAGTTCTTAACAATCATAACATAACTAGTTAATTAAGAAAAACACCCCTCCTCATGACTCCCATCATCACATTCACATTTGAAAATTTATCTCATTAATATTTGAAATTATTTTCAAAAAATATATTACTCATATATCCAAAGAAAACATGTTGTCCAAAATTTCTGAAGTCAAAACTGTCATCAACAAAAAATAAAATAAAACTCACAAACCATATTTCCCACTCTGGGATGCAATCTTTCCTTGATTGTTGTTGTCACCCTTTGATTATTCTGAATTTGTCTTTGGTTGTGCTGAGCCTTTAGGCCTAATCTCATTGATCACGTGAGAACAATCATCCCTCAAATGCATCCGGGAAGACATATTTATCAGAGCCATTGGAGGGTGAGGAAGGAGCAGAAATGGATTTTCCTTTGTCAGGGGCATGGTGGGCCTCAGTTTTCAATCTCTTGTTAGCATGGGAGGACTACACTGGTGAGTGGGCAGGGGCAGCTTGGACAATTTTATTTTTAGGTAGGGGAGCAGGTAAGGACAAATTGGGCCAACCACAATGTTGGGAGACTGTCGGATGGACAATATCTTGCCAGCCGTCATTTTCGGGAACTTCGAGTTGCAATGAGACATGAGGGGGCACGGGAATACCAAGGGCTTGTGGAGCTTGGAAGGGAGGCCTTTCAGGCCTAGGTTGGACCATTCCTTGCCCAATCCAATTGAAAACTACGGCCTGAAACAACTGGCCTAACTCTTGCGAATCAACGTCAAAGTGTATGGAGAATCTTGGCCTTCTTGGGCCTATGTTCCAATTACCTTTCCCTCGGTTGCCTCTGCCATGGCTACCTTGGCTAAAAAAACTCATTCCTGCATGCATGATTAATTAAAAAATAGCCATTTTAACAACCATACATGAAAACTCTTAAAAAATATGAAATATATTTTGGCTCAACAATATATTAGACTCATGCAATCCAATCCATACAAATTGTTTAATCATTGTTGATGAGCAGGGGGTGAACAAAGGTTCTAGGATATACGAGGGGTTTCTATTCAGTGAAAAATAATAAAATGAGGGGGGAAGTAAACATGGTTGCTGCTCAAAGACAACACAATCAACTGTAATGCAAACCAAAGAAAATATCACTTTGATCCAATCAAGAAAATGCGACTTCAAATTGCTTCAATACATAATTATTCTTGACTGTAATTAAATTTTAGAACAGGGAGTAAAAAATGAATGTGGGAAGGCGATGGGGTTGTAATTAGCGAAAAGAGAAATAATGATAGGGAAAGAGAGTGAATATTGTTCATAAATTAATTAAGTAATCCATAAAACCATTTTGTAAAAGGAAATAACACCCACCAAATGACTACTGCGACCCAAAAAAAAACAACTACTGTGTACAATTCAAACAATTATGTGCATTAACTTGCTCATTGTTCGTAATCAAATATTTAACACAGTGTCATCAAACAAGACAATATGCATTCCACAACAACCTATAGAGGAGCTCTATTTTTTCTCACTTATCCATTTAATATTTTCAAATAATTCCCAAATGAATACACAATCAATTATTTCCACTATGGTCAGCGCCAACTTATCAACCACTGCCCACAAATTATTCAATCATCAAACACAAACACAAAAATTGTGCTCAATCTCGTCCTCTAATTCATTTAATAATTGATTTGTGATGAGATTATACTGTCACAGATCCTGTGCCTATATCTGCTACGAAACATGATATTCATCAAAACACATAACAGACAGCCAAATACAACCATCAATATTTAATATGCAAAGATCTTGACTTTCCATTTAAACTCATAGACAACCATCACCATTCAACACATATTGTGTTGTGGAATACACAAACATCCGACAAAAATGCAAGAGCATTTATGTGATTGTACAGGTTCAATCATTCTTAATCTAAACACCCACAATGTTGGGCTATCAATACAATACAACGTGGCAGCAACATCATGCCCGATCTCATAACACACATCGATCAAATTGAAACAAATCCATATTAAAAAACCCGTGACCCTCTTTGATGGTGCAATCAAATAATATCTATAACATATACAGTGGATTACCGCGATTGTAACACACCATTTGGAAATTAAAACACATAGTCACAACAATCATTAACTCATCTTAACATGTTGTAGGAATGCCACACATACCCACGCATCACACACAAAGCATCTTTGTGCATTAATCAATTGTAAACTAATGTTGGGTTAACAATTCAACAATTGTAATGTAAGAGACAACGACTGTGCATTCAAACCAATTCTCCAATCAACCAATTACCATGTTGAGTTTAACAATTTGATTGTCATAATAACCACTGTAATGACTAAATACCAAAACCAACACCACTGTCAACATAATCAACAGAGATGAGCCCGAAATTGAACACTGTCGACAATACACCAACAACTCACAGCAACCAACAGTATACCCAATGGCCATAACAGTTTCCTCTATCAAAACTCAGGCTTGAGAAAACAAGGGTTTGCTTTGTGGACCAACACAGGGAGACATGGATTTGACTCCCATCATTATGTGAGAACTTATGATACCAATGGTTCACACACAGGGTATACCACAATTAATTTTGCAGACATGGTTATAATTCCTGTGATAGGAGAGACTATGAACAAAGGAGCAAGGCTTCATTATGGATCTGTAACAAAACTTAGAACACGCAGGGTATAACCCTTGTGGCCTTCCCAATCAACCTGAGAATGCTAAGATAGGACAGGGCTGAGAAATAACAGTCAACTTAAGCAATCCCTTTGGAAAAACAACCATCACTACCCACTACGCAACGTTAGTAACATGAGTGAACTCATACAACGCGCAGTGACACAAGGCGTTTCAAACCTAGTAAACCCCATAACAACAAACAAGAGGGTAAGGTGATAAGAAAGTGTGAGATGGCCAACCAATTTGGACTAAATAAAAAACCTTTAACCAAGACCAACAAGGATGACAGAGGGCCATCATGGTTCCTAACACCTAGAATGATAAATAAAACTGTGACTCTAATCATTATTGAAATGAAACCCACACCAACCATCCATTTCAGAAAAATATCACCAATTTACACAGTTTCCAGACTTAAGGAAAGCACAAACCCATACATACTGAACCATTATCTATTTCATAACCAGAGAAAATTCATGGATGGAAAAAAGACATACATGTAACCAAGAGCACCTTAAAAACGTGAGTTGGTCGAGCGATTCTTCCTCTGCTTGAAAGTCAGAGCCTAAACACAACAGACACAGTTGAACAATAGCCTGACTAGGGTGGCATCCAATGGAAAGAGTAAGGGTGATGTGTAGTAAATGCACGTCGCCTCCACCCCCAGTCAATTAATTCCTTAGTACACACCAGCCAGCTTCCCATTAACTCATTCAATTAAACCATGTATCAAAACCATCACACACTAATATCCAATAGCATGCCCCATATCACATTTATCCATTTCCAACTTATTCCATAACGTAAGTCAACCATGTTTCATATAAATCAATAAAATCGCATAGCTATTAATTTGTTAGCTAGGATTAACTATGATCATTTCAATTTCAATGCATGTAGAGTAGTATATTAGCATAGTTTAATTCCTTCCTTTTGTGTTTTGTTACATTGCTTTTATTTCTTTCCCACTGCTCTTATATATTATTATTAACATGTCTCTTGTGAAGGTGTCCCGGTAATGTATCCAAGAACAGATAGCAATGATAACAATGGATAACATAGGTCGTTGTAACATAAAATTTGAGCCTAGAGTAGTAGAAAAAACCATAACATCGCTTATCCATCATCCAATTGTCGCAATTAGAACCAACACATAATAAGCCCTAACCATCGCCAATAAAAACAAGATCTCATCAACCATGTAGCAGTGTCAAACAATGGCACAAACATCAAATAAGAACCATGTATTATCTCTCAATTTGAAAGGTGGTCCCACCTACTAGTATTATTTATATTGTTAGTTTATAATAATAGGCTTTAGCGATACTTTGTGGGAAAAAATCCCCGTTGTGATTTTAATCGTCAACATGGTGTTTTCACAGTTAATAGTGATTGGATGATCGTATTTCACTTGTACGTCTTCTAGGGTCTGTTTCATCCAAATTACTTGAGTGCAACAAGATGCTGCAATAATGTACTATGCTTCTCTTGTAGATAGTGATATAGATGTCTGATTTTTACTTAACCATGACACCATACACTTTCCCAGGTAGAATGCTTCTCCACTAGTTTTTTTGTGTCATCTACACTACCAGCCCAATCTCCATCAATATATGCAGTCAATGTAAAATCTTTTGTTTTTGGAAACCATAAACCAAATTCCACTATTCCTTTAAGATATCTGAATATCCTTTTTACTGCCTTCATGTGATTTTCTTTAGGTGCAGATTGAAATCTACCTACTACTCCTACATCCTGCAAGATGTATGATATTGTTGTTGTTTCATATAATAGGCTACCAACCATTGATCTGTACATGGTTTGGTCTACTCTTGGTGAATCATCATCTAGACTTAGTTTTCATTCTATGACCATGGGAGTGCACATGGGTTTGTTGTATTCCATTTGAAATTTGTTTAACATTTATTTAAAAATATTTAGTTTGGGAAATGAATATTTGTTTATCTATTTGAGTGACTTGTAAACCTAGGAAGAAAGTAATTTCTCCTAGCATAGACATTTCAAACTATTTACGCATTTCTGTAGAAAATGTTTTTATTAGTATACTAAGATTACTTCCAAATATGATATCATCTACATATACCACCACAACAATCATATCTTGGTCCTAAATATTTCCCAAAATATTTAGTTTGGGAAATGAATATTCGTTTATCTATTTGAGTGACTTGTAAACCTAGGAAGAAAGTAATTTCTCCTAGCATAGACATTTCAAACTATTTATGCATTTCTATAGAAAATGTTTTCATTAGTATACTAAGATTACTTCCAAATATGATATCATCTACATATACCACCACAACAATCATATCTTGGTCCTCAATTTTGATATACAGGTTGTTGTGAGTAGTCCCTCTTTTATATCCTTGTTTTTACAGATACATATCTAGTCTTGAGAACCATTCTCTAAGGGCTTGTTTAAGACAATACAGATCCTTCTTTAGTTTGCACACATAGTCCTGATTTTTTGTTAATATGAATCATTTTGGTTACTTAATATATACTTATTTTTCTAATGTTCCATTCGAGAATGTTGACTTGACATCCATTTGATAAATTTTGAAGTTTCTGAAGCATGCAAATGTCAAAAACATTCTGATGGCCTCTAGTCTTGCTACTGGGGAAAAAGTCTCTTCAAAGTCAATACCTTCCACTTGGGAATATCCTTTGCATACTAATTTTTCTTTGTTCTTTATGATATGTCCATTCTCATTAAGTCTGTTTTTGAATATCCACTTGGTTCCTACCAGATTCTTGTATTTTGGTCTAGGGACAAGTTCCCATGTATGGTTTTTCTCAATTTGATCAAGTTCCTTGTTCATTGCTTTTATCTAGTCTTCACTCTTACTGGATTCTACAAAAATTTTGGGTTCTATTACTGAAAGCATTGTCTGTTCAGAATCAAATATAATTTTCCTTCTTCTTTCTACTCCTGCTTCTTTATTCCCTATAATTTGATTTTCAAGGTGATTCTTTTGAACTCTTTGTTATGGTGTTTTTGGTAAGGTTGTTTCTTCCTCATCCTTCTCTTCATTGGTTTGTGGTTTATTCTCTTGTAGTTCTTCAATATCTTCTTCATATTGTGATTCACCATCTTCTTCATCATCACTAGTTCTTCTCCATTCATCAATTTTTTATTCATCTTGAGATTTGATTTTGCTCAATTTTAGATCATCTATTTTTACATTTGAACTTTCCACTATTTTGTGCAGTCTTATATTATATCACTTGTAATATTTTTTGTTAGTTGAATTTCCCAGAAATATACCTCCATCTGATCTAGAGTCAAATTTTCCTAGATTATCTCCATCCCTCTTGATGTAACACTTACTTCCAAAGACTCTGAAATGTTTCACAGATGTTGGTCTTCCAAACCATAATTCATAAGGTGTTTTCTCATGGTTAGCTCCCAGTTGTTCTTGGTTAAGTATGTGGACTACTGTATATATTACATCTCTCCAAAGTTTGTTTGGGAGCTTGGTTTCATTCAACATAGTTCTTGCAGTCTCTTGAACAGATCTGTTTTTCCTCTCAACAACTCCATTATGTTGAGGAGTTCTTGGAGCTGAGAATTGTCTCTTGATTCCATGATATTCACAAAACTTAATGAATTATTTAGAGGTAAATTTGCCTCCATTATCGGATCTTAAACATTTGATTTTGAGATCTGTTTCATTCTCTACATAAGTCTTGAAAGCTTTAAAATTTTCAAATGCCTCAGATTTTTCTTTGAGAAAATATACCCAGGTCATCTTCGTATAGTCATAAATTATCAACATGAAGTAGTGTTCCCATTTTATGCTTATATTCCTATAGGGCCCACAGATATCAGTTTGCACAATCTCCAAGGGTTTTGATGTAGAATGCTCTTTTAGCCTGAATCTGACTCTTGTTTGCTTCCCTAGTTGACAATGTTTGCAAATAGGACATGAGGGCTTGATGATTTTTCGAATGTCTTTTACAACTCCCTTTTTACTAGCTTTGATCAAGTTATCAAAGCTCAAGTGTCCCATCCTTTTGTTCCATAGTCAGCTTTCATCTACTTGACTCATATGGCATTTTTCTTCCTCCTCAATATCTAAGATATGCACATTGCTTGAGGTTCTTGGTGCAATAGAAACTAATTTTCTTGATCCTTATTTTCTTATTTCACATTTTTGGGAGTAAAAAATGAGTGTATGTCCTTGATCACAGGTTCGGCTTACACAGAGTAGATTAGGTTTTAATTTTTATACTAGCAACACGTTTTCTGATTTATTATTTTTGTTTCCCAAGGAAACTATGCATTTTCCTAGTATTTTGACAAATACATTATCTCCAAAAGTGACTTTACCTTTACCCTTTTTTGTCAAAGTGATAAACTTTCCTTCGTATCTGTCATATATTTTGAGCATCCACTATCAATTTACAACTAGAAACTTTTGTTCTTTGCATACATGGCCACTTTACATTCGGTTACTTTTTCTTCTATATCTTTTTTTCCCACATTTTCTTATCTTGTTTATTACAGTTGCTCGTTTTCAAGGATTTCATTGGTAATATACAATCATTGGATTTATGGCCATAGTTGTTGCACTTGTGGCATTCAACATTTTCTCTTGTAAAGGAGACAATGAATTATAATTTCTTTTCTCTACATCATTTTTGTTGTTCTTATATCTCTGGATATTTCTTGGTTTGTAGTTTCTATAGGCTTTACAACGTATTGCTTTGTGTCCAAAGTTGTTGCATGAATAGAAATATCCAAGAAATATATGTTGATATCTATTAGGAGGAGTTCTTTTGATCATTGTTTTTCTTTCTGGAGGAGGTGCTTGCTTATTAAAACCAGTCTTTAATGGTGCCATTTTTATCTTGTTGTGTTCTCTTTTTAAGAAACTTCTAAGAGCAACTACATAGTTGATTGATTGTTTATTAGTTTTCTGTGGAGTAGATTTTGAATTTTGATCATATACCAATCATGTTTTATCATTTGGTGATATTTGGTTGTTAAGAATATCATTCAAAATATTTGAATTGTTCTCAAACTTTGACTGCTTATTTTCCTTTTCAATTTCTCTTTTTAGTAGGACAATTTCAGCTTTTAGCTTTTCATAGTCGTGTTCCCTATCATTGAGTTGTTTCAGAATGACTTCTTCAATTATTTTGGCTTCCTAGATTTGATTCTTTAAATCGTTGATGACTTACCATGTTTCTTTGATGGTCTTTGACACTTCTCTTTCTCTTGATTTTTGTGCTTCTTCATATTCTAACAGTTATTCTCTTAATAATTTATTCTTCCTTTTATACTTTATAAGTTCATCCAGGGAACTGATCAACTCTGATTCAATATCTACTTCCCCTTCAACCTCAGAGTTTTCTTCTTCAATCTCAAAGTTATTTTTGGTGTGATTATTTTTTTGAAACACACACTGACACTGAGACGGGGGGTGAATCAGTGTCTAGAACTTTTGAATGATTTTCACACTTTAATAGATTAATTGAATTAACTGAATAAGATATATACATCTCAATTAATTATTCATAAACATGTATAACAAAAACCGTATGAAATGGATAAAATATCATTCTTTTATTTATTTAACTTGAATGAATACAAATAAAATCAATCCTTTAATATCTTCAACTTCAAATGAATATGAGAGATCCAACTCTCTGATACAAGACCCAACTTGTAGTTCTTAGATCCAACTGAAAAATGAGGAATCCAACCATCATAAGAAGACCTAACTTGTTTATCTAATATCCAACTGAGATATGAGGAATCCAATTCTCTTGACAAGACTCAGCTTGTAAACATGAACCAACCTGATAGAATGAACTTTCATTCAATCCATTATATGTATATATTTGTATCCATCGAGACACTCTCTTCCCTTCATATTATTTTGCTTATATAGTCGTCCAAAAGGTGTCACTTTGAAACAATGTGTCCTTTTGGAATGAAACATTGTACCCCTTCATTTAATTAACACAAATGGTTACTTTTATTAATTAATTTATGTACACCAATTTATACAATGATTTTCGTATGAATATTTTGGAGTGATGGAAACAAATTTTACAACTCCACGACATGGGTTTTTTGCAAAACATGCCCAATTAGCTAAATTGTGAAAAAAATCCCTAGAAAGTATGTGAGGTGGCCGGTACAGGTGGTTCTTTGGAGGAAACTTGCTCATATTTTTCTTTCATCGTCGGATACCAGATCGACTTTAGTACATATTACATTTTTGTGAATGTCTAAATCAACCTCCACATATCTCCTTTCTTGGTGATTATTTAAACTCAACTTGTAAACATTTTACTTAATGGTTATATTAAAATAGGTTCCCTCTTAGCTGCTAGTCACTAAAAATTTGACTTGGTCTCACCCTTTTTTGTATTTTCTTCCTCATTCGACCAACAAACATATTTTTGGTCGACTCAACTAGGAGAAATTTCGACTTGAGTATTTCAATTCTAGTCGACCCATCTTGCTTTAGCCTTGACCCAATTTGTATTTAAGTTTTCTTCGAATTCGACCTTTAGGTTACTTGTTTCTTGGACCAACTCAACTTGGAAGAAAACTGACTTCATAAATTTGACTTTGGTCGTCTCGACTTGCTTTGGCCAACTTGTATTTCCCGACTCAATTTTCCTTCAACTTCGACCTTCAGTTGGTCGACTTGTCTTCGACTCGTCTTAAAATCGATCGACTTTTCTTCTCCAACTTCCTTCAATCTGCAGGCTTGCATTCGATTGACTTGTCTTGCAGTCAATCGACTTCTAGATAGTCGACCTTATTTTTGTTTGAATCGACTCGACTTGTGACTCGATGGTGTCAATGTTTCCTCACCAAACATCCACCATTAACATTTTATCTCATCTCTAGACTCATCTTCAATTGATATTTTCTTAATCACTTTTAATGAACCATGTCTTATTAACTTCTTTATTTGTGATTTGTATGGATCCATATTGGGTTATCCATTTACCCTTTTTATCTGGACAGTTTCTTCAGAGTTTCTTATTTTGTGCATGGATGTTAATGACACAATCTCAACCTTATACAATATAGGATGAGTGTATCAGGCTCATACAATATATTATTCAATATCATATTTCTAATGATATTCAATTCACCTTCATAACATTATGTCCAATATTGACAATGCTTGACATTCAAGTCACCTTCATAACTTTATGTCCAATATTGACAATGCTTGACATTCAAGTCACCTTCATAACATTATGTTCAATATTGGCAATGATTGACATTCAAATCACCTTCATAACAATATGTCCAATATTGACAATGCTTCTCAAACCAATCAATCAACGATACTTCACCTATTTATCAAGGTTGACATCAATGACAACCAAATTTCAAACATATTTTGTGTTTATATACCCATAAATAGGTGCTCAGATTTCTCTTCTTCTTCACTTTATTCAAATGAGTTGTTGTTCTCTTTAGTGTAAAAGGTCTTCTTCTTCTTGTAGGCATTCCTTTTGTCTTTGGTTTGGATATTCTTTTGTTATTTGAAAGTTCTTTTATTATCACTTTCTTCTTGTTTTGGATAGGGACATTTGGTAGAAAAATGTCCAATCTTTCCATAGTTAAAGCATATTAGAGGAAAATTTCATTTGTATCTACCAATTCCTTTCTTAAGTTTCTTCATGAAGTTAGTTATTTCTTCATCAGATATCTCTGAATGATATTCATTAGATACCTGCTCCTGATTCTTCTTTGCTTTATATACTTTGAAGTTGTTTCTCGTTTTTCTAGTCTTTCTTTCTATGTTCTCATCTCATATGTTGTGAGGATCTCATGTAGTTCATCCATGGTGATATTATCAAGGTAGAGTCTGTCTTCAAGAGTAGAAATCTTGGCATCATATCTCATGGGTAAATATCTCAAGATATTTTGGACAATGGGTTGATCTGTGAGTTCTTCTCCGAATGCTTTGATTAATTGACTACTTCATCTACTATCTAAAGATATTCTGCTATGTTCTCTTCTTTCATTTTCAAGTTTTCAAATTGTGTTCTGTAGGTTTGTAGTTTGGCCTTTTTGACTTTTTTATCTCCTTCATGTATGAATTTTATTTTGTCCCATATTTCTTTTGCTAACTTACAATGTATTACTTTCTGAAATATAGGGTTGGCTAATACTCCTTGGATGGCATTGGTTGCTCTTGCATTTTCATTACAAAGCTTCTTTTCGGATGTGTCTGTGGGAGGAGTAGTAGCTGCAGTGTACCCATATTCTATAGATCGATAGATATAACAACCCAAGGACATTATATATCATTTCATCTTCACACTCCAAAGTGCATAATCATTCCCTTTGAACAAAGGTGATGCAGTGGAAGATATTCCTTCTTGTTGATCCATTGGATTATGTAGAATCTACCTTTCAATTATTAGATTGTGCTAAAGGAACCCACTCTGATACCAATTGTTGGAAATACTGAGAGGGGGGTGAATCAATATTAAATTTTTAAACAAATAGTAATTAATTTTTTATTATATTAATCACCACAATAGATCAACAATGGAATTGTATTTAAAATCAGTTATATAAATATAATTAACAATAATTACAAAGTTTTTAAAGAATAATTTGTGATTGTGAAGGAAACCAATCCTCTTTAGAGAACTAACTCTTAGAGACACAAATCCCCTTCTTTTCTAAGCACCTACTCAAGGAAGCTACAACTCCCTGCTTCTTTAAGAACCAACTTGAAAGGAGGCTCCAACCCCCTATATTCTTCAAGCACCAACTTGAAAGGAAGTTGAAACTCCCTGTTATTCAGGCTTCAACCTATAGAGGACTACAATCCTCCCGAGCTCCTCCCTTCCACCCTCATTGCATAGTTTTACTCTGCAATCTTGTTCTTGTGACTCTGCCTCAGGTAGGATATACTCAGATATCTCCCCAAGTCACACTTTCATTCTTCATTCTTATGAATGTACATATCCTTCCAAACAGTGCGCATCATTCAACCATTGTGTCTTTTCAAAGAATCAATGTGTTTCTTCATTTACAATAGACTGTAATAAAAAATTAACCTAATCAACTTCAAATTCCTTTGTAGATTAATTATGTTTTGTCCTTTCTTGTGTCAATCTTTCTTATGGAATAATCGATCTAAAAACCCTTCATGAAATTGAATAAAACGGTCAATTTCTTTGTTGCATTGATTTCTAGTTTCGTAGAGACTCAACTACCATCTAATCGAGGTCAAGATTAAATCTTGACCATTTATTTCAATGTGCATATATATGTTATTCATGTCTAACTGTTTTACACACCTATGTGCTTCCTTCAACCCACTTTACCTTTTACTGACAAACAATTGAAATTGCACCCATGAGTTGATCCAATGGCCTACCTTACTCATGAGAATATCTTGATCCAATGGCTTTGAATTAATTGCCCAATGAGGTGGACGGTCCATATTTCATCTAGGCACTTTAAATGGATCAACGATTTAGATATAATCAACCATTGAGTGGATGGTTCTTATTCATTTTAAACATGGAATTTTACTTAGAATTATTTCATGTGACAGGTTCGCAGACTCAAATGTCTTCTCGGGTGTCATCAAAATGCGCGTCCAACTTTCGTTACCTCCATAATGAACCATAGATATTGATCCAACGACTCTGACTTAATCGTCTAATGATATGGACAGTGCATATTTCATCTAGGTGCTTTAAACATATCAATGATTCAAATATAATCAACCGTTGAGTGGACGATTCTTATTCATTTTAAACATGAATTTTTACTTAGAAATATTTCATGAGATGGGTTCGCGGACTCTAGGACTTGGAGACTCACATGTATTCTATGGTGTCATCAAAATGCACCCCCCAACTTTCGTAGCCTCCAAGATGAACCTATACTTAGAAAAAATCTTAATCAATTTTTCTCGGGCTCTAGGACTCATCGACTCATATCTCGTCTATGGTATCATCAAAATGCATCCCCAACTTCCATTACCTCCATAATGAACCATACTTGGACTTTTACTTGAGTGATATAGATAGAATATGATACTTAACCATTTTTCTCGGGCTCTTGGACTTGTCGACTCATATCATGATTTCATTTTGATGCAACGATCAACATCATTTCCATTATATTTTCAATGAGCTACACCTCATTTATTTTTTAAATTTTTTGTTAGCTATTACTTGAACCATAACTACTGCAGCAAACCAAGATCACAAGAATAATAACCATGCACAATTACACAAGAAGTATCCTGGGAAACCCTTCTCAACAAGGGAAGAAAACCTAGCCAATCCTTTTCTATATTCCTCAAGAGAAAGACCTCCCACACCATCATCAAACTTAGCACACAAGAGGGTGTTGTAATTCTCATAATTTCATACCACAACTTCTGAAATCATGAGATGTCACAATGATAAGTGTGTTTCCTCAATGGGGATTCACCTTTGTTTATATAATACTTGTCACATCAAATGATGTGTCTTTTGGAACAATAGGGCCAACCTCAATAACTCAAAATATAATTAATAATTACCATATTAATTACCTTTTACATTAAGGTAGTGTCGACATGTACCGTTTACATTACAAATAGGGTTACAGGTAAGTCTGACTTTTGAACAATATAAAAAGGGATATCATACACCCACTAGTGCTTAGCTACTAGGGGCACATCCATAGGGATGTCCATATCTCTATCTCATTGCGTCTCACAGGAGAACCACACTCACTAGTGCTCAGCCACTAGGATCACGTTCACCTGTGCTCATCCACAGGCACGTCCACTCAACATATCTTCTTTCCCACTGCATTACACAAGAGAGTCATCTGGAGTTCATCATCTCAACTGTCTACTCAGAGAAGTCTAATACATCATCTTCATCTTTGTCTCATGACGATGCACCCAACTCTATGGGAATTCACACATTCACCTTGTGCTCCGCCACAAGCACGTCCAACTCAACAGATCTCCTTTCTCACTGTGTTACACAGAAGAATCATCTGGAGTTATTCTCAACACACCCATCTCAGGGTATCTCTCTTAGGTCGAATCAATCAGTATGTGTCTTGGAGAATGTCTCACACAGCTGTAATCATCAACACTCCCTCTCAGCTAGGTAGGCATTCTCCATCAGGCCAAGTCTCACACGGAAGTACTCGAACTTTGTCTTGGTTGTAGTCATCAACATTCCCTCTCAACTATAGAGGTATTCTTCACCATGTCAGTTTGGTGAAGATGTATGCAAACTACTCATGTGTAGGAAGGTACTACATGTGTACTACTTTCCTCTGCATCATGTCTCTGAAAATAATATGTTATCTCAATGTGTTTTGATCTATCATGAAACACATGTTTCTCAAAGATCTTCACACAACTTTGGTTATAATCATAGGATCCATCTCATGATCAAGTAAATTTGTCAGAGGCTAATGAAGCCACACTGCTTCACACACTCAATGATATATACTTTGATTCTGTGGTACTCAAGGCCACAGAGCTTTGTTTCCTGCTGCACCAGGAAACTATGGAAAACTTCACAGTAAAACAACAACCAGATGTGCTCTTCCAGTCCACTGTACTCTCTACTCAATCTGTATCGGCATATCCCTGCAAATTCAAGTTTACACTAGAGGCATATCTCAGGCCATATCCAACTGTGTCTCATATATATCTCAATACATGCTTTACTATTATCCAGTGAGTCTGTCTCAACTGACTCATGGGTTGACTAGGCACATTCGATGCATAACATATATCAGGTCTGGTGTTAACCAGATACATCAATCATCCAATCAATTGTCGGTACACATGTGGATCAATATTGTCTGAATCATAAGCATTTATTCTTTCATCAAATCCATCACCATCGGTATAGACATGGATTTGTATTCTGTCATACTGAACTTCTTTAATATCTCCATTATATATTTTCCTTGACTTAGGAAAAGTCTCATTGGTCCTATGTCATACTTCTTGTACCCATAAGTAGTGCATCATACTCAAATCCTTTATCTCGAAATCAGAAGTCAAATTATGTGTGTATCCAACAACACGGCTTCCTGAATAAATCATCAAAATTAGGCTCTCATCACCAACAATGTAATAGCATAGATTTGGATCAACAACACTCTTGTTGAAGCCCAAACTCATCAAGAATCCATCTATCTGATGTAGTTTCCAACTCATGGATGGTAGTATATATGGAAGTGCATTGGGATACTTGATCAATATGTCTCATCATAGCTCACTCCCTTTGCTTGTGAGTATCCTCCGAATACAAGTCTCGTTTTGTATTTCTCGATACTTCCATCAGCTGCATGTCTTGCTGCCTCTTGCAGAGTCTGTCAAGCCTAGACAGACATTTTATGACCTATTGCAAAGTCTCTGGTAATATCAACTAAATCAACTCTATCAATGGCTATCTCCCCCTAGACTGTTGAAGAGGAAGAAGATAATGCTTCTGTCACACACCCATGGTGGGGCATAAAAATTTTGTTCTCTTTACAAGAACAAATCCACTCTCCACGGTCTCTAATTTGGAAAGTCGGGGGACTAGCCCCCTTTTATTTATTTTTCATTGAAAACCGTCATATATGACTGTGGGTTACGACCGAACGCCAATCACGTGATTGCGGGCGCGGACAGGGGCGATTTGAGTCCAACTGCTTTTCTCCCCGAAATTCACCACGAGACACCACATGTCCCTTTCTCAATAACGTGGTTCTGATTGCGGCCCACCCTCTAAATTTTAAAGTCTGATCACTTTCTATCCCTGCAATTCAATGTGACCTTCAATCTCACGATCTTGTCGGTACTTCTAAAATGACGGCTCAGATCTTCCCCTTTTTAAATCAATGGGCGTGATTTGCTTCGGGACTTTGACATTCGAAGTTTTCAACTCTCAAACCTTTCTTTCTCGGTAGTGCCTATCTCATGGAGTGGAATATCTGTTGACACTTGTCCCTCACAAACCAACGGTTTAGATGAACTCCTACTCTCGGGCCTTCGAGAGTTCTTGTTCAATACCTTCTCTTTCTCCTGGACTGGTTTTTCCCAGAGTGGTAGATCGTTTGCCACGCATCCTCTCCAAATCAACGGCCCTGGTCCTCTTCGAGACTTTGACACTTTTCAACCAAGACCAAATCTATGACCTTTATCTCCCTTCTTGATCAACGGTCAAAATTCTACTTCGAGACTTCGACGCTTTAAACCAAGACCAGATCAACGACCTTCAACTCCCTTCTCGATCAACGGTCGAGATTCTACTTTGGGACTTCAGCACTTTAAACCAATACTAGATCAACGGACTTCAGCTCCCTTCTCGATCAATGGTTGAGGTTCTACTTCAGGACTTCGACACTTTCACCCTCTACTTTCCTCTGGAGTATTCTATACCCAGAGTTCTAGGTTTGGCGCCACGCATCCACCTCAAATCGACGGCTCTCGTCCACTTCGGGTGTTCGGGCTTCATCGATTTCAAACTCTTCTCCTTCATGTTCTCCCATAGTGTTTTCACCTGGAGTACACAATCTGTCGCCACGCGTCCTCTGGATCTAACAGTCCAGGTCTTCTCCGGCTCTCCGGGCTTCAGGAGTTTCAACTCTCAACTAAAACTCTCGAAGTGATTTCTCTAGAGTTACTGATATTCTGACACGTGTCTCCTGCTGATCAATGGTCAGGATCTACTTTGGATATTTCACCTCCTCCTGGTCCACAAAATTACAGAGTTGTGAATATTGCGTCACCTGTCCTCCTTAACAATGGACGGTCCCAAACTACTTCAGGACTTCGAAAATTTGGCAAGTTCACTCTCCTGCGTGTGAAAAACGCTAAGGCTTGTGCACCTTGCTTTGATAAGATGAATATTGATCCCCTACAACGTGATCCAATAGTTACCGTCACTCCTCCTCCCGAGATTCCGACTTCCTCTGATTTATAAGGGTTTTGTGAATGTTCAAAGGCCTCAGCCTTTGTTCCTCCTGCGAGCCCAACTATATTGGGTCTCACTTTTTCTCTTGAAAATGTTATCTCTTCTGAGCTTTCTAATTCTCTAAGACTAACAATGTCGAAGGACTTCGTTACTCTGTAGATTTACTAAGGGGTTCATGGCCAACCATCTCGCAATTTCTCAAGGCCTGGTGGTTATGATCTGACTAACCTAGATGTTCTTCGATCGATGGTTCACAGTAATTGCAGGGCCCCAACATGTGTGCTCTTTATCAGAGAGATCACCCTCCGCAATCTAGAAACTACTCGCCCAACTTGGTTGAACTGGAGTCGTTGATCTTCCAGCCCGACGAGATCAATGACATGGGTGAATTGAGGGCCACGAACTAGCATGCCCACTACTTTCACCTTCATGCTCCGCAATGATCCCCCACCCTCGATTTCCTTTCATAGATCGATGGTTCACAGTGATTGTGGGGTTCAAACTCCACAATATGGGTAGTGCTCACTCGACTCTAGTCTAATCCTATTCGTTGATCTCCCATTCCCAATGATATCGACGATGTGGGTTGATTGCAGGCCGTGAACTAGCATGTCCTCTAATTTCACCTTCGCACTCCACAATGATTCCCAACCATCGATTTAATTGAGTGACTGGTGTTTGATTCATTAACCCCAGTGAGTGTTTGAGTCGATTTGACGACCGGGATGGCCTCTCCTCCCATTAAGTGGCTCACTTCCATCTCCGTTGTCATATTCGTAAGTCATTGGTGGTTCGAGTAACTTGACTATCGTACAATTTGACATCTCAGAGCTTCGAGATCCAAGGTTATGAAACCTTCATGAGCTAACTCATTTTTGCACATGGTTCCTAGACCCAGGTCATGTGGATATTCAGATAACTCTTGGGCTATAATCCCAGCTCTTAGTCAGGTTTTTGGTTAAGGAATTAGGCGTGAGTTCAAGTCTCCTAGAGTACTGGTCTGAAGGGAACTCCTTCCTAACTCACGAAGCTTTAAGCTCTGAGTCAGGGCAAGGTAAACTCGTGAGGTTACCAAACGGTAGCTATTCCACGAGGCTTGCTCTGACTTTGGAACGGTGATGTAGTTCCCTAGAGAAAGCATCTCCGAGGATTGAATGAGAGCATATGGAAAATCAAACAGAAGTATATGTTCTCAATGGAACGAATGTATACTCATAACTTAATCATTCAATACAAAAAACTATTTATAGACATATAAATACATGCATGCATTCATTATTTCCAATTCAAATCACAAGGCATGAAAACACTTATCAGAACCACAAGGCGTGATGCCACTGTTGAAAGAGGTGCACATTTCCACCCAACCATAGGCTTAGTCACTCCCAATGGCTTTATCACTGGCCAACCCCAAGCTTAGACCATGATGTTTTGAGATTCAATCTCTTTCTTCCAGCTCAACGAAAGTTAGGGACGAAGTTTACTCTCCTTCTCCCAACATAGAAATAGATGGGGACGAAGGTTACTCTCCTTCTCCTAACTCAGAAATAGATGGGGTCGAAGGTTACTCTCCTTCTCCCATATCAGAAATAGATGGGGATGAAGTTTACTCTCCTTCTCCCACCTGAGTCTCTATTTTATGGGATCATAACTCACTTCCCTTGTTCTCAGTACTTTCTTGGATCCGAGAGCTTCGACTCTCATCTTTGCACTCTTCGCAGGTCTCCCTCTGCACCCATCACGCTTCCTTTCTTTCCTTCCTTAGAAAGATTATCTGTGGCTCGAATTCCCAATCTGTGGTCAGGTCTGGAAGCCTTACATATGGACGGTATGCCCCATCCCCTCATTAAATCTTGAGGAGGTCTTCCCACCTACCAGCCTGACTGTGATTCATTCCTGGGTCAAAGGGTTGTTCTGGTTCTAAGCAATTCAATCTAGCAAAAGTATTGGTTCGGTGGAGTTTAATGCAACCATTATGGGTCCCCTCCACCACCTTTTCATAGCACTCATGGTCTCTTATTAGCACGCCCCCTTTCCAGCAGTCATGCAACACATATCCATTTTCTATTAAAATAACATAATTTACATTCATTGACCTTTTATACAAAGGTCCATCAAATCAAACATTCACACCTTTGATTTTTCCATAGTTCCCTGGCCAATATAGTTATAATTACAAACTGGGGGAAACAGGGTGTTACAATTCCCTCCCCCTTAAAGGAACATCATCCTCGATGTTCTATTTGTCAACTGGATATGTATATACAAGAGTAAACAAAATCGGATATGCATGTCTCATGGCATCCTCCATTTCCCACCTAGCCTCATATGGGCCAAAGTGTTTCCACTGCACCTTGACCTATGCAATGGTTCAGTTCCTGAGTGATATTTCCTTCCTATCTAGTATGCATTGAGGTTCTAGCAAGAATTCTCCCTCCGGTTCCACCGGGATCACAGACCAGTCAATTATATGATTAGAATCATGTACATATTTCTTCAATAATGAAACATGGAAAACATTATGTGCCTTTAATGTGGGAGGAAGTGCTAGTCTATAGGCTACAGGTCCCACTCTATCTAATAGTTCAAAGGGTCCACAATACCGAGGTGCCAATTTAGCACAGGATCCCATTCTTAGGGAACTCTTCCTGGATCTAACTTTGAGATAGACATGGTCTCCTGTATTGAACTCTTTGGGAGTTCTCTTTCTATCGACGTAACTTTTTTGTCTATCCTGAGCAATCTTCAAATTTTGCCTTATCTGGATCACTTAATGTTCCAGTTCTTTCAGCATGTTGGGTCTGATTGTAATTCTGTCCACTGGATTACTCCAACTGATTGGAATCTTGCATTGTCTACCATAGAGGGCTTAAAAAGGGCTCATCTTCAAGGATTCTTGATCACTGTTGTTGTAGGAAAACTCTACCAATGGTAGGTAGTCTTTCCACTTCTTAGGTCGATGCATTACATGCATCCTTAGCATGTCTTCTACTATTTGTTTCACTCTTTCTGTCTGTCCATTTGTTTGAGGGTGATAGGCTGTGATGAACAACAATTTAGTCTCAAAACTAGCCATTAGGGATTTTCAAAAGCTTGAAGTAAATTTAGTGTCTCTGTCAGATACAATTTCCTTGGGCATGCCATGCAGTTTAAATATCTTCTGAGTCCTTCATGAAGATGTTGGCAATATCTATTTCTTTGCAAGTTGACTTTACATGAACGAAATGAGCATACTTACTCAATTTGTCCACCACGACCATGGTGGCATCATTTTGCTTGGTCGACTTTGGTAATCTGGTGATGAAATCCATGGAGATGGTTTCCCATTTCCATTTTGGGATTGGTAGGGGTTGTAACAACCCTTTTGGATGCAGGTGTTCTGCCTTAACTTGCTGGCATTCTAGGCACTTAGCTAGATAGTCGGATATGTATTTCTTCAATCCAGGCCAATAGAATTGTTTCTTGGTGGTTGTGATCATTTTCTGATATCCCGGGTGACCAGTATATTGTCTCTTGTGTAGTTCATCCATTATGAACCTCTTCAAGTCATCATAGTTTGGAATATACAATATTTTTCTGTAAGTTAGCATCCCTTCCTCAAGCATCTGGTAGCCTTCATACTTTAGCCATGTAGTCTCTTTCCTTAGGTATGAGGTCACGGTCTTGAAGAATGCGCTTATTTCTTGTGCATTTTTTACTCTTTCCTTGACATCTATTTCACAGGTACTTACCGCTGCTAGATGAATCATTTTTATACTTCTGTTAAGGGCATCGACCACCCTATTTTCCTTTCCTTTTATGTGTTTGATTTCAAAATCAATATCACTAAGCAGAGCCATCCACCTATCTTGCCTGACATTGAGTTTTGGTTGATCAAACAGGTGCCTCAACCCACAATGGTCTGTCATAAGCACAAATATACTACCCAGGAGGTAGTGCCTCCACATGTTTAAAGCATGTACTATGGCAGCTAGCTCTAGGTCATGGGTCACATAATTGATCTCATGCTCATATAATTTCCTGGACACGTAGAAAATTACACGTCCCTCTTGCATAAGGACTCCTTCAAGGCCTTCCTTACAGGCATCTGTACACATGAGGAAATCATTATCCAGGTCTGCAATCTTCAACACGGGTGCATGG
This sequence comes from Picea engelmannii, assembly GCA_009831015.1. Classification (NCBI taxonomy): domain Eukaryota; kingdom Viridiplantae; phylum Streptophyta; class Pinopsida; order Pinales; family Pinaceae; genus Picea; species Picea engelmannii. The sequence continues at coordinate 541,736 of ML779001.1, read as the reverse complement.
GTCAAGAGGTATTTCAATTCCTGAAATACCTCTTCACATTTTGATTTCCAAGTGAATCTAACCCCCTTTTTCTGAAGGGCAATGATTGGACAACCAATCTTAGAAAACCCTTTTATGAACCTTCTATAGTATACTGCTAAGCCCATGAAGGATTTGATATCAGATACATCTTTGGGGCATGCCATTCCATAATATATCTTATCTTGTTAGGGTCTACTGCCACCCCTTCCTTAGCAACCTAAGTAATGGACGTGATTCTGGAAAAAGTCGCACTTGCTAAACTTAGCATAGAGTTGATGCTCTCTTAGTACTTGAAGTATGACTCTAATATGTTCTTCGTGCTCCACTCTATTCTTAGATCAGATTAGGATATCATCAATGGAAACCAATACAAATTTGTCCAGAAATTTGTTAAGTACATTATTCATCAAGCACATAAAAGTGGCGGAGACGTTGGTTAACCCAAATGGCACCATCACAAACTCATAGTGACCATACCTCGTCCTAAAGGTTGTTTTTTGGATGTCTTCATCCTTAATTCGGACTTGATGGTATCCAGAACTTAAGTCGATCTTCAAGAAAATGGAAGCACCTCCCAATTGGTCAAATAAGTCATCGATTCTTGGTAAGGGGTACTTGTTCTTTATGGTTGTCTTATTGAGTTCTTTGTATTCTATGCACAGTTGGAGTGAGCCATCTTTATTTTTCACAAACAAGATGGGTGCTCCCCATGGAGATACACTAGGTCATATGTAGAATTTTCCCATAATCTCCTTAAGATATAGCTTGAGCTTAAACAGTTCTGGCGTACTCATATTATATGGCGTTCTAGATGTTGGCACCACTCCTGGTGGAAGTTCTATCAAGAAGTCAATATCCCTTCTCTGTGGTAGAACTGGTACCTCTTCTGGGAACACGTCCTTGTATTCTCTTAATATGGGGTGGTCTATTAGGTTTGGTTTGTCATCCTCAACAGATTCCAATACGTTTATTTCATATAGAGGACGCCCCTTTCCACAATACTTTTTCATTTGAAGAGTTGATATTTGTCTTACTGAGACAGGCTTCTAAATCCCTTGGAGGGTTATCTTTCCCCCTTCTTTATTTAAACATTCTAAAGTTTTATGGTAACAGTCCAACTTAGTTTTATAAGCAACCAACCAATCCATACGAATCAACAAGTCATAAGACCCCAGGGGAAGTATGTTAAGGGTCGCTCGGGTAGGCAATCCACCCATGATGAATTGGCAGGTTGGCATGACCTCTGCCACTTTCCTTTTGGTCCCGGTGGCTAGTCATACCAACCACGTCTTAACATGTATAACTGGTTTCAGTTTACACTTATCAACAGTTTGGGGGGCCACATAACTCAAATTAGAACCATGGTCAATTAAAATAGAAACTAGATGGTTGGCGATCATACCTTCCAGCTCCACTACTGAAGCTTGGTGGTCGGCTTGATTATTGTCCAAGGCTGCATAGATTCATGGCATGCTCCTAGCCACATCATTGATGGTGGTAGATTCTTGGATATTGTAGACTCTCTTAATGTTATGTTGTCTGTGTGGACAATCCCTCAACCGATGATCTTCTCCACAACCCTAACATTTTAAGGGTTTTTCTTTAGGTTATCGGTCTTTCCTGGGACTGTCTTAAAAGGTTTATTTCCACTTTGAGAGGGGGAATTTTTCTGATACACACTTCTAGTAGGAAGGCTCGTCCTAGAACCCTTTCCATAATTCTTAAATCTTGTGGATTTAAATCCCTTCTTCTTGAATCCCAAACTAGTCATCTTCTTCCAGTCTTCATGAGGCCCTGCTTTATTCATGAACTGTTCATAACAATACCTCGCCTTCCGGATGGTTTATTCTAAGGTATTTGGTTCGTTAAACTCAATCCTATCCCGGTAGGTCTGAGATAATCCACTAAGAAATCGCTGCATTTTTACCTTCTCATCCTTTATGTAGGGTACATACCTTAGTAGCTCAAGGAATTTATTGAAATATTCATCTATGACGAGCTGCCCCAGCCTGAGTTCATAGAACTCCTTAGTCTTCCCATCCATGTATTTCTCTGACAGATATTTCTTTCTGAATTATTTCTCGAACTACTTCCATGACAAGTCCTTCTCATGGACTCCTTTAACATTCCTAAGGTCTTCCCACCAAATGGAAGCCTTTCCATTCAGGTTGAAGATGGTTATTCGAGTATTCAAGTTTTCAGAGTAATCATGGACTCTAAAGTACTTCTTTAAACCAAGAATCCAAGCTTGAGCGTCTTCTCCCTTCTTAATAGCTCCATCAAAAGAGGGTGGTTTGGCTTTCTTTAAGTCTTCAGGATCATGATTTTTGGAACGCTTCTGCTTCTTTCCTTCCCTTTGAGAATGTGAGCTCGCTCTGCTACTAGAAGACCCTTCAGAGTTGCCATCTTTCTTCTCAGAGGAATCTGTCGATGAGTGTCCCCTACCTCCAGGTTGGGCCTTCTTCGAGGTACTTCTCCTAGTGTGGTCATGTTTGCAAATTTCAGGTGGACTTTGACTTCTCTTCTCATGTTGTCGGTCCATATGAATGGTTGCGGGTTCATGCTACAATTGACTTTGTATGTCGGACAAGATCTATAGCAGGAATGCGTTAATTTTTATTTGTTTTTCTTGCTCCTTTATCAATCTTTCGTTGTCAGCCTTGAAACTCTACAGTTCAGCCCTGAGGCTCCTTACAGTTTCAGCCAGATCCGGAGGGGTTTCCATCACCCTCCTTTTGTCAGATTCTTCGTCTCTATTGTGGGAGCCATCCCCCACTTCATGACACATCACCATCCTTTAGTCTTTAAGTTTTCCCATGGTTTACTAATTGCTCGAATGCTAACAAAAACACATATTGTTAGTTAATAGTTTATCAACAACACATGGCTCAAATTCCTTAAATGCACATACACAGTAGAATGTTTCATTCTTTTCCTAAATAAGATTTTTAACCAGACTCTTTAAGTAGGAGGCAAGATAGGGCATCACTCTTAAAAGTACTATAGTTATGGTTTTTGAGCGACTCATCCATGATCCCAAGTAGGCTAAGTGTTGTAACCATGCTCTGATAACAATTTGTCACACACCCATGGTGGGGCGTAAAAATTTCGTTCTCCTTACAGAAAAAAATCCACCCTCCATGGTCTCTAATTTGGAAAGTCGGAGGACTATCCCCCTTTTCTTTATTTTTCTTTGACGACCATCGTATATGACCGCGAGTTACGACCAAATGCCAATAACATGATTGTGGGCGTGGACAAGGGCGGTTTGAGTCCAACTTCTTTTCTCCACGCAATTCACCACGAGCCACCACATGTCCCTTTCTCAATATTGTGGTTCTGATTGCGGTCCACCCAATAACTTTTAAAGTTCGAGCAGTTTCTATCCCCGAAATTCAACATGACCTTCAATCTCACGATCTTGACGGTACTTCTGCACTTACGGCTCAGATATGCCCCTTTTTAAATCAACGAGCGTGATTTGCTTTGGGACTTAGACATTCGGAGTTTTCAACTCTCAAACCTTTATTTCTCTACTGTGACTATCTCCCGGAGTAGAATATCTGTTGACACCTGTCCCTCGCAAATCGACGGTTCAGACTAACTCTGACTCTCCGGCCTTCAACAGTTCTTGTTCAATACCTTCTCTTTCTTCCGAAGTGATTTCTCCCAGAGTGGAAGATCGTTTTCCACATGTCCTCTCCAAATCAATGGCCCTGGTCCTCTTCAGGACTTCGACACTTTTCAACCAAGACCATATCGATGGCCTTTAGCTCCCTTCTCGATCAACAGGTGAGATTCTACTTCAAGAATTCAACGCATTCAACCAAGTCCAGATCAATGACCTTCATCTCCCTTCTCGATCAATGATCGAGATTCTACTTCGGGACTTCGACACTTTCAACCAAGACCAGATCAACGGCCTCTAGCTCCCTTCTCGATCAACGATCGATATTATAGTTCAGGACATCGGGACTTTCACCCTCGACTTTCCTCCGGAGTATTCCATACCTGAAGTTCTACATCTAGTGCCACGCTTCCACCTCAAATCGACGACTCGCATATGCTTTGGGTGTTTGGGCTTCAACGATTTCAAAATCTTCTCCTTCATTTTCTCCTAGAGTTTTTTCACCTGTATTACACGATCTGTCGCCACGTGCCCTCTGGAACTGATGGTCCAGGTCTTCTCCGGCTCTCTGGGGTTTGAGAGTTTCAAATCTCAACTGAAACTCTCGAAGTGATTTCTATGGAGTTATTGATTTGCTGACAAGTGTCTCTTGGCGATCAATGGTCAGGATATACTTTGGCTATTTCACCTCCTCCTAGTCCACGAACTTCCAGAGTTATGAATCTTGCGCCACCTATCCTCCTTGACGATGGATGGTCCCAAACTACTTCGGGACTTTGAAAATTTGGCAAGTTCACTCTCGTGCGTGGAAAAAGTGCTAAGGCTCATGCACCTTGCTTTGATCAAACGACTATTGATCCTCTGCGTTGTGATCCAATGGTTACTATCACTCCTCTTGGTGTTAGAAAGTAATGGATGTGCTCCTTTAACCATTTAAAATATAGCAATATTGTCACACAACCGTAGGCCAAAGCCACCCTTGAGCACCTTAACCTTGACAGAGAATCATTCCGAAAGAAAACCCTGGGCTAGATAGCCAAACAAAGGTGGCACACCATTCTCCAGGGATAGCGCACCAAGCAAGAGTAACAAGAGATGACTAGAGATTCCAAACCATAACCAAGAGAGAGTCCAAGCCAAAACTGAAATCTGCTAGCTGTAGCAACAACTCTCCTCTAAACTTGCACACAAACTGGCCAATTGTTGTGCGCACAAGTGCTTCTTCTGTAGTTCTGAGAATACTGGCCAGAATGAAGATTAGCCTCCTCTATTTATACTATTTCTGGCAGACTACCTGGGTCGACTTCTCATTCTAGGTACTAATTCTTTAGTATATAGCATTTCCTTTAGCTGACTTCTTCTCTTGGAGGCTAATAACCTAATACAAATCATTCTCTTGAGTTGACTTGTCTTCTAGGGTTATTAACCAATTAATTAGGTTTTCTTCTTGCTTCCCGAAATATTCTATTCTTGTTAGGTTTACACGTGGAGGTAAATACCTCTCGTAACTACCATAATATCAACACTCCCTCCTAGCTAGGGAGGTATTGAAGGTAATGGTATTGAGCACAAACATACCATTCAACCGATAGCATCAACATAGTCGTATATACTAACTCATGATTAGATCATGAGCGCCATCATCACTATCAGTGTCATCAACTACATCATCTCTCGAAACCATACTCCATCTGAGTAATCAAACATGATGCTGGATAAGTCAGTCACTCCACAGAGTGACATAAGAGCCATTCTTCTAACCTGGACATATGTCCTAGAAGAATAATTGTCCTGGACCATTTTCCGTCTAGGAATCTCTGTCCATTGATCATCCTTCTAGTTGATAATCATTTCCAACACTATTGATTGTTTTCAAGGCAATCAAAACAATGGCATTCAATAGAACACAATTGTGTCTATCCATAGTAGTACACAACTACAATCCAGTAGTACACTGCCACACCAAGTAGCACACAGATACTTGATCAGTGACATATAGTCAAAATCAGTGGAAAACATCCACCACAGTAGTATAAATCTATTGTCTGGAGACATACAGTCTCCATAACAATCATATCATCTAATATAAACCTACACAAAAAACATTGTTATGATATAAAATGAATCATTTGGGCCATTCTTCCACTCACATCTGTGAGATCTGGAAGAGCATCTTCCCTTAGAAGATAAAACATCAATGATGATCTATCTGGACTATTATTCTCAAGCAAGGAAGAATATATGTCCCGATTTCTCAGCCTGGACCATTCACGTATCTGGGCCATTCCTCCAGCACTAAACAAAGAGAAACTTGGAGAGAATGAGTCTGCCCTAGGGAATACCTGTCCCTGATTTTTGAACCTAGACCATTCACCTATCTGGGCCATTCCTCTGGCACTAAAAAAAGTGCAACTTGGAGAGAATGAATCTTCCCTAGGGAATGATTGTCCAGACCATTTCCTAAGGAAATGTCTATCCTGCACCAACCTCCAAAACAGACCATTCTTCGAAACTGCTCACAACTGTGAGCTTCGAAAGAATGATTGTCTGGCGAGGTGGACCAATATTCTTGACCACTACTGAGAGTGACCGTCAAGAAGAGAGATTGTCCTAGACCATCCCCCCACACTAGCCACAAGGGGAATCATTGTCTATGGTACATCAACAATCCATCAAAACATTTTCATTACGAAAATGACCATTTGATCTGGACCATTTTTCGAACTGGAAAATATCTGTCCATCAGAAATCTCAATCCACTTTCTGAACTGGAAAGTAACTGCTCATCCTAGACCATTTTTCGAACTTGAAAAATGATTGTCCATAAATCAAAAACACATCAGTGCTCCCTCCCAACCTGGGAGTCATCTCTTCCTTTTTCAATAAAAAAGTCATCTCCACGAGCTCCATCTTGAGTGCACAAACTCTTTCATCTTGGACAGAGGCTTTACCAAAAATGTCTGCTTATTTGCTCATCTGTGGAGATATATATTGGAGAACCACTTTCTCTTTTCTGGACTTCATCACGGAGAGTGTAATTCTTGATCTCAATGTACTTCGGTCCTTCTGGAACACTGGTATTCTCTGAAGGCTTCATATAGCTCTGATCAATATAGTATATCATTGTTGGATTCATCTTTTGTTTCCTGCTAGCTCATAACATCATGGAAAGGGTCAAACTGGAACATATCCAAGTGGTACTTCTTCTGCCATCATGAGGGTTTTTCATGGATTAGCAATCCATCATCCCGAGATTCTGAGAAATCATTCTGATACAATATCTTTGTTATAGAAATTTTTTCACCATGCTTTTGCTGTGTATTGGAGGTTCTCCACCAAGTTGTCTTCTTCCATCTGCATACAAAGGTCTCTTCCTAGTATACCTCAAAGCCTTGAGGTTTTTCTACATATTCTCTTTGTTCAATTATTCTGGAGAACAGTCTTTGCATTCATCTAATGTAAACTCCAACCCATGGATATTGTGGACGATATAATGGCTCATGTAGAGGTATGTCTGGTTTACTGGAACAAGCAATCATCATAGTCTTTTCCCTCCATCTGGGAGAACCTCTACTTCTAGATCTCACAATGCTTATATTCATAAGTATTCCATACATCATTCTTCATCAATTCCTCTACTTGATTTCTTTTAGTGAGTTCAGATCAGGCTGGTAGTCTTGTGATTCTCGATGCAATGACTGGTTGTTATGGCTTTTCTTTCTCTCTTGGAATCTTCATGTTCTTATTTATGTTTCTCTTTATCTCTTGGGTCCATGGAGTTTTCCCTGCCCTAAAGATTCTGACTACTTCCTTTCATCATAGGATAATGGATGTGGATGGAAAACCAAGGATACTTTAAGGCTTCTTTTCGAAGAAGACTTCTTCTGAAGTTAAACTAAACATGTGCTTCTTTTCATGGTTGCTACCATTGATGGGAACATGGATAGATACTTCATAATCTTCAATGGATCATATTGTTTAGGATTATCTCCCTCCTAATCCTTGCTTCATGCATGAATGCATGCTCTTCTTTTGGAAGTATATAATTGGCTCCCTCCATCCAAAAGAGTCCACGCTTTCATCTGCATCTTTAATGCCTTCTGCAAAGTGTCAAAAGTCCTTTTCCAATTTCCTCTTGATTGTTGACTTATTTATGTCTTTACTTCTTCTAGGTTTCTTCAAGATTGATTCTAATTTCGGCTTATCTTGCAATTGTTACTTATGTAATAACTTCCACGTGAATTGTTACCAGGGGTTGTTTATGTACTTTATCCTCTCATGTGTATTGCCTAACTTGTAGTCATTGTGATAGCAATCCTTATCTTGTTGTTCTTCCATAGGTATAGTTTCTCTTTCTTAGAAGAAGAAGTTTGTTTTGTCATGCTTGGCCTTCTTTGAGGGTTCCCTTTCTTCGACAACTGATGCTTCATGTGTTTCCTTCCTTTTCTTTAACTCAGGACAATGACTCTTGTAGTGACCATATTTTTGACAATTGAAGCATTGTATTTCTGACATATCTTTCTTTTGATTTGGCTTCCTCCTTGAGCCAAACTTCCTTTTGTTCCTAAAATTCTTGAATCTTTCCATGAAGGCTTGATCATCGTATTTCTTTTGAGTTTTCTCTTTTGTACTAATCCTTGATTATTTTTGTGCAGAACAAGTCCAAAGTTCTTCAAGTGTAGGATACTCCTTCCTTGTGCTCATGCTTGCAGCAAATGCATCCCATGTCTTGGGAAGACCGTTGAGTACTATATTTACCAATTCCTTCTCTGAAATGGTTTCTTCAATAGCTTGTTGATCTCTTAACTGAGATATTCCTACAAAGTATGATGTTATGATATCATCATCATTCATCTTCATGTCACGAAACTCATTCTTCAGACTCATTACTTGTCCAATGTTTCTAAATGAGAAGAGGTTTTGTAGGGCACATTACATATTCTTAGATGAATCAAGATGGGATATGTAGGGTATCAAGTGGTATTTTTTAGAATCCACTATGATACTCATGGAATTGATGTCATTGTCTTTGAACTTCTCCATAACTGCAACGTTTTGCGGTTCCTTCTCTTTTCCTTCTTCAAACTCTGGTTCCACAATCTTTCCTTTCACGATATCCAACACTTTATTCTTGGCAAGGATGAGATCAATCCTTGTATTCCATGCTCTGAAGTTAGAAGCCTCTTCTAACTTGTTTTTTGACTTCATAGAGTAATACATGGTTGCTTTGACTTGGTAAACCCTAGATTTGACCAAAAACTCAAACTTGATGTCTTAGCTTGCTGAGAGTACCAGGATATGTGATAGGCTAGGGATCACTAGTCTATCCGAAAATTAGGTCAATCCCTTCACTTAAGGTGCCTCAATGAGAGGGTTAGGGTTTCGTTGTTGCAGCAAAAACTGGCTGCAACTGCAACTGCAACTAAGCAAATCCTCCCAATCTATCTTCCAATGGTTAGACTATCTGAAGATAGTTTGGGCCCATAACCTGTTAGAAAGTAATGGATGTGCTTGTTTAACCATAGACAATATAGCAATATTGTCAACCATAGGCCAAAGCCACCCCTGAGCACCTTAACCTTGATAGAGAATCATTATGGAAGCAAACCCTAGGCTAGATAGCCAAACAAAGGTGGCGCACTTTTCTCCAGGGATAGCGCACCAAACAAGAGTAACAAGAGTTGATCAGAGAGTCCAAACCATAACCAAGAGAGAGTCCAAGACAAAACCAAAATCTGCTAGCTACAGCAGCTGCAACAACAACTCTCCTCCAAACTTGCGCACAAACTGGCCAACTGCAGTGTGCACAATTGTTGCTTCTGCAATTCTGAGAATACTAGCCAGAATGAAGACCGACCTCTTGTATTTATTGTTGGACATAATTGTCCTTTATGTCAACAGGAGAAGTAAATAACCAGAATTCCAAAGCTCGGGAAGAAGAACGATCTATTGATCATGATAGGATCAACAATTCGATGATGTTCAGAAAGGCTAGCACATGAAGAAAGCTCTGAAGGAAGAACATAGTGTAGAAGATGTCATCGGGATGAGTGGAAGGATTTCACAGTTAATCAAATAACAGAAATGGTGAGAAGAATCGGCAACCATCCGATCACTGTGAAATGAACAGCTGTCGTTCGATTAGAAGTTGACCGTGGGCTTAAGGTTCGTGGGAGGATCGTGACCATCGGAAAGGATGAGAGTTTGACTATCCATACACCCATCAACTGTGGGATCAAACCTAAGTTGTTGTTGAGCATTCAAGTAGAAGGAACGTTGGATGATTGGTCAAACGACCATATAAAGTCGTGACCGTCGAATGCGCAAGCACATGAATCAACACTCGTTAGACCCAGGTAAGGTGCACCCACCTTAATACGTCGACAAGAAGTGAGAGTGGTTTT
>ML779001.1:440729-521778 GCA_009831015.1 Picea engelmannii | reverse complement strand
TCCTTCAACACAGTCTAACAAACTTGAAGGCAGATCTTGAAGATGGCTCAACAAGAAGGGATGGCTAACAACAAAGCACCATTGTTCAATGGAGAAGGCTATGCTCTATGGAAAATAAGAATGAAAAACTTCCTGTTAGCACTCGATTTTGAAATCTGGCAATCTGTTGTAGATAGTTATATTGCACCGACTACTCCACCCAAGGACTCTAGAGGAAAGAAAATCTGTGATGATAACTCAAGAGCAGTTAATGGAATTCTAGCTGGGTTGACTGATTCTATATGTGTGAAAGTTATGCATTGCAAATCGGCGAAAGATATCTGGGACAAATTGGAAGTTGTATATGAAGGAGATGACAAAGTCAAAGAAGCTAAACTACAGACCTACAGAACTCAATTTGAAAATCTGAAAATGAAAGAAGAAAATATCGTTGAGTACTTTCACAAGGTAGATGAAGTAATCAACTCAATTAGAGCAGCAGGAGAAGAAGTTACAGATAAACCTATTGTGCAAAAAATACTAAGGTCATTACCTATGAGATATAATGCAAAGATTTATTCAATAGAAGATAGATCTGATCTAAAAACACTCACAGTTGATCAACTCCATGGAAGATTTACAACATATGAAATGAGAACAGGGCATGATAAATCAACAAAATATGAAACAACCTTCAAAGCATCCAGGACAAAGACAAATCAGAAGCAAAATCCTCAATCTAATCATCATGAAGAATCTGATTTGGAAGAAGCCAATTTCATTAGAAAACTTCATAAAGGTTCAGGGAAGTACAAAGGCAAGCTTCCGTTCAAATGCTTTAACTGTGGAAAAATTGGTCATTTTGAATCCAAGTGTCCTTACCCCAAGGAGGACCCTGAAGATCAAGAAAACAAAAATATTCAATATAATAAAAAGGAAAAACCCAACTTTAAGAAAAAGTTTTAGAGAGGGAAAAATAATTTTTATTCAAAAGAGGAAAACAACAGTTCGTCTAAGTCCAGTGATAACAATGAATCTGATGATGATGAAGTCCTTTTCTTAGGTATTGAAGAGTCTAATGAAACAGAAAAAATCAAATATGAAGAAGAGCTAGAAGATGAAGCAGAAGTCAATATGGAGGAAGAACTTCTCAGTGCTCTGAATGAATTAAGAAAATACAAAACCAAATATAGACACATGAAAGGTTTTGTAGTTGAACAAAAAGAAAAATATGAACAAAAGGAAAAATAAATGGAGAAACTTGTGAGCAACCTGAGAAAACAAATCTTAGAAGAAAATAAGATCGAAGAAAATCTGGAAAAGTCTCTTAAGGAAAAACAAATAACTTGTGAAAGAATGGAGGCAGAAATAGTTCATCTGAAAAAGGAACTGGATGCAAAAATCATTCAAACAAAATTTGAAAATAGCTCTAAAATATTAGATAAGATTATTACAGCTCAGAGGGATCCTGAAAATAAAAATGGAATAGCTTATTCTCAAAAGGAAATCCATGTTAACTCAAAATCTTATGCAGATGCTCTTCGAAGTACATTCAAGAAGAAGAATGAAGAGAAGACAAGTAATGACAAGAGCTCCAAAACATTACCTCCACTCATCAGGAAAGAAGGCAAGACAATACCAAAGAAGCTTTATCAAAACAGGTATCCTCGCATTTTTCTTGGTTATTTCTATGCTTTCTCAAATTTTGGACACAAAGCTATAAACTGTAGAGCATATAAAAAGAAGAATCTGAAGGTTAAGAACTACATCCATAAAGATAAACAAGTAGCAAAACCAGTCAGAGGCAGAAACCATAACCCCTTTACATCCTTACAAGAAGGGGACGTACAATGCTTTAGATGCCACAACCATTGGCATAAAGCCATTAATTGCATACTAATGGAAGCCTAAGAACAATCCAAGTTAATTAGAGAGTAGAAGAAACTTTGGAGAGTAAAAACATCAAAGAGGGATTGCCTTATTGCCCTGAAAACTCAAGATGAAAAAGATCTCTGGTATGTTGACAGTGGATGCTCGAAACATATGACAGGTAACAAGAACAAGTTTTTAGACTTAAAGAAACAAACAGGTAAAGTTACATTTGGTGATAATGCTTCAAGTAACATACTTGGGAAAGGCACTGTAGGCCTGGGAAAAGACAAAGCCATAAATGTACTACTTGTCGATAAATTGAAGCCTACTTTATTAAGTGTCAATCAAACCTGTGATCAGGGACACTTCTGTATTTTTGACTCTCAAAAGTGTGAGATTAGGAGAGAAGACACGGGAAAATTAGTTGGCACTGCTCCTAGAACTCCTGAAAATGTATACATACTAAATACTAAATTAAAAGAAGAGTGTCATAAAAATTCAGTAGATGAAAGTTGGCTATGGCATAGAAGGTTGGGGCATATTAACTTTGACAATCTTGTGAAAGTCAGCAACCTTGGTGTAGTAAGAAACTTGCCAAAAATCATAAAACCTTCAAATGTTATGTGTAGACACTGTCAACTAGGGAAACAAACTAGAATAAGGTTCAAGACAAAAGAATACACAACCTCGAAACCCTTAGAACTTGTTCACACTGACCTATGTGAACCTACTAGAACTAAGATCTTGCAAGGAGATTCTTAATTTATCTTATTCATTGATGACTTTACTAGAATGAGTTGGATATGTTTTCTCAAAGAAAAATTAGAAGGACTCAATAAATTCAAAGATTTTAAAACCCTTGTTGAAAATGAAAAAGAGTCAAAAATAAAATATCTTAGATCTGACAATGGCGGTGACTTTACCTCAAGAGAGTTTGATGCCTTCTGTGAAACTCAAGGAGTAAAAAGACAATTCTCTGCTGCTAGAACACCCCGACAAAATGGGATTGCTGAATGAAAGAATAGAACAATTCAGGAGGCTGCAAGGACCATGCTAAATGAAGCAAAATTATCAGATGAATATTGGAGGGAATCTGTAAGCACAACAGTATACATATTGAACAGAGGTCAGCTCAGGATTAATAGTGATAAAACCCCTTATGAATTATGGTTTGGAAGAGCTCCATCAGTGAAATACTTCAAAATCTTTGGAAGAAAATGCTACATCAAAAGACTAGATGAGAGTCTTGAAAAATTTGATGCCAGATCTAATGAAGGTATTTTTCTTGGATATGCTTAAAACAAAAAGGCATATAGATGCTACAATCTTATATTACATAAGATTGTTGAAAGTCCAAATGTCAGAGTAGATGATATAAAAACAATAAGGATCAAAAATCAAGAGACCATATCTACAAATAAAGATGAATATGATGATTAGACATTCGGCACCCAACTAAAATAAGTAGAAGAGAGTGAAAAAGAAAGGGAAGAAGATGATATGGATACTAGTGATAGTGAAGAAGATAGTGAAGATGGAGGGATAAGAGAAGAAATTCCAAGAAGAGATACAAGGACACCCTCAATAATTATTCAGAAAAATCATCCCGAAGAACTGATTATTGGAGATATGAATGATGGAGTGCAAACAAGAAGACAATTGTTGTATCAAACAGAATTAGCATTGTTTTCACATATCGAGCCAAGCTCAATAAAAGAGTCATGTAAAGATGAGAACTGGATTAAAGCCATGAATGAAGAGTTGGATCAAATTGAAAGAAACCAAACTTGGGAGCTAGTTCCTAGACCAAAAGATAAAAATGTCATTGGAACTAAATGAGTATATAAAAATGAAATGAATGAAGATGGGCAAGTAATTAGAAACAAGGCCAGATTAGTATGTAAGGGGTATGCTCAGGTTGAAGGAGTAGACTACGAAGAAACATTTGCACCTGTGGCCAGATTGGAAGCAATTAGGATGTTCTTAGCTTTCTCCAGCTATAAAAAATTTAAAGTATACCAAATGGATGTCAAGTCAACATTTCTCAATGGAAATTTAGAAGAGGAAGTCTACATTGAGCAACCAGAAGGATTCCAATTAACCAACAAAGGGGACTATGTTTGCAAATTGAAGAAGGCACTCTATGGATTAAAACAAGCACCTAGAGCATGGTATGCAAGGTTAGATTCTTATTTACAAAAATAAGGCCTCAAAAGGGGATCAGCAGACAACAATATTTATTGCAAAATTGATGGTAATAACTTGATCATTGTGGAAGTGTATGTTGACGATATCATTTTTGGTAGTAATGAAACAAAAATGAGTGAAGACTTTTCTAAAAGGATGCAGCAAGAATTTGAAATGTCCATGCTTGGCGAACTAAATTTCTTCCTTGGATTACAAATAATACAGTCCAAAAGAGGAGTTTTTATCCATCAGTCTAAATATGTTAAGGATATGCTTAAGAGATTCTAGTTAGAGGATTGGAAACCTATGAGTACACCTATGGCAGTTGGATGCAAACTAAGCAAGGATGATGAGTCCAAAAATGTATATACAAAATATTACAAATCAATGATTGGCAGTTTTCTCTATGTAACAACTTCTAGACCTGATGTCAAGCAAGTTGTTGGGATTATGGCTAGATTCCAAGTAGAACCAAAGGAGAGTCATGTTCAAGCTGTAAAAATAATCTTCAGATATTTAAAGGGAACCATAGATCTGGTTTTGTGGTACCCCAACAAGGACTCATTCACATTAAAATCATATTCATATGTTGATTGGGTAGGAAGTATAGATGACATAAAAAGTACGAGTGGCAGAGCATTCTTTTTGGGAGAATCACTAGTTGCTTGGATAAGCAAGAAACAATCTTCAATTTCTCTATCAAGCATTGGAGCTGAGTATATTGTAGCAGCATAATGTTGCACACAAGTGGAATGGATGAAAAAAACTTTACAAGATATCAAAATAACATTTGAAGAACCCACCATTATCCACTGTGATAATACAAGCACGATAAGTCTTTCCAAGAACCTTGTTTAGCACTCAAAATCGAAACACATCCCCATAAAATACCATTATCTAAGAGATCAGGCTGAAAATAAGAACATTAAATTAGAATATGTTCCAACACAAGAACAAGTGGCAGATATTTTTACAAAACCCTTAAACAGAGATGTATTTGAATATCTCAGGAAAAATTTGGGAGTAATTCTTCCTCCTACTTAAAATCTCTCAAAACTCTAATGCATAAGTGGGCACCTATCTAGGGGGAGATATCAATCAACGTTAGAAAACGTTACTCAGTTATGACAGACAAAGTGTGATTGCAGGAGCAAATACTAGGTGTAGCAAATACTAGGTGTCAAAATAATATATATACATACAGATCATAAGAAAATAAAAAACCCTTTGCCATTGATGCTAAAAGGGTAGAGTAACTTCAAAGGACATAAGATTCACCACAGGGGGATATTGTTGGACATAATTGTCATTGATGTCAACAGGAGAAGTAAATAACCAGAAGTCCAAAGCTCAGGAAGAAGAACGAACTGTTGATCACGATAGGATCAACAATCCGATGATGTTTAGAAAGGCTAGTGCATGAAGAAAGCTCTGAAGGAAGAACATAATGTAGAAGATGTCATCGGGATCAGTGGAAGGATTGCACAGTTAATCAAATAACAGAAATGGTGAGAAGACTCAGCAATCGTTCGATCACTGTGAAATGAACAGTTGTTGTTCGATCAAAAGTTGACCGTGGGCTTAAGGGTTGCGGGAGGATTGTGACCATCCAAAAGGATGAGAGTTTGACTATCCATATACCCATCGACCGTGGGATCAAACCCGAGTTCTTGTTGAGCATTCAAATCATTTTCAAGTAGAAGGAACATTGGATGATTGGTCAAACGACCATATAAATTCGTGACCGGTGGATGCGCAAGCGCATGAATCAACAGCCGTTAAACCCAGGTAAGGTGCACCCACCTTAATACGTCGGCGAGAAGTGAGAGTGGTTTTAGGGGGACCCATGTGAAACCACCCCATTCTGAATTCCCCCCCTTTCATTAAATTCAGAATGGCAAGGGGGGTCCGAAATCCAACCTAAACTGATGATCTAAGCTCCTTTATCTCCGTCGTCCAAGACTTGTTCCTCCAATTCCGGACTCCCCCCCCCCCCTTCATTAAAGGCAGTATGGAAAGGGGGGTCTGGAATCAAATCTCAACCGCAGAATTAGACACGAAAATCTTAACCATCTGAATCTGCAAGGAGGATATACCTAGGAGTCAGCTAACAGTCCAAAACAAAGAAATGATCTGAGTCGTTGATCCAGAGGACACATGGCAAGCACATGGTATCTCATTGACTTGTGAGTTGGAGAAGTCAAATGAAAGAATGTAGGAACTCACGATATGCTAGGTCACGATAGAATCTGGGCCATTGGATCACAGAGGATCAAGCAATACCCCTAAGCGTCGATCAAATATACATCAAGAGATCTACGTCGACAGACCACGACAGCAGGCCACGTTAGGATGCATGCATCCATGTCAGCAAGATCCACATACTCAACATGTGTCAAGTCTTCTTATGACATTAGCAAGTATACGTCACGTCGGAGTTTTCATCTCGGGATTTTTTGCATCATAAGCAAAAATACTCTAAAAGGCACAAAGTCCCGAATGTCGAAACTCTGAAAGGGACACGCGTCAAGCGTTCTACGTTTTCGACACTTTTGGAGAGTTGGAGGTTATGAAGACTCGAAGGAATAAACACTGTAATCCTGTCAGTCATCCATCTCGTCGGGAGATTGAATCACGACCGTTGTTTTGGTAAAGCGCTCAAGCACTTGTTCAAGCTTAGCATTCAGTCACCGTCGTTGGTCATATGCTAAAAGAATATTACAAATTATAACATGTCGTTATAATTGGTAAAGCCCATGGTTATGTAATGCACGGTTATATGTGATGGTTTGAAGGAAGTGCCTTCACGGAATCTGGTCTCTGTAAATATAACAGAGATTAGGCATCGAGTATAAATGATTAAATTGATCCATGACTGTGATCAATTTATGACAAAAATAAACTGATACAAAGTCATGATTAAAAGAGAATAAATCATGAAAATATGAATAAATAATAAAAAGAAAAATGATATTAATTAAAGTTTAGATTATCATTTTAAATGAAAAGGTACAATGGTTCAAATAAAGGGACATGTTGTTTTAAATTTCACACCAGTTTGAAGATTATATAAACAAGAAAAAGTGGTGAGAAGAAAGTGTCTCTGCAGTTCAAGTCAGAATATCAATAGCTGAAGCAGAGTCAAGGAAGAAATACAAATACCTATTTATTAAGGGTGGTTGGGTGGTGCAAGGGCAGGTTGGTGCCTGCAGAGGGAGTTGGTGCTTCCTTGTCAGTTGTAGCTGACTAAATAAGGGGGTCGTAGCCTCCTACCATTTGGTGCTGGTAAAATAGGGTGTGGGTGCATCCTGATCAGTTGGTGTTGATCAAAGAGGAAGTACATATTCCTTCTATGTAACATGTAAAACAAATTTTGCAGTTAATAGAAAAGAATTTGTGGATTTCCCATTTGTGTTCCACGATAAAATACTGTGTCAAAATTATGTTTGCATTAATAAATGAAAAAATGATATAATTTTTGTGTCACTGATTCACACCCCCCCCTCTCAGCGACAGGATCTGATTCTACATTTATACTATTTCTGGAAAATTGGATGTTCCGAATTCTCATTTTAGGTACTAATTCTTTAGTATATAACATTTCCTTTAGCCGACTTCTTCTCTTGGAGGCTAATAACCTAATACAAGTCATTCTCTTGAACCGACTTGTCTTCTAGGGTTATTAACCAATTAATTAGGGTTTCTTCTTGCTTTCTGGAATATGCTATTCTCGCCAGTTTTACACATGGAGGTAAATACCTCCCGCAACTACCATAATATCAACACTTGGAAACCTACCTAGAACAAGAAAACAAACGAAAGGAAACAAGACAAGAATATCTCCTAGTGGAGATTCATGAGTACATCTCTAGAATCAAAAAAAATTAAGGATGGTTGTCACAGCTACAACGCCTACTTTTAATGTATCAACCCTATAAATGTAGGTTATAGGCATGATAATTAAAACAGTCAAACCTGGAGTCTTCACTTTCAGTGTGTTGTTCTTCTAAATGCATTGAGACTTCTCTGGGTCCATGATTTCACCAAGGGTTCCTTCCTCCTGCAATTACCCTTATGAAAATGATGCAAATAATACATATATACAAGTGCATACGTGAGAGTGTTCACAAATGGAGGTTTTGATTGTTTTGTCAAATTCATGATGGTCAATAACATTCCTTGCTTCTCTGCCTTGTAGCCACCTATACCACACAAGTTTCTGATGAAGTTTGCATCAACCTTTACTGTTGCATCTAATTAGAGAGTATTTACACATTACTTATTCTTCCCATCTTTTGGTGGTCCAAATTTCTATGATTGTTTTAGCTTATCAAGGTCATGTCCATTGTTAACATTCAACAAAATTTCAGACACCCTGTTGTAGCCATCCTTGTAGTTCCTGTTGCTACTTAACGCTGTTACAACTTGACTTCGGATCTGTATTTTAAGGTTTTCAATCTTGATTCATAGATCAATCAAGTAGAACTGATAAGATTTATTTGTTGCCTTTAAACTTTAAAAGTTTGGTCAATATTTGTTGTAATTATGATCATTATGCTTGTCAACAGGTCGACCATTTTTTTCCTTGACTTATACGTACCAACCAGTATAAGTTTCCAGATTTCTTTTCATGCTTCATAAGCCAAACATGACTATCTACTTAAGGTGTTTAAATGTTTAACCTATATCCTCAACTCCTTCAATCAAATGTATGTCACAGATGTTTATGACATGCTTGAACCTCGTCACATTTTTTTTTATTCTGAAATTTATTGTAGTGATGTGTCACATAAATGTTGCCTTCAACTGTAGCATTGTTTCAGACCTGTTTTAATATCTCAGCATCATTATAGCGTGTAGATATAGAATTCTTAATATAGCAAGGTGAATGGCCTTGCTCCTATCAAAAACGATCGGCCTCAATATAGGCCTTAAACTCAGCTTTCCTTCCTCAGAAAACCATCATCGATACTACTTCAAAACTGATATAATTTTCATCTTTTGATAGCCTCAGAAATATCACTCAGAATTTGTCATCTTTGGAATTTGTCTTAAGCTTTGATCCTTTAATTTTACCATCAAATTTTTTAAGGAGAGTCTGACCCTTTTCTTCTAGACTTGTTGTGTTAGTGCGACAGTCTTAGAGTGTTAGAGTGTTAGGGTGGATCTGTTGTTAGATTATTGTTGCGGCAGCCTTAGTGGCCCTTTCTTACTATTGTTGTTAGGGTATTGTTGCTAGGGTAGTAGTCCTTCCTTATTAATATTGTTAGGGTATTCCCCCCTTACTGCGGAAGCCTTAGTAGACCTTTCCCTTTAGGGTATTCTGCGGTGGTTTTTAGAGGCCTACAACCACTTTAATTTGACAGTCGGCCCTCCTCCTAGGCTCTAGCCCTTTCCTTCACAACATAACTTTACCACAAAACCTTATAAAGGGGTCCGACCCTTTTCTTCTAGGTTGTGGTAGCCTTATTCCTGCCACAAAAAACTATTATTTTCCCATGGTTGCCTTCCTCTATTTGTTGTGGGGTCCAGCCTCATTTCTTTACAATGGAAGCAAGGGTTTGGCATTATTTTAGGTGACCATGGTCTTCTTTCATCCTTGATCACGTGGTATTCTTCAATACCTGCTATTATACCATGTTAGTTTTTCAATGAGCTATGCCTCATGTATTCTTTTAATTTTTTTGTTAACTATTACTTGAACCATAACTACTACAACAAACCAAGATCACAAGAAGAATAACCATGCACAAGTACACAAGAAGTATCATGGGAAACCCTTCTCAACAAGGAAAGAAAACCTGGGCAATCCTTTTCTATATTCCTCAAGAGAAATACCTCCCACACCATCACCAAAATTAGCACAAAAGAGAGTGTTGTAATTCTCATAATTTCAGACCACAACTTCTGAAATCATGAGATGACACAATGATAAGTATGTTTCCTCAATGGGGATTCACCTTTATTTATCTAAAACTTGTCACATCAAATGATGTGTCTTTTGGCACAATAGGGCCGACCTTAATAACTCAAAATATAATTAATAATTACCATATTAATTATCTTTTACATTAAGGTGGGGTCGACATGTACCCTTTACATTACAAATAGGGTTACAGGTAAGTCTGACTCTTGAACAATATAGCAAGTGATCTCATACACCCACTAGTGCTCAACTACTAGGAGCGCATCCATAAGGAGATCCATATCTCTATCTCACTACGTCTCATAGGAGAACCACACTCACTAGTGCTCAGCCACTAGGATCACGTTCACTTGTGCTCATCCACAAGCACGTCCACTCAATAGATCTTCTTTCCCACTGCATTACACAGGAGATTCATCTGGAGTTCATCATCTCAAGTCTCTCCTCAGAGGAGGATAATACATCATCTTCATCTCTGTCTCCTGACGATGCACCCAACTCTATGGGAATTCACATGTTCACCTTGTGCTCAGCCACAGGCACGTCCAACTCAGCAGATCTCCTTTCTCACTGCATTACACATAAGAATCATCTGGAGTTCTTCTAAAATCTATGTAATGAGGAGGCCATCACTACGTTCCAGTTCTATCTCAAATAGGAACCACACACCCATCTCAGGGGCTCTCTCTCAGGTCAACTCAATTAGTATGTGTCCTAGAGAATGTCTCACGCAGTTGTAATCATCAACAATTTCTTCATTCTTTACCGTCTAATCGTGATCTTATTTTGATCCAACGATCAGCATTGTTCTTTGTTCTTTATCATTCAATCATGCTTTTATTTTGATCCAACGATCAAAAAAATTCTCCGTTATTTACCATTCGATCGTGCTATTAGTTTGATGCAATGATCCAACATCAATCTTCGTGATTGAAAATTCTCGTTCTTCATTCTTTATTGTCGATTCCTATAACTGGTATAATTGAATACTTTTCTGGATGATAAATCCATTTAACCCTTGTTGACATCAATAAAAACATAACACCATGTCCAACACCCCATATTGAGCTTAATACTATGGCACTTCCCAGAAAAAAGTATGGTATCTTCATCTACAATCATTACTCGAAACACTGGTGTTGGATATACAAAGAAATTGAGATCTTTTGTTGATTTGTAATTGATGAAGTTATGGGTACTGCCATAATCAATCAACATTGTTACCTTTTTCATTTTTATATATCCTTCTATCATGAGGGTTTGTGGAGTATTGATGTTGGCCAATTCATGACAATATATGATTGGAGTAGTATCTTCTATCTCTAGATCTTGTGATGGTTTCAATTCTTGATCTTCTTCCTCTTCATTGTCTATGTAGACTTTTTTTTTTTGACTGAATTTATGCCCCTTACTATACTTTTTGTCATAATCGAAACACGATCCCTTTGATATTCTTTCATCCATTTGTTGAGGTGTCAACCTTTTTGGCTTAGGAAAGGGAACATGGTGCTCTTTATAGTTGTCAATGGCCATCCTTCTAGTAGCCATAGTTTTCTATTTTCCTTGCCATACTGAAATATTTCTCTAGGAATTTATGTTCGAAGAGATGCACCTCATGTTGAATGTTCTTGATTTAGGTGGATATCGGTGGCCACCCACCTATTCCACTGGCTCAAAAAATAATTTTCCACCTTGGCAGTTTTTCGAGTTCCAAACTTCTGGGGTTGTTTTGAGGCACTAAACGATGTTTTTTGGGGATTTGGGGCCCAAGTGACTACAAAAGGCATTGACCTAAGCCATTTGAAAATCATTCTTCTCAGTTAGAAATTTCCAACAAGCTATCGTGTGCCTAAACCGAAGATCGTATGCAAAAGTTATGACCCCGAGAAGTTGATGTACTAACTTACCCCAACAGGGCCCACATGACTTTTGTCGCTTCATCTCCTAGGGTTAGGTTTTGGATGTCTAGGGTTTTGGCATTCATATTTATTGTAAAAAATCCTTCAAAGCCTCATTGTAGTGATCTTCTTGTGAATGAGCGCATCCATCACGTCTCTTCTCAGAGATAAGTCACCACCATTCCAGCAAGCTTGTTTTCCACTGCATTTTACAGTCTCATTTTATTTCCTTATTGAATAGAAAATCGGTTTTACTGTATCTCTGTTATTTTGTGTTAAGAATATTTTAATAATCTATATTCATTTAGTTATGCTCATAAAATCTGGATCAGCGGTATCAGAGCGATCTTCTCCTTGTCGTCTTAATTCATGTCCCCAACGAGGTCAAGGTACAAAGAATTGGGTCTCAAGCTTGTTTCTCTTGAGAAAAAAGATCTTGCACACCCAAACAACCCCTCATGGCAGGAGAAAAGAAATATTACGGGACACGAGATCCTTTAAAAATGTTGCTTGAGGAAGCCCTCATGCAACATAGGAATGAGATGATGGATAGTTTCGCACAAATCCTTCGGCGGCTACCAATAGGCGACGCGTCTTCCTCGAGTGGAAGCGTTGCCCCCTTCAAGGTACAAATCAACTTCCATATTCCTATATTTGAAGGTCATATAGATGCAGATGTTGTAGACAAGTGGTTGAATCTACTAGAAGGATATTTTTTTGTCCATAACTTTTTGAATAGAGAAAAGATTACTTTTGTGCTCCTCAAAGTTGTTCTCCATGTCAAAGATTGGTGGGAAACTTTCTATGAGAAAAAGGAAACAAAGGAACCCTCATTATTTATAGTTGCGTCCACCCAAGAATCCTTTAGGGATGTTATTAAGGAACAATACTACCCTGTCGGAAGTTATGATGAATTGTATACCAAATGGACCACACTGCGGTAAGAAAGAGACCAAGCAGTGTCAGAGTTCACAAATATCTTCCATACCTTGCACACCAAGATGGGTATCAAATATTCAGAGCGACATCTGGTGCTCAAGTATCACGATGCTCTGCATAGATACATCTAGACCGAAATTTAATTTCTAGACATCTCGTCCCTAGGCACGACCTAACGATATGTCGTCAAAATTGAGCAGAAACTCAAACAAAAGACGCAGATATTTGGGCCTGGGAACCCCTCACAGCAAAATCTAGGAAAGGGCGGCCCCAACCCACAAAAAAAAGGACAGAGAAAAG
Organism: Picea engelmannii; assembly: GCA_009831015.1. Classification (NCBI taxonomy): domain Eukaryota; kingdom Viridiplantae; phylum Streptophyta; class Pinopsida; order Pinales; family Pinaceae; genus Picea; species Picea engelmannii. The sequence goes on along the minus strand of ML779001.1, from coordinate 508,677 downwards.
ATGGACAGTATTAGGACAACCAGTCCAATCCACAAGCAAAGAAGGACATCGAAAATAAAAAGAAAGATACTGAGAAGTGGTAAGACTTGCATAAGAACCCTTGGCATAACATTGTTGATTGTCGCTCAAAGCAGTCGTTGGTGGCCGAAGTGAAATCCTATGAATTAGATGCGGGTTCTTACTCTGAATCAGAACCAGAAAGGGGAAGATGGATCATTGACGCGGAACCTGGTGCCATCGTTTCTACCACCAAGCTCTAGCCTAGTGAACCAGATGAGCCAGAAGAAGGCGAGCACCTCTTTCATTCATAGATGTGGGTAAAAGGCACCCCGCTGCACTTCATCGTTGATAGTGGTATCCAGAAGAACCTCATCCTATCAGAGATCGTCAAGCGGTTGGCCCTGCTGACAACGTCGCACCCACAACCCTACACCATTGGATGGCTCCGCCAAGGAAGTGATATATGAGTCATCCAACAGTGTCGATTGTCTTACGGCATCAAGCCCTTCAAAGACGATGTATTGTGTGATGTTTCTCCTCTTGAATTTTGTAATGTTATTTTGGGCCAACCTTATTTATGGAAACGTCATGTTGTATATGAGTCTAGGCCTCGTAGTGTTATTATTACTTTGAACAGGAAATTATACATGATACCCGAGGCAATCCCTCCTAGTGTTATTTCCTTTATCTCTGCCAAGCAATGCAAGAAGGTCATCTCTCAGATGAAGAAGTTTATCTTATTTGTGATTCACTCTCAGAATGAGCGAAAGATCACAGCCACATCTAGAGTCTTCACGACCGACCTCTCCACACAGCAGAACCAAGTAGATAAGGCCATGGAAGAATACTCAGATATCTTCTCCTCACCTACCAAGGTACCTCTGAACTGTCAGGTCAAGCACCCCATCGATCTGACTCCCGACGCATCATTGCCCAATGGGACAGTCTACCGCCGCTCTCAATTAGAGAATGAGGAGATCAAGCGCAATATACAAGAACTGATCCAAAAGGGGCACATCTATCCCAGTTCATCACCTCTTGGGAGCCCAATCGTGCTGGTACAGAAGAAATATGGAACCTGGCGACTCTACATTGATTATCGGGCTCTGAATAAAATCATATTCAGAAACCAGTACCCGATTCCTCGAATCGTCAACCTCCTTGATCAGATCACGGGGGCCAAATACTTCAGTAAGATTGATCTAAAGTCTGTCTACCACCAGGTCCCAATAAAATAAACAAATATATGGAAGACCGCCTTCAAGTCAAAGGAAGGTATTTTTGAATGGTTGGTCATGCCCTTTGGTTTGAAAAATGCTCCAACCACTTTCATGAGGATGATGGACGATATCATGTGACCATTCACCAATACTTTTGTAGTGGTGTATCTGTATGACATTCTCATTTACAACAAGACTTGGGCAGAACACTTGCAGCATATTCAATAGGTTCTGCACACCCTACGGAAGCACAAGCTATATGCCAACTTGGAAAAATTATCCTTCGGCATGGACAGGGTCCATTACCTGGGATACATCATTGATCATCATGGCGATATGTGGATCCGGATAAGATCCAAGTCATCTATGACTAGCCAGCCCCAACCATACTCACTGAGCTTTAGAGATTCATGGGCCTTGCCAATTTCTACTGCAGGTTCATGTTGGGATTCTCCCATATTGCATGGGCCCACAACCAAATAACCAGAGGTGGTGGTAAGGCGAAATTTGTGTGGGGACGGTCCCAACAACAAGCATTCAATGATTTGAATCAACGCTTGTTCAAGTCCCTAATACTTTCACTATCAGACTTGCAACAACCCTTTGATATCGAGATAGATGCCTCAGACTATGTTGTGGGCACCATTCTCACTCATCACGGACACCCCGTAGCCTATCATAGGGAGACACTATCAGATGTTGTCTATAAGTACCCTACTTACGACAAAGAAATGTACTCCATTGTGAAATCCTACCGCGAATGGAAACATTACATTCTTGGGAAGGAGACAGTCATCCACACTGATCATAATCCACTACAGTTCATGCAAACACAAGGCAAATTGCAGAATGACTGCCATCATAAGTGGTCCACATACTTGCAGCAATTCCACCTCAACATCAAGTATAAAACAGGAAGCACCAACCGCATCATTGATTGCCTCAGCAGACCGTCGGTCGTGGAACTCACCACGGTGCTAGACTCTTGTGGCCATGAGACCTCTAGATGGCCCCAACTCTATGAGACAGACCCAGACTTTGCCACCACCTACCAAATGTTGGGCACAAATGCAGTTGTCGATAATTTCCATCTTCAGGATGGGTTGTTGTGCCATCTAGGCCATCTTTGCATTCCATCAAGCGGGCGAGCGAAGCTGATCAAGGAATTCCACTACAGTCAGGTGGCAGGACACTTCGACGTCGAAAAGACAGTGGCAATGTTGCAACAACATTTATACTGGCCGAAACTTCAACAGGAGGTCAGCAAGTATATCAGGTCATGCATTGTCTGCGTTATTTCCAAATCAAACACTAAGAAACAAATATTATACACCCTTTGCCTACTCCTGACAGGCCATGGGACTCCATCTCAATGGATTACATGTCAGGCCTCCCGTCCACCAAGCAGGAAAATGACTGTGTTTTTGTGGTTGTTGATCGTTTTTCTAAGATGACGATTTTGGCCACCTGCAAGAAGAGCATCACATCAAAGGCCACTGCCAAGCTCTTCTTTGAACGAGTCTGGGTACATTTTGGAATCCCACAAACCGTTGTCTCATATCAGGACAATTGATTTCTCAACACATTATGGTCGAGCCTCTGGTCATTGTTGGACACGAAGCTCATCAAATCCATGGCCTTCCACCCCTAGACAAATGGATAAACCGAGGTTGTAAATAGAATAATCGTGCATTTCCTGCGCATGTATAAGTCCAAGCACCCTTGCACATGGGATGGGATTCTTCCATATGTCCAACATAGCTACAACTGAGCCCTGCATAGCTCAATCAACCACAACCCATTTTAGGTGGGGTTGGGATTCCAAACATTGGGTCCCATAGATGTTGCGCTACCCCTTGCGGTCCCCTCGAATGACTCATCTCCTTCTCCAATTAAAGCTTACAAAGCCACCCGTTTCATTGAGCAGATCTATCACATCCGCCAACAAGTTTAGGACATCCTAAAGAAGTCCAATGACAAATACAAACAACACCATGATCAACATCGATTGCCACATAAGTTTTAGGTGGGCGACAAAGTTTGGTTGCACTTGCAGAAAGAATGCCTTATAGGACCCCATCGAAAGATTCGCCCACTCTGTTATGGGTCGTACACCATCACCAAGGCTATGGGTGATAATTCTTTTGAGCTCAACATTCCTCCTTTCCTTGTCCTGCACCCAGTGTTCAACATGGATCTCCTTTGGCTTTATTTCCCTCCATTAGTAGAACAACTGACACCAACAGAGCTCAACCCAGACTGCATAAAACAAGGATCCATTGATAATATTGTGGACAAACAGGTCAAGGTAAATCACCAGCGAATGATCCATCTTTATCGAGTTGTCAAAGCTGGGCAACTCCTGCACCAAGGCAAGTGGCTCACCTAGGGCCAAATTCAGCAGAAATTTCCTCATTTGATAGGGGAACTTAACGAAATGGATATCATTGATTCCTAAGGAGGAAGGATTGATCCAAGTGGATATCGATAGCCATCCACATATTCCACTAGCTTGAAAAACAGTTTTCCACCTTGGCAGTTTTTCGGGTTCCAAACTTTTGGGGTCGTTTTGAGGCCCTAAATGACATTTTTTGGGGATTTGGGGCCCATATGACTACCAAAGACACTTATGTGGGCTAGTTGAAAATCATTCTTCTCGGTTATACCTTTCCAATGGGCTATCATCCACCTAAAATAGAGTTTGTATGCAAAAGTTACGACCCCAGGAAGTTGATGTACTAACTTACCCCAATGGGGCCCACATGACTTTTGGCGCTTCATCTCCTAGGGTTAGGTTTTTGGATGTCTAGGGTTTTGGAATTCATATTTATTGTAAAAATACCTTCAGATCCTCATTGTAGTGATCTTCTTGCGAATGAGCATAGTCGTCACGTCTCTTCTCAGAGATAAGCCACCACCATTCCAACTAGCGTGTTTTCCACTTCATTTTACAGTTTTAGCTTATTTCCTTATTGAATAGAAAATCGGTTTTATTGTATCTCTGTTATTTTGTGTTAAACATATTTTAATAATCTTTATTCATTTAGTTCTACTCATAAAATCTGAATCGGTTCTCATTTAAAGTGCACATAAATATATCTAACAAATTATCCTCGGGAATGTTCTTTACCTTGAAACTGAGCTTTTGGACTTGTTGAATGTTCTATTTAATTGGACATTTTTTCCGACGATTTATCAACTGACTAAAGAATGTATTTCTCTTAATATCTCGATAATGTTATATCAATTCATCCATAAAAATGGACCAAGAGATAATAGAATTTTTTTTTCTTTCACAAAGCCATTGATATTAAAAACAAACTGATCATTTTCTAAATACAAGGATGCAATAGGTACCTTTTGCAATCTTGGCGTTTTGGTGTATATCAAAGAATTGTTCCATCTGGAATATCCATGTTATAGGATCTTTACCATCAAACTTCCTCATATCGATCTTTGGAATGAAGTAGTTCCTTGTTGTCGCATTGAAAACTTGATGATGTGTAACTTCAAGTGATGAATAATCATGATTCTAAGACTCAATATTTATTACCTCTATACTTTCATGATTTCCTTGCAATTTGATATCTCATTTAAGGAGTCTCTCATATAGAGTGCAAGATCATAGAAGACATTGACTTTTTCAATTCTAACATCTTCTTTTTCGTATGTTTTTCCATCTCTTTCCTATTTTCATCCATTTTATTTTTCATGTCATTCTTATTTTCGTCCATCTTCTTTTCCATTTCATCCATTTTATTTTGTAATTGATCTCCCAATTCTCTTTTAAGGTATCCTTGAGAAAATTTTAAATCCATTGATTTCAAAATACTAACACTCACTTCATCAATTTGCTTCTTTAATTGGGTTAGCTTGTTTTCAAAGTCTTCATTTTCTTCAGAAGTCATGTTTGAGTTTTTATGAGTACCAGTATTGTTTTTTATAGAACCCATTGTCATGTGAAAAAGTGATAATGTTTCTCTTTTTCCTCTTTATCACAAAGTTTGAAGCACCAAAAATAGATCTTTCAATAAATAAAAATTCCAATTGTAAGTTATGTACCTTTCAAACCCTTAATTTGGAGTATGAATGGATGGCTAACCTTTGTCCTGATATATATATGAACTTTGAACCCTTCTAAGTCTGAAATTTTGGCCTATATTACTCTAATATGACTTCTTAAACTCCTGAAAATTTCACAATATGAACATTCACTGGTAGAAAGTTATAGCAAAAATACCAAAATGTCTTGTTTAAGACTAATTTCACGATAATAAATAATCCCAACTTCTGTGAGATATTTCTCACAAATTATAATGATTCAAAATCTGAAAATTTTTCCACATGTGATTATTTATGTCTCCAGGATTCAAAATATTTTGAAGTTAGAAACTTCACAAAAAAAAAAAATTACAACAAAATTCCAAGCTAGCTCTTTTAAAACTAAGTTAAGAATTACTCACAAGCCTAGTCTTAAATGAACTATATATCCATAATTATATTGAACCATAATATGAAATTTGGACCACCTATACTAGGAGATGTCTCCTCAGTCTCCAAAAACATATCATTGTCTGAAACCTCCTAGGGAAAAAAGTTATAGCGAAAATCCCAAGATGACTCGTTTAAAACTGAATTTAGGATGAGTAAAAAAACCTATCTTTTATAGGCTATATCTCTAAATGTATAATGACCTAGAACCTGAATTTTTTTATCACAGGTACCTTGAGATGTCTTCTAAATAACCTCCAAATTCAATTGTTTGAAGCATCCCAGAAAAAGAGTTATAGTGAAAATGCCAAGATGACTTTCTTAAAGAATCAAAACTCTAGGATCGATGCTCTAATACAAAATGTTATGATCCAACACCTTAAAAATAATACAAAGTCAATGATTGCAATCCATTTCGAGGGGGGAAACTATTTTTACAATATATTAAATTTAGAATACAATATGAGATGAGATAAGATGATCTTAAGATTAGGTCTCCTTGGTATATATAGGAGACAAAGGGTACAATTATAATGAAAGGTTCTATCTGACCTACTAATATAACACTAAAAATGTAATAACTAAATATATAGGGATTTATAAGGGGTTTTATGCTAAACATGGGGCTTTTTCTAGGGATTAACAAATGTGTACCACTAAGTTTATTTCACTTTGTGCGCTCTAAATGAATTGCTTAGACTAACTCTTGGGTGAGGTCAAGGCACTAATGGGCTAGGTGATCATAGAGCTCGTAGAAGGAGAATGGGTGATTAGTTCATGTATGAGTGGTATATTTATGCTTGGTTTGATTGTATTTATGGTGGGCACTAAAAGTGCCCCTATTATTACAACCATTTCCCACATGCCCTAGGTGCTTGTAGTGTGTGGCCCCCTTCTTACTCCTTATAAATGGTAGATGGCCAATATGACTTGAAAAGGGTGCCCAAGTTTATCTAAATTGGGATAGAGAGGATGAGGTTATATATGATAGGTTTTATGGTCCTGCCATTATGGTTGATAGTCGATTCCTGAAGAGGAAGAGATATTGGATGGGTTGTTAGGGGTAGTTGTGCCAAGAAATGATAAATTGAGCACCACAACACTCGAAGGTGGGTGAGGAGGTTGAACGGAGAGGCGATAAAACTAGGAATAACCCTCAACACTAGCGGGAGACCAAGAAAGCATCTGGGACACTAGGATGTTTTGGGTCCCTTATGATTCTAGACTAGCAAAAATGTGTGTGACTTTGGTGAAGCGAAAGGATAGATCACAAGTTCTTTTGTCAAAAATGATGATTATGGCCTACTTCAACAAAGAACTAAAAGTTGTATATGGTTAGTAATGCATGGATGTAACACACATAAATCAACTGTAAAATAAAATTTTCATCAGATAGGTTGAGATATTATCCACGTGGGGAAATAAAAAACCAAAAAACACATGTCCTATAGACCTATCGTTCGTCCTCTCGATGCCACTGGGCCTTCCAATAGCACTCAACAATGGATCATGAACCCACCGAAAGAAGAACTAGTGAAGGTATGAAATATCAATTATAATGAAGGGTAAAGAGTGCATATCCTGAAATAGGTGGCAATATTTCCCAGTAACCATTCAAAATATGACCAAGGTGCAGTAGCAACACACAACTGCCACATGTGTAGAAAATATTGGTTTTTGGCTACTAGGTTACCTCATTCAAGTGCAACAGGGGACTCTCGGCCTAAAAAAATGGTCACAGGCCGAGAAATCTCACAAGAGATGGGTGGCTCAAGAAGTCTCGCACGAAACAACCAAATCTTGGCATCACCCCTTCACAGGTATCCCACTTCCTTATGGTGCAAGAAAAATTGAATTAGATGATTTTAAGCTCCTTAAATATTCAACCATTAAGTTTTGAATGAAAAAATAGATAGCATGGGTTTTTTTGGATCCCTACCTCTCAAATCCTAACTTAGACTAAAATGTTTTTTGTGACCTCTCGAGAAGGATTTTAGTGTGTTCTTACGGTTGTGTTTCAAAAATATGTGGGGATTGGTGTCATGGACCAATCCCACTGCTTAAGGGTGTGCTTGAAGGTTCTATGAAACACTTAAATCTTTCTAGTCCTCATATATCACTTATGGGCGTAGGAAGAAGAGAATATTTCGACAAAAGTGGACTTTAGAGACCTTTTGATGTGTGAATGTGCTTTGGGTGCAAAGATGTAAGTGAAAAAAAGTTTTAGTAGTTATGTTTGAAGTTGCAAAATGTGGACGTTGTGAAGTCCTTTACTCATCTTTGTAATTAACCACTAAATGTTTGTGCAATCCCTGGGAAATTAGAAAACTATTCCTAGGTTGTAAGAGATGTGGACATGTGGGGTCCTTACAAATATTTTTAACTTCCTAAGCATTTTCTTGCAAAAAATGAAACTAACCTAGGTTGCACAATGATATGGAAATTTATGGGTCCTTAAAAAGTTTTTAACTTCCTAGTGTTTTTTGTTGCAATAAACTATGAGGTGTGTTGACTCTTTGGCCTCACCTAATTGTGTGTGTGATTGTTTCAAAAACATGGAAAAACTAAAGAGAAGATGGGCACATTGTGGGGTGCTTACTTGTCACTTTTGAATTATCTCCTATGTTGTTTGTTGCAAGGAAGATAGAAAAAACTTATATACCCTGTTCCGATTCCCCAAGATCACTCAAGGGAGTGTGAGGGGAAGAGCATACTTGGATGTGAATAAGAGAATTCCTAGTCATCAAAAATATAAAATGATTGTTGAAATAAATCTAACTAAGAAATCGAATGACTCAAAGTGGGATCTCTCTAGATTACAAAGTGAAATAAAATAAGTGTTAAACCCTTATTGGTATGGGAGGGGGAAAACCACCCTGGACCCAAAAGAAAAACAGATCCATGCGGACCACCGAAGTAACAGGTGTGTGGATTTGCGCAGACTACGTAGAACCATAACGCAATTACAGGCACAGATTGTGCACCTCTATGCGACTATTATTTTGATAATTGTTAGAAAATTATACTTCCACGCTAAACCTTCACAAAAGAGAGGAAGACATATTTAAGCTAGAAAATAAATGACAAAGCAAACACATAGTACATAGATTTTACCCTAGAAACCCAAAAAATAAATCCAACATTCCTTGAGCGTCTTGCTCTCTTGTTGTCTTATTCATTCAGAATAAAAGGTTACATGTCTAAAATTGGTCTACACCTAAGACGCAATCGACATCATACCCTATTTATTTACACAAGAACAACCATGTAACCAATTTGGATTACATCTACATGACCAACAACCTACTACTAAATATTACCAAGAACATCCAATATTGATCAACGATTAACTTCTACAGTATTACAACATGCCTTATTTATAGGATTTACAGTAGGAAAAACCCTAAAGAAAGGTGTCAAAGAAAGGTTACAGATCCACGCAAATCATTGGCTACAGATCCTGCGAATCTTGAGATTCTGCTACAATCGACTTCCAGTCAGATTACTAACCAACCTACATTTGGTCTTCAATCAGTTGCTACATGACCTTTTGTCGACCTCTTTTAGGCTAACCTCTTCGACTTGTTGTTGATTACTTCGAATTTGACTTTCTTGGTCGACCACTTCAACCTCAACTTTCACTACCAGTCAATCCACCTCGACTCGACTTTCACTACCAGTGAATTCACTTCGACTCGACTTTCACTGCAAAGAATATAACAACCCAACATTCTCCCACTTGTTGTCTTCTTTCTTAAACCGGGATTTTCCTTAACTTTTGTTCATAGACCCAAGGCAATAATGCCCATTGCCTCTCTACACCAAGAGAAATTCACAACACTCACAGACTTGGTCAAAGAGTCTGTTATGTTTTCCAACGTGTCTACTTTATCCAACAACAACTTGTTTCTTTCCACCATGTGTCTAACAAAATGGTATTGTACATCAATTTACTTAGTCTTGGAATGATAAGTTGGGTTCTTTGCCAAAAATATTGTGCTTTGACTGTTGCAACTTATCTTCATATCTCTCTGCTCAAACCCGATCCATGAACAAAGTCGTTGCAGCCATAATTCTTCTTTGTTTCCATGAGTGGCTGACATGTATTCATATTTTATCGCTGACAAGGCTACGACTGCCAATCGCTTACTCATCCAGTTGATTGTTCCACCAAACATCTTGAACACCTGTCCACTGGTCAACCTTTGTCAATCCAGATCTCCATCCCAGTCTACGTCGAAAAATACATGTACAATTCGTTCAGTGTCATCATAGTCTTATGTGCCACACAAATACCCGAATACTCTCTTGACAACTATCCAATGCCCATTTCCAAGTGTCAACGTGTATTTTCTCAATACTCCCACTACATGGACAATTTTTGGTCGAGTGTAGACCATTGCATACATTAAACTACCAACAACACTTGCATAGGGGACACATGCCATATCCTCTATTTCTTCTTGTGTCATTGGACATTGTTCAATAGTTAGTCTTGCTCCCACAGGAATTGGCACCTTTACAGGTTTGCAATTTTGCATGTTGAAATGTTTCAAAATTGTTTCAAGATATTTCTTCTAATTCAATTAGATCTTTTTAGTTGTTTGATCTCTCTTGATCTCCATTCCCGAAATGAAGTTCATTGTACCGAGATCCTTCATGTCAAACTTGGAGGATAACTGCTTATTTACTCCCTTTATTGTGTCTATATTGTTTTTTATCAACAACTTGTCATCAACATACAATGTTACATATATCAAGTGCCCACCTTTTTGGAATATATGCAGTGATCAACTTTGTTTCTCAAAAATCTCAAACTAAGGATGCACGTGTCAAACTTTTGATACCACGTCCTTGATGATTGTTTTAGACCATAAAGGTATCTTTTCAATCTACACATCAAATTTTTTTTGCCCCTTACTACAAATCCTTTAAGTTGTTTCATGTAGATTTCTTCTTCCATGCCTCCATGTAGGAACGTTGTCTTCACATCCATCTGTTCTATTTCTATATCAAATGTTGCAGTTAGAGACATTAATACTCTAATGGAAGTTAATTTTGCAACAGGGAAAAAAATATCATCGGAGTCGACTCCTTTGACTTGGGAATACCCTTTTGCTATTAGTCAAGGTTTGGATTTCTCGACTTGACCTATTGCATTCATATTCTTCTTGAATACCCACTTGCTACCAATGATATTATTTCCTCTAGGAAATTCAACTAAATCTCATGTATCATTATTATACTAGGATTCCATCTCTTCGACCACATCCTTCCAAAGTCTATTGTCTGTCGAGTCCACTACCTCCCTGACCAATTTTGGCTCCTCTTCAGTGACAGTTAACACAAATGTGGAATGCAAGTCAGGTGGACTATACATTTCAAATGGTTTTCTTACTCAGTCAGACCTTCTTATGACTGGACTCGATTGTTCCACCTCTTCATATGATTCAGTCAACTCATATGAATCATCTTCTTCTTCATTCGTCGGTTCAAACCTCACCTTCTCTGAATTATTCTTTGTTTGAACCACTTCAGACTCAAACGTCCTTATGACTTCTCTAAAGACCACATCTCGACTATACATTGTTCTCCTTTATTTAGGATCTTAGATCTTATATCATTTCATCCCTTCTTTGTATCCAATGAAAATACATTTCACTGTCTTATTGTCCAACTTGTTCCTCTTTTCCTTGGGAACATGCACAAATGCATCACATCCAAATACTTTAAGATGTGGAAGTGAAGGCTTCTTACCAGACCATACCTCATGTGGAGTCAAGTCAGCTAGTGTTGACGAAGGATACATATTCACCAAATATTTTGCAATGTCGACTCCCTCTCGCCAGAATTCTTATGTGAACCCAGCACCATTGAGCATGCTCCTTGCCTTGTCCATCAATGTTCTATTCTTTCTTTCATCAACTCCATTTTGTTGTGGGATATATGGTGTTGTATTTTGGCATGCTATGCCACACTGTTTATAGAACTGCTCAAAATCATTTCCATGGAATTCACCACCATTATCAGTTCTCAACACATTTATCTTCTTCCCTGTCTAATTTTCCACAAGAGACTTAAACTCTTTGAATTTCTCAAAAACCTATGATTTCTTCCTTAGGAAATATATCCATGTCTTCCTAAAAAAATTATCTATGAAGTAGATATAATACAGGGATACACCAAGTGAAGGCACTTAAATAGGGCCAAACACATCACTATGAACCAATTTTAGAATCCCCTTTGCTCTTGTCGCTTCAGAGGTGAAACTCACCCGATTTTTTTTTCCATATAGGTAATGTTCACAAAAATCAATTTCTAAATTGCATTCAGGAAATCTTTGACAATACCTTTGTTATGAATATCTCGAAGTAATTTTTCTTCATTGTGTCTCATCCTCTCGTGCCATAGCATGGTCGATCTAACTTGACGAAGACTTGTCAAGTTGGTTTGAATCAACTCAACTCGAGGTGAGTCGAGTCGAGTCGAGTCGACTTTAGGGACAACAATGTTGTTGCATCCAGTGGAGTCAACATTCCCTAATAACTTGTATAGGGTTCCAATTTGAACTCCTTTCATTTACACTATCACACCTCTGACCATTTTGCATGTTCCTTATGGAATAGAGTGTGCACTCTTGCATCACTCATCTTACTGATAGATATCGGTTTTTTTTCAAAATCCAGAATATGTTACACACTTGGAAGGATTCCGCTCCTCCCATCATGAATAATAAGTCTGACTCTTCCCCATCCGACAATTTTGGTTGTCAAGACATCCCCCAAGAATACATCTCTTCCTTCATATCATTCATATTCACATAACCATTCTCTATGTGGTGTCACATGATAGGATGCCCCTGAGTCAATGAACCAAACCTCTTGATCTGACTATGTACTGGTCAACGCCAGATACACATTGTCTCCTTTGTCTGGAGTATCATTTCTCTCAATTGATGGATTCTCAAGATCTTGCACCGACTTTCATTTCCTTCGGCTTGTAGTCTCTTTTATAATGCCCAACTTTACCACATTTCCAACATCTTATCGTTGCCTGAACAAAGGATTTTGATCTACCCTTTGACTTAGACTTTCTACCAGAGAATTTATCTTTATCTTTGTCAACCCATCGACCTCTCACCACTAATGCATCTTTGGTAGATATTTACATGTGCTTCCTTCTCATTTCTTCTAACAATAGATATGCAACCATGTCTTCTAACGCTAATGTGGTTGAATCATTCCCTATAGCCACGACTAAGCTATCCTAGGACTCTGGCAAAGAGCATAATAGGCTAATACATTTATCCTCCTCGAAGATTTTGATATACATAGAAGATAATTGACTTATTATGGTATTAAAAACATTTAAATGCTCAGTTACCAAACTTCCCTCAGTCATCCTTAGAAGATATAAGGTATTTCTAAAGAACATCTTATTTACTAGGGATTTTCACTGGTACAAGCTTCCCAACTTGCCCCATAATTTCTTGGTCGAATCTTAACCTGGAACATTTATCAACACTAAATCTACAAGACAAAGTTGAATCGTACTCATTTCCCTTCTCTTGAGTGTGTCCCATTCTTCCCTCGACATACCTCTCGAAATAGTACCTAGACAAATTGTTGCTCATTTTTCTCGATCTACAAGGGGATCTTCAATTTTAAGCTTTCAAAGCTCAAAATTATGGCCATTGAATTTTTCGTTCTCTATTCTAGAGCTACTTGTCATTCTTTAAGCACAACTTTAAAGATATCTGACTCACAACTCTTACTTGACCTAGGGTTTAGCTCGAATCCAAAGTTGTTAAACCAAGCTCTGATACCACATGTTAGGAAATTATACTTCCACGTTAAACCTTCATAGAAGAGAGGAAGACAAATTTAAGCTAGAAAATAAATGACAAAGCAAACACATAAAAACCAACATTCCTTGAACGACTTGTTCTCGTGTTGTCTTATTCATTTAGAATAAAAGGTTACATGTCTAACATTAATCTACACCTAAGACACGATCCACATCATACCCTCTTGTTTTATACAAGGACAACCTTGTAGCCAATTCGACTTACATATACATGACCAACAACCTATTGTTAAAGGTTAGTAGGAATATTCAATATTAATCAACGATTAACTTCTACAGTGTTACAACACGCCTTATTTATAGGTTTTACAGTAAGAAAAACCCTAAAGAAAAGCACTCAAAAACAGTTACAGATCCACGAAGATCATTGGCTACAAATGTCGTGAATCTTGTGATTCTATTACAATTGACTTCCGGTTAGATTACCAGCCGACCTAAATTTGGTCTTCATTGAGTTGCCACACGACCTCTTGTCGGCTGACCTCTTCGACTTCGACTTTCCTGGTCAAACACTTCAACCTCAACTTTCACTGTCAGTCGATCCACCTCTACTCAACTTTCACTACAAAGAATATAACAACCCAACATTAGTCACGCAAAGTTTGTAACAACATTGTAAAGAAAATTTCAAATGGAATGTCAAGCAATGGAAGCCTAAGCATTCAAGTTGGATGTTCAACGAGGCTAGTTTAGTGACTTGCAAAACCAGAGAAATGAGAAAATGGGCTCTTGAAGCCTACAAAGGGAGAAATTGGATTTAGAACCATAATGGAGTCGACACTCTATTAAGCTTAATTTGCCACATGGGTGACACACAAAAAATCTATTGAGTGTTAGGTAGGCAATACTATTACCACAGACCACAGACATGATATGAGTGTTAGGTAGGCAATATTATTACCACAGACAATATATGAGTTTTAATGGAACACTTAGAAACATAAAACATAAATAAAAACGAAAAAATGAATACATAAGATGCAAGATATTAAAAAAAAAAAAAAAAAAAGATAAGAAATTGATAACAATGGATTAAGCTATGATAACACCACAAGTGATAATGTGAGCACAAAATGCTCTCATTTTCCTTCTTGTGAGGGTCCTTGTTAACAAGAAGGTGTAAATATATCTTAAAGGGAAGAGGTCCAATACACTTGTCTTGGTAGCTATGGATGTCAAAATGAAGTTTGGAGAGTGATTCTCTAGTCTCATATGAGAAGCATAACTTTGTCTTTTATTTCTATCTTTGAATACATGCCAATGACTTATTTATAAAGCCTTCTTCAAGCTTTCAAATGTCTGGTTTCAAGTGTGAAATGAAGTTCACTTGGGTGTGGCTCCTCGTATCTGAGTGGACATGAGGTGACTTTTTTTTTACTAATGTTTAATGTTCAAGGGCTCAACTTCCCTTGGTACATTGACCGAAAAATATTTGTGATGGGGATTTTTTCATAAATGCGTTGAATGTGATTGAATTTTCACTTCTAGTAGTATTTGTGCAACTTTTGATACACACGGATTTTGCAAATTCACATTCTTAGGCCGCGCGGATTTATAAAAATACCCACTCTATATAGTTTACCTATTTGCTAAATGAAGTCTGTTAAAACCATGAGTATGCACTTTAGTGTATTGAACTAATGACTTCTTTGGCAATCACTTGTAAAGCTTGGTGAGTGATTTTTAGGTGATAACACTAGTGAACAACCTTAACTTCCACATGATATATCTCAAAAATTATAGCGAACCAAAACATAAAATATTTACAAATACTTCGCTATGTCTCCTCAAGATTCTAAAAATTTCGTACTCTGAATCATCACCAAAAACAATTATAGTGAAAATACCAAGATGACTCATTTGAAGCAAAATCCTAGAATCATACGCTATGAAACCAAATGTTAAGCAACAAACACTCAAATCGCTTGAACATAGAAATGGAAATAACTATACACTAAGAATTAATTAGAAGAATGAAAAATAAGCCTCTTCGAGAGTACAACCTCATTTTACAATAAAACAAATGTACACGATAAAATGATTCTAGAACTAAATTTTATTGATATATATATAAGAGACAAATGGTACTATTACAATTAAAAGATATCGCTGACATTATTAATACAACAATAGAAATGTTTTTTTTTTTTTTTAAGTAAAAAAGATAGTACATGCTATATTAAGTTAACAGAGAAACATTGACAAAATACACAAAGATATGGTCATCCTGAGCCACCAAAAACACTGTCGTTTTACCGGAAACCAGCACAGTTTGGAGTGAAATGAATCTAGGAGGATAAGCTAAAACTGTTTTGCCCGAAGGAAACCAGGACAGATGGCCATAGTTCGAGTTTACATTTAACAGTAGCATGATTAAACAGAAAACAAACTAGCGTAATAGAACTCAGATACCCGGTGACCTGTCACCGTTGCCTTTCTACCATGTGGATCTGGCTAGGATGGCGAACGGTTGCGTGCACATTGGACATTTCCTCTTTGCTGGAGCATTGAAATACGCATCAAGGAGCAAGTCCAGAGGTTGTCCCATGAGGAGGGCTCTGTGCTCTTGGTCCGCCATGTGGCCTCGAAGTTCGAACACCAGAGCCAAATGCTCTGCACGGAGGAGAGGACCATGCAAGTCATTATTTCCTGCCTCGTCGAAGGTTTTGTTCCCCACTTCCACATTCATCCCTGCTCTGGCCTCGATCACATTCAGTCCTGCGCTGGCCGCATACGCATTCATCCCTGCTCTGGTCTCGCCCACATTCCTTTCTACGTATGCATTGTCCCGAGCCTCGTCCTTGTTCGTTGCCTTCTCAGCATGATTGGTGGGGCTGTAGTCATCCGTCCATGGTATCTCTTCCACAATACAAATTGGAAAATCGTCTGTCGGCTCTCCCTTCGGACCGCTCCCAGCGTGTAATTCATGAACCATGGCTTGGGGTTCCAGGGTGGTCGCTAAATCCTCCAGGTACAACATTTCCTCAACATAACAGGTTGAAAACTCGTCCGCAACGCCTTCCTTCAGACAACTTTCGAGCTCAATTGCCATGGTGGGCATGCTACGCTCTGTCCCAGGCTCAACGATAATGGCATGGAGTGCCAATTGGTCGGCTCGAACTCTCTGCCGAAGAATGGAAGTCGCCATTGACAAAACGCGCTCCAGGTTCTTCCTCCTTTGCCTCTGCTCTTTGTGGGTGTACCAGGTCGAGCCTCGACGAGGCCTGCTTCGTTTCCTTGTCATTGTTGATGAGGGGTGGATAAAGATACAGAAAGAATGAGCCAAAATGAAAATGCACCAAAACGAGAGTGAACCAGAACTGCACCAGAGTTCCCAACCGACGAGGAGGTCCAAAATGAGAGTGAACCAGGTCTGTCCAGGCTCTCCAACTTTCGAATTATCAAATGTCGGCTTCGCATGGCTTCCCATTAACCCTGTCATATTGAATGTTGGTTGAGTGAGTGCGTTCGCGCAAGGGAGAAGTCCCTCATCCGTATAGCGACTGTAATGGTCGACTACCATCGTAAATGCGGAAGGGATGGAGAGCGGCCTACAACATTTAAGTTGTGGCTTGATGTTGAACCATGTGGCAAGGCGCCACCGTGTGTCACCCCATCCGGGGCAATACAACAATAGAAATGTTAAAACTCAATATCTAAAAATTTATTTAAAGCTTGGAAAAAAAAATTATATTTAACATGGAGCTTTGTCTAGAGCTTAACATTATTTGATTGCAATATTACAACAATTATTAAAATTATCTCAAAACTAGTGAATTAATATCAACTCCATATTAACATATTAATTTCAATGGATTCAAACATATATACTAGTGTGCTCTGTATATGCTCCCAATTTAATACTATACAAACTATCATTCACACAATAAATTTATAAAAATAAATGTCACAAAAATTATCTCAAACTCCTCTTTTTCAAATAATTAATATAATTTCATTTTATTTTTTTACATTCTTTTCTAATAATTAATATAATTTCATTTTTATTGTTTAGTTTCATAGAATGTAAATATTTGTAAATAATTTTAATTTATTATTACTATATTTTATACATTGTATGAATAATTTTAATTTATTATTACTATATTTTAAGTTGTATAGTATTATAGTCCACTAGTTTCATCAACACTAATGCTATGCAGAAAATAACTTAGGATATACGTTCTCAATGTTTATACAAAGATTTATGTTCAAAGAGAACTTCTCAATGTTTATACAAAGATTTATGTTCAAAGAGAACTTCGAGACTTATGTTCTTTGTGTAACCTTTGCTCAAGATTTATATCTAACTCATTTCTTCATGTAACTATACACAAAAAACCAGAGGACAATGCAATGGTTAATTATTTTATGTTTTCAATATATCAATCAACATAAAGTCTCTAACTTTGTATGATGTCGAATGCTCTATTTTTATTATTGATCTTTAGTATTTTTGTGCACAATGCAATTCTTAGTGCAACTTCTCTGCTCACTATCTCTCAACAAGCTTGTCAGGATGGTTTTGCTTGTTGGCTTTGAGATGCCAAGACAATCCTCAGATCCATGTTCAATTGTCACTAATGTCTAACCACAATGATCATGTACTTCATGAATTTCATTGCACCTCAAACAAGATGCCATCAACCATTATTTTCACTAGCTTTTAATGAATTCTAATTAAAATACAATCTCAGATTACAAATAATAATTAAAAACTCTTAAGTGCAGAAATATGCACAAACATACATGTAAGTTTATGACAAGTCAAAAACATGCATATTGTTAGTAGTGCAAGTCAAGACATGTACCAACCAAAACACAACTAACAAATAAATAAAAAACTAATATATATTGGAAACCTTTATTACATGTTTTTATACATATCCCCATATAAGTTTAAACATACATGTAAGTGTGCTACAAGTCAAAAACATGCATATTGTTAGTAGTGCAAGTCAAGACATGTACATTAGTGTATTATGACATGTATCTTTCTAGTCTTTTTGAAAAAACTCTTAAGTGCAGAAATATGCACAAACATACATGTAAGTTTATGACAAGTCAAAAACATGCATATTGTTAGTAGTGCAAGTCAAGACATGTACCAACCAAAACACAATTAACAAATAATAATAAAAAACTAATATATATTGGAAACCTTTATTACATGTTTTTATACATATCTCCATATAAGTTTAAACATACATGTAAGTGTGCTACGAGTAAAAAACATGCATATCATTAGTAGTGCAAGTCGAGACATGTACATTAGTGTATTATGACATGTATCTTTCTAATCTTTTTGAAAAACTCTTTTAAGTGCAGAAATATGCACAAAATCACAATTTTCTGTTGTTTAAATTGAAATTTTAAACATGGTACATTTCAACATTATGACAATTTCTAACCAGATTTCAAGCAAATTTTCTCTTATGAACCTCTAAAAAAAGCCAAAACTTTGTTGAATTTTTAAACTACAACTATTATATATATTCATCTTAAACCATATATACTGCTGCTGTATTAGTCAAAAGAATATATTCAGTAATGCAAAGCAAAACATATATAATTCACTTTATATTCCATCTTTACAATTCTAATTTCACATGAAATCATTTATGAATAATAACTAACTATAAGTGAATCATTTATAAGTATAATTGATACTTCATATAAAGATACTTCATATACTGCTGTTGTATTAGTCAAAAGAATATATCCAATAATGCAAAGCAAAACATATATAATTCACTTTATATTCCATCTTTACAATTCTAATTTCACATGAAATCATTTATGAATAATAAATGACTATAAGTGAATCATTTATAAGTATAATTGATACTTCATATAATTTAACATTTATTTAGTTAATAGTGTATTATGTCATGTTTATCTCAGTTCATTTTAAATCCCTTCTTTATAGTTTTTTATTTTATATGAAATCGTCCATGAATAATAACTACCATTTGCAAGTGTAATTTATACTTTATAAGCTAAAAGTCAAAAGTATATATCAAAATTGAGTATATATATTAATAATTAAAAATATATATATATATATATTTTTCTAAGAATTAGAATTTATTTTAAATATATGAATTTTTTATCATAAACAGATGTTATTATTACTCAATTTTAAATTTAATATTATTATATATTAAATCAATATATATCCAAAAATAAATTATACATTAAAGAAAATTAAATTTAAATTATACATTAAAACATACTAAATTTTTATGTTATGTTACATAAAAATTTGGTGTACATATATCCAAAAATTTAGTGTATATACATCCAAAAACAAATTATACATTAAAACATATTAAATTTGAATTATACACTAAAACAAATTATACATTAAAACATATTAAATTTGAATTATACACTAAAACAAATTAATTTTTGAAGTTCCATTACATAAAAATTTGGTATGTACATTAATGTTTTGAAAAATTAAAAAAACACAATTCTTAAAATTCTTAATAATATAAATTTTAAATTTTATAATTTCATTTATAAGTTTTCCTAAATTTTAGAAACATTATTCTGTTTTAAATTTCATAAAATAATATATTGAATAAATATATATAATAATAAGTCGGTACATTAAAACACATTATGTTCATGTACATGTTTGAATAATTTTTTTTCTACAATCTCATGGTTATGTTGGAATATATAATTCCTACTTATCTCATATGATGTATTAATAAGTAGTCAATAAGTGAGAAGTGTGATCTTATTATTAGGAGTTGGTTAGGAAGTTGAATTTATAAGATCTTAGATTCATGTTTATGGTTGAAATATTTGTTCAACCTCTCATCCTATATTTGGAATAAATTAGATCTAATAACCATCAATGAACTCTATATAATGAACCACAAATGTATTGTATAAGTATCGAGTAATCTAATAGTATCAAGTCATAACTCATAACGTATTGTTTAATATCTTTAAATCAAACATATAATAATTACCAAATGTCAGAATGGGTACCACAACTAAATATGAAGCATAATAATTAAAACAACGGTGCGAGAACGATGATTAATAATAGTGGATAACAGATTAATTATTAAACACTCAATCTCAATTAAAACACAATTAAATATGAAGCATAATAATTAAAACAACGGTGCGAGGAAGATGATTAATAATGGTGGATAACAGATTAATTAATAAACACTCAAATCTCAATTAAAAGACAACAGTGACGTAGAAAACTATTACCTTTAAAAATCAAAAGATATCAGTAATGTGCAAATGTGAGAATCTGCACAATTGCTGTGTAACAAACCTCGTGCAATGATAACATATAAGTTAACAAGCAAACTCTAAACTATGATTAAGATTACACGAGAAGAAAATTACTTTTTAATCTTATAAACCAGACAATATTATCAGATTACATTCCCAGACATCACACATTTAGGATGTCTCTACTAAGCTATCAAGTACAAAACAGCTATCAAGTACAGAAACAAGCAGATAATGCCTTACACCTCTTAATGCATTCACTATTCAAATAAATTAGACTTCTGAAAACTATCCACGCATATTGGCAGTAATTCTCAGAGAAAACAAGGCTCTCGAGACATATTCGAAGCAAAGCCCAATAACAATTTCTCTCAGCAAATCATAAGATTTTTTTATTATATGACGAAACCAATATGTATATTTTAACGACTATTCTTCTCGCACAATCGTCTAATTATCGACACATTAACTACTTCGTATTTTTCCTTGAAGTCTGGCCAGCATTCAACACTTTATAATTTTATTTTGTCCAGGTATCATTGTTCCCGAATTTAATCATAGATATCAAAAATGCCAAGATCACTCGCATTAAAAAAACTACAAACGATTTTCATTCAATGGCCAGATCTTATTAAACGTAAATAGACAAAAGACATAGTAGTCCTCTCAGCAACAGACATAGGTAAGTATTCCGATAACTAGACAATAATAATACCAACACAACATAACATCAAAACATGCATGCAGCTATATCTGCAAACCTCAACTCCATTTCAACAGACCACTCTACGACACTAAAACATACTGCAGCTATGTTTATAAACCCCGACTACCATATCAACAGAACATCCTACGACAAAGTGGCAGCCAGTAAGTTTACTCCTTGCAAGGCTAGAAACCGCTTGCTACAATTAACTATAGTCTAGTATTATTCTCCATAGGAAACGCATTCACTGTCTACAGATCCATGTCGAACATCTGCATCAGAACACCGAACGAATTCTTCAGGCTTTTAAAAAATAAAAAAATAAACCAGCACTCACAACAACAACAACAGTGACAGCAGATCTTACCATAATTTCACGGAACTGGCGCCTTCTTTTTCAGCCCTCCACCAAAACCACTGCCAGCGCCGCCACCTAGACCGCTACCAAGGCCGCCACAGCCTGGACCTCCCAAGCCACCACCACTACCGCCACCCAACCCACCGCCACCACCGAGACCAGACCCTCCTCCAAAGCCAGCACCACCCCCCACTCCTCCACCCACACCACCACCGCCGCCACCACCACCACCGCCAAGTCCTGAACCACCACCGAAACCAGCCCCCACGCCCACACCAGAACCTCCACCCAATCCACCACCCCCACCGACTCCACCACCTCCGCCGAGACCAGATCCTCCACCTAAGCCACTACCTCCGCCCAGACCAGAACCTCCGCCTAAGCCACTACCTCCGCCCAGACCAGAACCTCCGCCTAAGCCGCTTCCTCCGCCCAGACCGGAACCTCCGCCTAAGCCGCTTCCTCCGCCCAGACCAGAACCTCCGCCTAAACCACCACCTCCGCCCAGCCCACTACCGCCACCTAAACCCCCGCCGCCTCCCAAACCCCCACCGCCTCCGATGGGAAAATTATCTGGTTTATACACTACCCCCTTGCTTTTAACATGCCTACCACCATTCGCTAATCCCACCAGAGCAACAAACACGCTCAGAACGACGAACATCACGTGATGCGCACCCATATTACCTCGGTGTCTATAATCGCCTATCACCCTCACCTCTAACTATCTCGCTAAACGAGAAAGACCCCTGGGTGCTCTTATATAACAGTTTCTGGGTGCTCACTTATTATTTTCCACGTACTAAGTATAATGGCCGTTTTAACTCCAATCCATTTCAACGCTTCGCACGACTTAAATTTAATACCGACGTACATTCCCAACAACCCAGTTAAAAGCTTAGTTGGCTTCTGTTCACCGGGTGACCGAAGTTAATGTTTGATTTAAAGTTGCAATTTATTATTTACAGTCGGGAATAGCTGTGCGGTGTTAATTTGTTTGAGACAAAGTGCACGTGATGAGAGGTTTCGGACGAGTCTGCGCAGTTTGAATTTGTATTCCGATTTTCTTCAGGGTTTTAAGTTGAAAAGGTACAATTTTACCTGCTACCATGGCCGATTGAGGATAGAGCCTCTGCTTAGAATTTATTGTTCTGTATATAATCTTTAATTGATCTGGAGCACCAAATGTTATGTAAGCCCATGTCAAATCAATGCCTCCGTATAAGATTTAATCCACTGTCGGTGTAGGAGAACTACTACCCTCAGTTGCATGGTAGATGGGTATTGAAGACGAGCAGAGGTTTGCTAAAAATTCATGCACTTTCGGTGCCATTTATGACATACTTCAAAATTAAAAGAGGGGTTTTAATCTCTTGATTTGGTTTTAGAAGAAAGCCACTGCTCCATCATTTAGACTCGATAGAGATTTTAGTATGTAACAATTACAAATTTAATGATTTCAAAAACTATAATTCATTATAGTTAATTTAAATTTTATTAATAAATAAATTATATTAGAAATTTAGGTGTAGGATAATGGGCATGTTTTTTTAAGTTTATTGATTTAAATTTTATTAATAAAGAAAATCAATATTTAAGGATTTGGAGTTTAGGTGTGGGATAAAAAAATTGTTTTTAGTAAATTTGTTGATTTATATTTGGTTAAAATTTTGATTAAAATTATAATTTTATTATTGTTAGGATTAGAATATTTAGACATTTAGGAGTTAGTTATGATTATCTTGGTTTAATGTGTTTTTAGGTAAAAGTGTGTTTCTTTAGTATGTATTTGTAGTTATGTAATGGGTTTCGAACCAGTGACTTGCGCCTTAACAGTACACTCCATCATCTACTATTCTACACCTCGTGGGATAGTACACTTCATCATCTACTGTCCTACACCTTGTGGGATACTAACACCTATATTGATCCAAGGCTTTGATACTCGATTGGTCCATGATCTCTATTTAAAGAGCTTGGAAGGTCATTTGCTGAAAATCTATTGTGAGAAAATCTTATGTACAATATTTTTCTTTTGCATTGATATATAGCCTCAAGTGGTTTCATTGGTTGGAACCGTGGACTTTTTTCCATCTTTGAAGGTTTTAACCATGTAAAACACTAGTGTGTTGATCTTTGATTTGTTTGTGTGAGTGGTTGCTTAAGGTGTTTGTCCTATGTGGAAATACACTCTTTTATAGAATATGGTATCAAAGCCTTTTTTTTTTGCTCTTAATGAATGTAAAACCACACAAATATTTATTGGTGATGATATATCTCTTAGTGTTGTAGATTTGGAACAATTCAACTAGATGATGGTCACTTTAATGATGTATTGTGTGTTCCAAGCCTCTCCTGCAACCTTCTATTAGTATATCAAATCATTCATTCGAGTGAACATAAAACAGTGGAGTTTTCACCTCACCAAATTGTAATCATAGATTTAAAAGATCCTAGGTTGTACAAATCCTAGATTGCAACTAGAATTATTGATGATATTACCAGGTTGTACAAATTTCACAACTTTGGGTCATCATCTTTTCCATCAATTGTTATTCCTCATTGCAATGACTTGAGAAAACTTTGGCATGAGCAATTTGGTCATCTAAACTACCACTCATTGTGGCAGCTATGAATCAAAATATGATGACCAGTCTTCCTCTTGTTTCTTGCAAAGATGTTGTTTGTGCCAGTTGTGTTCTTGACAAACATTATCGAGGAAATTTTCACAAACATGCTTCTTGACACACCTCGACCCCCTTATAACTTTCTTTATAATGATTTATGTGGTTGGTTTCCTTCTTCTTCTTTCTCTGGGTGCAAGTACTTCTTAACTTTCATTGATGACTTCTCCAGACACATTTGGGTTTATTTCTTATGGCTATGTTCAGAATGATTCTAGCCTTCTTTGTCACCATAAGAAATCTCTCTATGGTCTTAAGCAAGCTCCTTAGGATCAATATGCTTAAATGGATAGCTTTCTTCTTGACAATGGATTTTCATGATGTCATTATGACCCCAATGTCTATACCAAGAAAGTAGGAAACCATCTCATAATATGTGTTCTTTATGTTGATGACCTTATCCTCACTGATACTGACCTCGAACTTTTAAACCATGTGAAATCCAACCTTAAGAAAAAATTTGAAATGGCATACTTAGGTTATTTGCATTATTTCCTTGGCCTCCAAGTATTGCAAACCAAGGAATAAATTTCTTTCTCCCAGTCCTAGTATGCATATGACCTTCTTTGTCGCTTTCATGTGGAAGATTGTAAATCAGGTTTTTCTCCCTTCCAATTTGGAGTTAAACTTGCTACCACCAGTTCTACACCCGAAGTAGAAGCCACTTTGTATCATCAATTAGTTGGTAGCCTTTTGTACTTTACTCGTACCCATCCCAATATTTGCTTTGTTGTTGGTTTTGTTGCCCAGTATATACAAACACCCCATGCGAGCCATTGGAAAGAAGAAAAAATGATACTTTGGTATACCATTTTGCATCCCTGAGGTTTTGGACCGCTTTTCACAGGTCAATGGAATCTTTGTTTTCAAAATCCCAATTATGATAATCACTTATTCGGTACCTCTCAAGTGGCGGTTGTGCTCCAAAATGAACCCGCCCATTCTATCCATTAAGCAATATATCATTAGCATTATGTCTACCCATCTGGTAAGATAATCAGTGGATGTGATTATATACCTAGCTCCTAAATGTTGAGTGGGAGTATTAATCAGCCCGATAAAATAAACAACCCATTTTTTAAATGCTTAAATGGCTATTACTAGGTGCAGTGGTAAATTATAGTTGATCCCTTTGTGACATATTTCCCATTCTCTAGTAGACATAACAACTCATTGCATGTTCTTTGCCAACATTGGCAATCAAACAAGGATTGGAGAAGACATAAATAGTTTTCCATTTCCTTATCTCTATATTTCATGAGATCAACTCCCCCTTGACTAATTTTACTATAATATATAGAGTTGAGCATGTACAAGAATACATTAGAACACTCTATTGTTGACATTACTTCTAGTATTAGGTATTGGGAGTGAGTCAATGAAATTTTTTGTGGGTCGAGCATTCAATAACTAACCATAATCATCCTTTACATCGATTTTATGGATCATTCGATAAGGTTGGTAACTCAATGGATCCAAGATCGTGGTTCCACACCATGAAGTCGAGGGTTCAAATCCCTTCTAGCCCAAAAGATTGTGTAAGCATTTGAGGGCACGTTGGAAATCTCCCAGTGCACAAAATTCAATGGAGGAGGTATCACAAGAAGAAGAAGTTGGCTTCACATCCACTTTAATGAGATAACATTTGCTACTGAATTTTATCAAATCATGTTTAAGAAATGGGTTTAGATCTTTCAATTACATAACAAATAGGATATCTATATTTATTTCGGGTGATATACGATAGAACTCTTATAGACATGAAATGGGGTATAGTTCAATTTGGGATACATTATAGTTTTGGGGGGACTCATTTGTTGCTCGGTTTCATTGATTATGGTTGGGTCAGTGGCCCTGATGATCCGAAGTCTACTACAAGTTATATTTTCAATCTTGGTTCCGAACCCCCTAGTTGGGTTTGTAAGAAACAATAGGCTCTTGCACTCTCTTTAGCAAAAACAAAGTATCGAGCAACGATCAATGTAATTCAAGGAGCCCTGTAGCTTCGACAAATCCTTTCAAAATCTGGATTCCAGCATCAATATATGACCACCCTCTGCTCTAACAATCAAGTGCTGTCAAGCTTGCTAAATATTTAGCTCAACATTAGCATAGAAAACACATTATGTTACCCATGCACTTCGTCATAAAGCTCATTCAAGATTGTGTTTTTGAAGTGCTCTTTTTCCCTATAGATGATCAAGTTGTAGACATTTTTACAAAGTCTCTTATAGAAGCGAATGAAAAACTTCAATCTATGTTAGGAGTTCGAGAATTTGTCATTAAGGGGGGATAGGATCTAATGCCTCCTTCCTTCTTCTATTGTGTCACCTTTGTAAATCTTTCAATCATATCCCAAATTGTCCTCTTGGGGGGGTTGTTGGGATATTTAGACACTTGGGAATTGGTTAAGCTCAACTTGGTCCAACGTGTATTTAGGTAAAAGTGTGTTTCTTTAGTATGCATTTCTAGTTATGTAATCCAATGGTCATGATATGTTCTAGACATAAAGTGATGAAATGATTTGTGTTCTCCTTGATACTAACAATTGTATGGATCTGTATCTTAAGACTTGATTGGTCTGTGATCTCTATTTAAAGAGGATGGAGGGCCATTTGCTAAAGATCAATTGTGAGAAACTCTTATGCAAAATATTTTTCTTTTACATTAATATATTGCCTCAAGTGGCCCAAAATGGCTAGGGTCGTGGATTGTTTCCCTCTTTGAGGGTTTTAACCACATAAAACACTAGTGTACTGATCTTTAATCTATTTGTGTGAACAATTGCTTAAGGAGTTTGTCATATGTGGAAATACCATCTTTTGTCAAACAAATAGTTTATATTTCACTAATATAGAAAATTTAAATTTATTTTATTTTTTTAAGATAAACCAAAAACTTTAAAAATTTGAAAAACAAATAAACTAGTGGTTGCTCTAGAAGGTGCAAAGACATGTCATAAGAAGAGATAATGTATAAAAAGAAAAAATTAGAAATACGAAATTTAACATTTGTTCCATATTCAGTTCCACGCATTGTCATGTGCAACCCTACAGGTTTCTAATTTAAAAATTCCTAAAATAAATAAATAAATGCAAAATCAATAAATACCACAACTTGAACTATTTTATCATGATAAGCTTAGTTTATAAGTCAATTAGTTTTTTTTAAACTTGAAAATTGACATGTATTTAATAAATACAAAATACTAAAGGAGACATGGTTCAAGATATTGCAAACTTCTTGTTATTTACAACATTCCAATATTCTTAAATGTGAAAGGCGAAGTTTGGATTGGATAAACTCTTGCTATGAACTAGCACACTCAATCGACTCTTTGGCATGTATTCATATGGGCAATTGATAAACCCAAACCATGTTCAGGTAGATTATAAATCCTAGTACTCTCAAATAAAGCTAGATGTTATGCCATTATTCTCCAAAAGGAGAGACAAGTATAAAAGCCAAGCTTTGATTGATTGAAGCTAAATGTTCATGGAAATGGGGCTTCCGATCACTTGGGTGGGTTCCAAGGAAAGATGTAAGGCTGGATGCATCATCACCGAGAGAAAATCCTTCTTGATCGTCTATGTGACCCTCCTTGTTGTCCTCAATGCCTATGTAAGATACATATAAAAAAAAATTGCAATTAAAAAAAAAGCTTCCCATAAGTTTAAATAAAATCCTACATTTTTTATTGGAACATAAACATTATTTCGAATAGTTTACACTCGATATGTGATACAAGGAACTTGCTATAAAGAGAGTTATTGAATAAGGTCATCAATGATAAAAAAAATAATGAAACAATTTCCAAGTTGGAGAATCAAACATAAGAGTGATTGTGTTTTTGCATACTTGGGCATTCCATCATGGTAGAGCCATGTGTAAAAGAATTGGCCTATCAAGTTGACTATGAGCCGATATCTTGGTAGTCGTTATGTGAACAAATCGGTGTGAAAGATTAAATAATCTAAGTGACTCTCATAAAATAACATGTCCGATATTGATATGATACATTGAACAATGTCAAATTTATAAATTCCACTCGTGATCCTAGTGCATCACATTGAAATAGGTAGTGTGAAATTTCTCCAATGCATTTGATTGAATCCATCAATCCATACATTAGTGTAGATGTTATGTTCAAATTGAATATTGATGGGGTCTTGTTATACCTGCCGATAGGCATGGTATATAGCTTTGAGTTAGGCTTGACTTTCTATTAGTTCATGGTTGACCAAAAAATATACACCATTTTATCTAAAGTTTTAAAAAATAATGATTTATTTTAAATTTCAAATATCATTTATCTGAGATCTTATTGGCCAAAGACTTTGAAGTCTTATTGTTGCCTTCACTCCCCCCAATGTTATTGTAATAAATATTTCTACCATCTAGTCATTTCATGCATGCTCCTTCTCTCCCTATCTCCTTAAATAATACTTTCATTATCATATTCGGCAAGTATATTGTAACACCCCGCTTTGGCGCACTGAGAAAACTCATTCTTTGAGGACACTTGCTCGCAAGTGATCCAGACTATTATGATATTAAAACATTTGTCCTTGATTATGATGCGTTATGGTAGATGACATGATGTTTGACTGCACTGACATAGACAGGTGCTATTGACTCGGTTTTACTGAGTGTGTAGGGTTTTGGACCTTGAGGATGCAGAGGCATCGACGAAACCCCTTGGACTCCGAATCGAGTCAGGGAGTGTGCTTTTGGGGTTTGATTGTTTTACTGTGATTTTAGTACATTTGATTAGATGATATGATGTGGACATGTTCTGACATGATTGTTGATGATGCAGGTTGACGATAGCTTGCTGACCAGACTCACATATGGAGTAAAGGGGCCACACACGACTACCAGAGAGGTTGAGGGAGAGGTGTGGACAACAGCCCTGCCATAGCCTACTAGCACTCCCATTGTGGCTCGAATTGTAGGTTAACAATTACCTAGTTCGAGAGGACCCACGATGCCACGAGGGTAGACTGCGATAGTCGCTCGCAATGATTCTAAGGGGCACGCAATAGGGTGGGGGCCTTATTCCTTAGAAGCCCTTAGTCTCCCACAAGTTCACCTAACGGAGTGTTGACTCCAGGGGTTATTAATGTCTACCAATCAGTCAAGAGGCGAGTGGCACCCTTGGAGCACGTGGTGCATCCTGAAGGGCACATCGCGCAAAAGAAACAAAGAGGCGAGTGGCACCCTTGGAGCGTGTGGTGCGTCCTGAAGGGCACGTCACGCAAAAGAAACGAAAGAGGCGAGTGGCACCCTTGGAGCACGTAGTGCGTCCTGAAGGGCACGTTGCGTTGATGATGTCAAAGGAATGAACCTAGATGGCCCTAAGACAAATATCTCATTAAGAAATCTTAAAACAACTTCCCTAATTAAAATGTCGCCTAGTTCAGAATCTAAGCCCTAAGTCTAAAACTTCGCTAGGAGTAAAATTTTGTCTACTCTTAAGAAATATCTATAAAAATATATAATAATAAAAAAAGGGGGGCGAAGGGGGGGTTAAAATAAAAACCACTGAGAAATAATTTTGGTCTTCATAAAATTTTTAGTAACATGAAGAGAGTAAGCAGTTAAATGAAAACCTGTGGATATAAAAAAAAACAAGGGTTGCATGGCAACGCAGTCCCTGCTAAGTTAGTTGGGAAATACATGTTGAACAATGAAACTTAATATAATTAAATGCACAAGTAATGAATATTTTTTGTCAAAAGATAATAATTGAGGGTTGTTTGTTATTCAATATGTATAATGAACATTCATAAATATAATATAAATATCATAAATATTATAAATATAATAATAAATATAATATAAATATAATAATGCATAATAATAAATACATAGTACAACTTTTTATATTTAGATGTGGTGATTGGTGAAATTCATTGATTATGTAATTAATTCTACATATTGAAAGACGTGAAGGGAGCAATAACACTTCAATTCTATCAACCAATTAGAAATGAGAAACACAAATATTTTTATTATATCCAAAAATATATATTTGTTTTCTTATGTTAAGCATTACATTGCATACACAAATTTATGGTAAAAGGCAAATTAATGTCACATAAAAAACAAACTCATTGCTATAGTCCCATGGCAAGCACTAATAAGGAGGCAATTAATTTGTTTTAAACTTTTGATACTTTAAGAAAGTATTAAATTATTAGTAAAAATGAAAAGAGGTTAATTATAAAATATAAGGAGGCATTTAATTTATTTTAAACTTTTGATAATTTAAGAAGGTATTAAATTATTAGTAGATGGGGAAAGAGGAAATATACAATTTAGGAAACTAAGGAATGGAGGAAACATAATAAGGGAAAGAGGGGAACTTGTGGTAAAAAACGAGGTCAACTTAGTAAAGAATCTGCAATTAAAAACCTTCTAAATTGAACTAAATTAGCAACTTCATTTTAGGGAAAGTATTTAAACCTGTAAGGGAATCTAGGAACACCTAGGACTAAATTTAGGAGTAACTCTAGGTGGGTGAGGGAAATGAGACAATTATTAATTTAAAGAAAATAATTATTGGAGGAAAGTGGGGGATGGATGACACTTGTTCGAAGGAGAATTTTTGGAAGATTTTTATTAAAACTTAAAATTTAATGAGATTAGGGAAAGAATGGAAGTTCTAAAATTCTATAAAAGAGAGAGAGGAGAAGGAAGAAGGGGATCGACTGTTAGCGTAACATTACGCTGCCGGATTAGTGACTTGACTGATTACTTGTGGGGAGTTGGGATTTCCTAGCTCGGATAGGAGTGGTAGCTTGGCCTTGCAAGGCGAGCTGGGAGCTAGACGTACCATCTGGATATTGTGTGGCCCCTTTGCGGCTCAGGGGGCTAAGGGGGAAGCAGAGTACCCCTAGCGTTGGCTGGGAGGTACTGGTGTAGTCTCGACGGTCGGCGAGCAGGAGTGGCACGGAGCGCAGGACATCATTCGAAGCGGGTGACAAGGCAACAATATGCTTGTTATTTTGTAGAGTAGAATTGCATTAGGACTTATGCTGGTACTTGCATGGTGTTTTGTATAGATTTGGATGTTTAGATTGTTAGCAGACCCCTTTTTTTTAGCCTAGCGGATTGTCTGGTTGATTTTTTTCCCGTGGCCTTCGTCTTTTTGTGACTCGATTGAAAATTTTTAAGGTGTTTGGACTGAGTTATTTAGCTCCCATGGAATTCAGCGACCTGGGTGATCCCGTAGTTACTCTGCGCTTAAGGTGATTACTGATTAATGAACCCTACAGTTAATGCATTGTTGGCAAATGCACGCTTGTTTAATTTAGTCGAAGGCGAATGCTTGTGTTTAAATTGATGGTAGAATTACCAGCAAGAATTTTTCCCATTTCTTTCCACCTTCTCAGACAACTAGTTTAACTTTTACCACACCTAGATTTCTAGCGACTTCATCGTGGGTGTTTACATTCAGATTTTGGTTTCACCTCCTTTTTTTTTACAGTTTTCTTTTGCGCTCTATTCCACTGCTAATTCTGTATATATATTATTTGGTGGACAACGATTTTGCACCAACATCACCCCCCACCTTCGTGGCCCTCACACCGCTTGCCCACCATGAATTGAGACTCTCTACACCGTATAGCCACCACGATTCCTCAACGAATCTCACAGGGATTACCCCTCGACCTCTGGCGAACTCACACACATTCGTGGCTGCGTTTTAATGAGCATGTCTGCGGATTCAAGTATTGTTAAGGGCGTTATCACTTAGCAAACCTAATCCGGTTCCTCACTCTGTATGATCCTTTACTCATGCATTTTTTTTTTGTGCTTTCAAACTTGCATTTAATCTCGTAGAACGGGCGTTTAACGCTCTAATGTGGTCGTTTTACTCGGCGTCTTAATGCTCCGAAAAGAAATATTTTTCAATCCCTTTTTCTCCTGGGCATTTCCATCAACGGTAATATCAACAACCTCATGAATCCTTCCTGCGCGGATGTCTTGATTTTATTATTGCCGCCCTGTGTCTAGCGTTTGCATTTTTTTTTTAACAGTCAGAAACCCGTAAATTTCAGTTGTTTCTACCCTTATCCCAGAATTCTCATTAATGGCCACCTTGGATGCGCAACACGCTCTCGACTTGCTTCCTCCTTCCCTTCATCTCGCTCTTAATTCGCATTGGGAGGAACCTTCAATATTTTTCCTACCATGATTTGGTCAGTATTTGATTATGACAGCATGGACAGTTTCCCCTTTTGTTGACAGTTATTTAATTATGTCGTTACAAGCTTAGGCAGTCAACGCTAATACAACATTTAGGATTAGTGTTTAGCATTTACTACACCCTTTTCTCGTGGCGTTTTAAATTGAATGCCTTACGCCCAGCACCCAGGTGGCTATTTGTTTACATGAAGGTTTTTACGGCTGATCTTTATAATAGCGATTAAATGTCTGGTGTTAGACCGCGGGTTATGAACCGATTTTATAAATAGCTTTATTTTAACAAAGTTTTATAATAATATTGCTAAGGTTGTTAGATGTGTTAAATAGTTCCTAACTTTAGAGTTAATGTCTCCTTCATTATGTCTTCTAAATTTTGGAGTAAGTGTGATGGCTATTGTCAGCATATATTGTTATTGTAATATGTATAGGTGAAGTTACCATAATATATTGTTATTGCAAAATGTAGATGTAATGTTACTGTATTACTAAATAAAATGTAAACGTTATTGTTTTGATAAATATCAAATGTAATGTTATGGTTACTTTATCGCAATATTATTGTAATATAAAATATAATGTTGTTATGTTATTGAAATTTTATGTTGGTAACATACAAAAAGTAAGGTGACTGATATTTTATCTGCAAAGTTATTATAATATAAAAATGTAATGTGGTTATTATTTCATGGAGATGTTGTTGAAATTTGTTGGTTTTGTTAACACCAAGAAATGTAATATCATTGAACTAAGTACACTCGGTTATTAGGAGTTAGTAAATGGGGAATATCAATTAATTGAATTTACATTATTTTAAAGGTAGATTGGGTAACACGTCGATTAATGGAATTTAAATGGAGAATTTTGGTCTGTGATTAATGCCATTTGAGTCGTAGATAATGCCTTGTCTTAACAAGGGTTGGTCGTTGTTGGAGTTCTTTTGACTTGCGCCATCCATAGAGGACGTGGTTGCTCATTTAATTATTGTTGTACTTGGTGGAAATCTTTTAGTTGCTTGGTCTGCTTGTGTCGGGTGGTATGTAGACACCTCCATGTTCCTCAAAACAGTTGCCAACGCTGAGACCTTAAATCGTTAAAATCGATGGGAACCTGGGCTTGAGCGTTGCTTATGTGTCTTGGAGGTCCTAACCATTGCAGGGTAGGACGGGTGGGTAGTCAGTCTTATTATTTGTCGGTTGATTGTCGTTCATTGCTTGCATAGGTTTAGGTGCGTCTTAGATCTTTTTGTTGTCATCACATTGCAGGCGTCATGTTCGTCATCGTATGGCGACGCAGAGTCGAATGTATTTATTATCCTTGTACACACGCGCACACACAAAAAATAAAAATAAAAAAATTGCACTTGTTATAAGAGGTTTGTCGTCGTAACGAGGAGGATTGTTACATATATGCTACCTAGTGGCCTTGTTAGTTAGAGGGGCAATTTACTTCAAGATAATAAATGAATTAATTAATCAATAGGAAGGGTCTCTCTCATATTGCAATGGAATGTGGAGCAGTGTATGGTAGAAAGGAATGGAAATACTTTGTAATATGGATAAAATTGAGAAAGGTATAAATGTACATGGAGAGGAGTTCATGCGATAATAATTTATTGTCCCTTTTTGCACTTAAGCAAAGTAATATTTTGTAATGTGGAGAGATATGAGAAATGTATAAATGCAAGTGGAACTAGGTTCATGTAATAATAATTTATTGCAAGACTATACCATAGATATTCCAACCTTCTCTTCACTGTAGCATACAACTAAAAAAAATCACCGCTGAGGAGATCAACATGTGTAATTAATTTGGTGGATCTATTATGAGTGGAAGTAGACACTTATCTCAACTTTCTAACTATAATTATGATGGGTCTCACCTTAGAAACAGACTTGATGAAGCCTAATTGGACCATCCTTCCCTTTATGTGTGCTCAATAAATACGAGCATCTTTTCATGAGTGTATTAGAAAATTTAGCAAGTGAATTCACCTCAACATTTAGTAGAAGAAAGATTGTAAATATAGACATGCTCAAAATTCAGTAGAATAAAGATTATGAATATTGTCCAATGCCTCTGGAGTTTGGAAAAGTCTTGTTGTTTGACAATGGAATCAATTGGGTCTTATTTCTGCAATGGCCTCTTTATACGCCATTCCCTTTTCAAAAGTAATTTAAATCCATCATAAGGTGAGATTCCGTATATATTTTCTCTATTCCAAGTCTCGGCCTATGAAAGGAGTTATGGGTGTTGTAAGAATTGTTTCCATCTTGGTTGTTTTCATGTTTCAATGTTTACACTACTCGATTGTCTATTTCGCTTCTGGCAATGGCCTATGTTTTACTATAGTTACTCACGTTGTGAAGGCACTTTATCTTACTTGTGCCTATGAAGTTATTTTCTTATATCATGCATGCAAAGGAACATCAAAAACACGTTTCTCTTCCTATAGTGATGCTTTCCCTTCCAACTATCACCATCTTTTTATCACTTGTCAGGAAATTCGGGACGAACTAGGAATTTCTTCTCCCAATGCCTTTCAAGAAGGTTCACTTGACTAACATCATTAAGTAATCTGGCTTTGTCTAACTAGGTTCATACTATACCGAAGTTTGTCTCTTGGATAATAGTAATTTGTATACTACCTTTACCTATGTTCTACCGATCCTTGTTATTGGGTCCCCTTCTTGATTCATTGGATCTACTTTTGCTATTGGAATTTACTTCTACTTCATCAACTTTCGAATCACTTATATAATTGACTGGATCAAAGATCGTATGCATAAACTTCTTAAGCAATTGCATCTACTAACTCTTAGGCATCACTAGGTGGGAAATGTTCCCAAGTATTTCAATCAGGCAGAGACCAAGAGAGTTTTGGTTATTCAAGCTTCTCTTTGAGCTCAAGAAACCCCAAAGAATGGTGTGTGATAGAAGAATATATATTCAAAATTACATCTTATGGAAACGGTTGAATCCCAAGATTTAGTCCATATCTTAGTGATGCAGATATTCATCCACCAATTGAGTATGCAAATTTGCACGTAAACCAAGGATGGCTAAAGTTGGAGAACACATGACTATTTCAAGATTCATCAACCACAATTCAAACAAAGTAGAACGAGTGATAGGAGTGATAATTGATGAAGTAGTCGATGTAAAGCCTAGACATTT
This sequence comes from Picea engelmannii, assembly GCA_009831015.1. Lineage (NCBI taxonomy): Eukaryota > Viridiplantae > Streptophyta > Pinopsida > Pinales > Pinaceae > Picea > Picea engelmannii. The sequence goes on along the minus strand of ML779001.1, from coordinate 472,698 downwards.
GTAAGACGGGTTCAAGTCCAAGTAATATACATGTTCCACAAGGGTAACCTCATGCATAACTATGGAAGGTATTTGAAAAATGGACTTCAAGCTTTCTCATTTTAATCAAAATAGTCATCAACACTTAGCTTTAGTGGTTTTTTTAAGGAAGTACTTGTTACAAGAAGAGTTTACTTTCCATTTCGATTCTAATTACATTATTTATTGCAAAAGATTTGGTGCTTCAATGTAGAGGCCAAATTTGTTGGCCTCGAACAATACAACTCATCATTGAATTAGGTCTCTGATAGAGACAAGTTGTGGTGTGGTGCTTAAACCACCAATCACACAAGTTACGGTGCAATGCCTAAACCACTAATCATGCAGGTTGCAGTGCAATGCCAAAACCATCAGTCATGATCTAAGATAACGCAACTTGAACAAGACTACTATGATCTTAAACAACAATATGAAGTGTAGTAGCTAGCTGGAGTATTTCTCAAAAAGGTCCTTCGAGACCATGTGTTCGCAATGCATGGGGAAAACAAAAAATGGAGGAACAAAAGAATGGGAAATGACATATTTTCACTAGCTAGGTAAACAAATCTCGTGAAATCATTGTTCATACTATAAATGTGTTATGGCATAAAAATTGTAAATAGTAGGAAAGAAAAAACCATGCTAGGTATGGTGTTGTTTAGTTATAAAAAGAATTTGTGTGCAACAATAATAAAAATTATAATCACCTACAGAAATGTAGGACACGTTGCTCTTTTTGTACAATTATATTATTAGGGGGACCTATATAATTTGTGAAAGTGTTCCACTTGTGCATTATGTTATGTGGCTCACATAATTTCAACAAAGAAAACGCGTAAAGACAGGAAGCCTGATGCCATTATAGAGTTTTCAATGATGAGCCAATTGTCATGCTTTCAACAGGTAGGATGGTGGAGTTAGTTATTATTAGTCCTCGTCGAAGGCCAGGACTCTAGCGATCGATCGATTGTTGACCTTCCATTACTTTACCATTGACTAAAAATATTTATGTGATTCTCAAATTTGTACATAGGAAAACTAAAATAGTTATTATTTGATAATATTTTAATGGCTTTTATTTACAAATCTATTGGCTAATAAATTGAAACTCTTATTGCATAACTCTTTTGTCAATCAAAAGTTTTGATTCTGTTATTTATTAAGCTCTTCAAAACAACTGTGATGCATTCATTAAATTCATGTCTATATTGAGTGAATATATGTGGATTGTCTTGTTGTATTAACATTTCTACAGTGAGTGAATATAATAACACTTTAATTATTAAGCTCTTCAAAACAACTACGATGCATTCATTAAATTCATGTCTGTATTGAGTGAATAGATGCATGTATTTCCTTGTTGTATTAACATTTCTATAATGAGTGAATATAATAACACTTCTTTGCATATAATAACACTTCTTCTGCAGTGTTAGTGAATCAACGAGGCATGTCAGTGTATTCAAATGCATATATTATTTTATTATATTACACGTTTAATAAAAATATATGACTGATATAGTTATGATAGCAATAACCATAAATCTTGCATACCTGCAAACCTTGGTCAAAATAAATTAAAAATCACCACACCGCCTTTCTTTCTGTCATAATAAATTAAACCGCCTCACTGTCTTTCTTTATGTCATTTCCATAGCTCCACTGCCTCACCGACTTTTTGTCACTCTACCGCCTCACTACCATTGACTAAAAATATTTATGTGATTCTCAAAGTTGTACATAGGAAAACTAAAATAGTTATTATTTGATAATATTTTAATGGCTTTTATTTACAAATCTATTGGCTAATAAATTGAAACTCTTATTGCAAAACTCTTTTGTCAATCCTAAGTTTCGAGTCTATTATTTACTAAGCTCTTCAAAACTACTGCGATGCATTCATTAAATTCATGTTTGTATTGAGTGAATATATGTGGATTGTCTTGTTGTATGTAATGTCCCCACTTTGGGACATCATCATAGTGCAGAGGGTTATGATGACCAGAGTAGCCAGATGGAGGTTATAGCGAATACAGGGGTTATTGAGAGGCATTGTGGGGTCCAGCTTGCATTTCTCATCTTATTCCATCATTATGAGCCATTCCGCATAGGTTGGCTTTGGTTCCGTTGCATTCTGACGATTTCCATGATTTTGACTATTTTGAGCTATAAGTCAATGAAATTCACTTAAGAGGTCATTTTGGGCACATTACTTGGAGGAACCTCTCAGTGTAATAGCTCATTGGAATCAGGAGGAGCAACACTACAAGATGGGATGGCTAGAAGTGACTTTCAGTGGCCAGGGAAGCCACAAGGAGAGATAAGGAATTTTAAAAAGGTAAAAAGGTTAATTAATTAATTAAAGTGATTTAATTAATTAATTAAATATTAATAAAATGAAAGTCACTTTGGAGGGACAAGGTGAGCCAAAAAAGTATAAAAGGAAGGCAAGGGCCTCTACTCACGATTCATGTATGATCTTATTTTGATATCTGGCTTCTAGCTAGTGAGCCCAACATTGGGGGTTTTGAGGGTTTTGACTTAACAAACCCTAGAGGATGATTCGGTGGTGAAAGATTACACCTAGCTTGTCCCAAGCTTGGTCTCGGGGATGAAATACTCTCCCACACCATTATAGCTCGATTCTACATCAGTGCAGGAGGGTTCTACATAGCCACAGACACAACAAGAGAAGGAGGGCGCACCATTGGGGGTTTCCAGCAAGGGGGGCACACCATCCTTGGAGAGAAATTCGTTGTAGGAGATTGGCAGGGCTTTTGGAGATTCTACCACTCGGGTTTTCATTGTAGGGCCTTGGACATCAGATCTAGTCCATTCATGAGAAGATTCAGGTGCTATTTGATTTATTAGATGCATGGGACAAATTGGAGGAGAGGAGCAAACTTCAGAAATTGGTTTCAGTCATTTGCTAGCTCAAATCTTTACCATTTCACTTGGGACTTCACCAGGGAGGTAACCAAGCCCCGATCTATCATTTTGGAGAGTTTCAAGAGGTTTGGAGGCCTCATTCATCCAGGCTGAATTATTAGGGTTTCAACCATCTAGGGGGGCACACCATTCAGTGGAGGAGTTTCAGATCTACAGGGTTTGAGAGTGGATTTGGAGATTTGGACACCTGGGTTGTCCTTATATTTCCCCGATATACCAGTTGGCATATTTCTTGGGGTGATTGGACACTTTTGGCAGTAGGGCCGAATTGTTGTGGGGCTTCAGCTATCCAGCAGGGCATGGCACCTTCCAGCTTGGGGGTTTAGCATTCTTACGACCCAAATCTATTGTATTCAGTCTTCATTGTATATCCAGCCTTTGGAGGCGTGTTGGAGTCTTCTATTGGAGCATTTTGTAGCAGCTCTATTGTTTATCTTCTTGGCCATCTGTTGAGTATTCCAGATCAACATCTTCATTGTAGCAGGTTTATCTATTTTATGAATAAAATCTATTTGAGGTGTTTTGGCTTGTCTATCATATTGCTTATGGTTGAGGTATGTTCCATGGTTGTCTATTCTTGTTATTTGCTGCAAACATTCATATAAACACACCTAAACAAGTAATTCAACAAAGTGTTTGACGAAATACCACAACCAAAAAAAGTTAAAAAGAAACCAAAACCGTGATGATCCTTGCATAATGGCTTGGGATCATTACAGTGGTATTAGAGCTTAGATTCCTGCCAGCCAGTGGGAATTAGCACATGCATGTAGAGCATAGAGGGGTCTTCCATAAGGAGAAATGGATGAGATGCACTTTGATCTAATTTGCTATGAGATACAATATTCCAGCCTTAGGAACGAAGAGATTAGGGCTCACATAACCTTCCCACAGTATGTAGCCTGGAGAAATCCCAGATGGAGCGAAGATGAGATTTTACTCGGGATCATCGGATTAGAGAAAAAGAGAGCCAGAGACCGTAGAAGGTGGGAAGAACAGAGAGACCCCACGCCCTTTAGGAGCACACAACCTTGCTTCAGTTGCAAGGGGCCGTGGGAACCTGATCATAGGTGTAAGGGTAAGGATCCAAAGCACACTATTGAGGTGCACTATGACCGGGAGGATGAGGTGTGTGTGGATGGAGTGATAGGTGTTGATTCAAAGCAGTTGGATGATGACAGTGACTCTTGCATAGAGGCTAGTGATAGTGACTCTACCTCAGAGGATAGTGACGATGACTCTTGCACAGAGGCTAGTGATGCTTGCACGCTTGAGGAGGAGGATGACCCTTGTGTAGTGGATAGGCAGCTGGAGGGATAGGACGATAGCACCAGTGTCTCAGCAAACATATCACATACCCTTGATGTCTTTACATCTCAGCAAAGTAGTGACACTAGTGAGGAGCCACACATGTTTTCACCTATAGATGACCAACCTCCTATGGGGGCCGTGACACATCTGTCACCTGTTCAGACACCCATGATAGCCACGTCACATGAGGAGATCAATGGCACGTCAGGTATGATGGATGAGCTTAGTGTGAGGAATGCACACCATGGACAGGTAGACCCACAGATCCAGGAGGAGGTACAGGGAGTACAGACAAGGGACCTTACACATACAGATCAGCCTGAGGAGATTGAGTCACAGCTATTGGAGACTCCATTAGTTGAGTAGATTGTAGAGGTTGATAGGTTGATGGAGCACTTACTTCCAAGATCGGCCTACATTGATGAGGATGCACTATTTAGTATTTAGGATGACCATAGCATGTGTCTAGACACAACTACATGGGATCCAGGTGTAGAGGATAGTAGCAGGTTGAGTGCACAGGAAGATACAACTGCTCATACAGGGTACAATGTGATTATGGGGGAGATAACATCTAGTGATGGGGTGCAGTGGCATACAGGAGTACCCAACAACACAATAGACAATGGACAGTTCAACACATCATCTTATGCAGAGGGTGTTTTTGGGGGCTCCAGAGTTGACACTAGCAGGACTGACACTAGTAGTGAGGGGTCTGAGATGGAACCTCAGCATGACCATGATCAGAAGTCACACCACTTAGCAACATAGTTGAGAGTTAGTGAGGCTATGATCAGGGTAGCCACTAGACGTATTGATGACATGCATGTGGTGATGGCAAATTATTGTTGGAGAGCATCAGTGGCACATGGTAGTTTAGATGAGGGGATTGCCATGGGTGATTTTCATACTCTCAGGGAGAGAGTATCTATGATGAGGAATGACTACCAACAGTTGTTGACAGACAAGGATTATCTACTGCGGGTTAGTGAGATGTATCATGAGGCTCTGAGGGAGCAGGAGTTGGAGATGGACCGACTCACTCAAGAGTTGGAGAGCACTCGAGGATTCTTGAGAGGCACACAAACCGCCCTTCAAGAATCAGAGTCTAGGACAGATGAGTCTCTTGAGGAGATCCATCAGAGATCCACTTCATCTGTCTTAGTGGACACTCAGATGTATCAGTCAGTCACGTTTACAGAGGATGTTGATGATCTAGCAGAGGAGCACTAGTTGACGGGGGACACTTCCATTTGTGTCTTGGGAGTGGTTGATCTCCATATAGAGATTGATCTAGCAGTATGCCTAGGATCTGTGATGCATCATGAGTTTACGGGAGATGACAGGAGTATGCTGGAGCATACAGTGATGAGTGATAGCTCACATAGACATACCGGGTTGTATGATGGGATTCAGAGGGGTGTATTGAATTTCATGGAGGAGGCACACTTAGGGGAGTATGCATATTTCACTCTTTTGCAGCAGCCCATAGTTATGAGTGAGCACCTTCACCAGATTAGTAGTCGCATGAGGAGAGATAGAAAGTGGTTGAGAGCATGGAGAGTGCTTAGGCCGAGGCCACCTGACATGAGTACCTTTACGACGTCCAGTCAAAGAGAGAGGGATCGTCATAGGCAGCCAATTGAAACTTGGTGTGTGAGAGAGAGCATCATGGGCCAGGTGGTAGCAAATGAGCACATAGGGCTTCTGACAGTGATCAGTCTCACACAAGAGCAGTTAGAGGAGATTGGAAGTGATAAACTTCCAAGTTTTCCATGGGACCCATGAGTCCGTTTTGTTAGCACGATGTTCATGTTGACCCAGGTTTCACCGGAGAGCCACATAATCCACCTTGGTTTGGTTTGGAGTGGGTCTGCAGGTACTTGTCCTATGGGGCAAGACCTTTCCTTCCGCTTGATCATCATGACAGGGCATGGAGATGTTTGGACAGGTACTTCTTCTACAAAGATGCCTTTACAGATACCGTTTCTGGACAACAAGTCCAGTGGTCACAGGTATTTCAGCTTGAGGATCCAGGAGAGGAGGATCCCGTATGTATGCAGGGGACAGACAATCGTGGTTAGAGTAGTGCAGGGCCAACATGGTGATCTTTGACAGAGGTTAGCATGGGACCCAGGGATTGCAGGGTTGAGCATTTCATGGACTGACAGGGGTGAGTGGACCCTTGCAGGGGAAAGTTGTTCTAACTTTCCATTTAGCTTCAGTGTTGAGGGGAGCACAACGCTTGAGAGTGTCTCACGGAGGTCTTGCAGTACCTCATTCTGGCATCATCATGTGCAGTTGATGGAGGTCGTGTGGATCTTGGTAGAGATTTGGAGGATGGACTCATTCCGAGATGAGGCCATGTGTCATGTGCAGGAGGTTCATAGGGTTGATATCTTTCAAGACTATGCTTCACAGAGTATTGCATTTCACTTCCTGATATGGGATCCAAGGGGTGGAGTGTACTATTGTTCATCTTTGGATGGGTTCTACTATGTATCCCATAGGTGGAAATGGGATCCTGGTATTGTATTTGAGATGATTTGGTTATTGCTTGAGGACAAGCAATTTTCTAGCAGGGAGCACTGTAATGTCCCCACTTTGGGACATCATCACAGTGCAGAGGGTTATGATGACCAGAGTAGCCAGGTGGAGGTTATAGCGAGTACAGGGGTTATTGAGAGGCATTGTGGGGTCCATCTTGCATTGCTCATCATATTCCATCATTATGAGCCATTTCGCACATGTTGGTTTTGGTTCCGTTGCATTCCGACGATTTCCATGATTTTGACTATTTTGAGCTATAAGTCAATGAAATTCACTAAGGAGGTCATTTTGGGCACATTACTTGGAGGAACCTCTCAGTGTAATAGCTCATTGGAATCGAGAGGAGAAACACTACAGGATGGGATGGCTAGAAGTGACTTTCAGTGGCCAGGGAAGCCACAAGGAGAGATAAGGATCTTTTCAGAGGTAAAAAGGTTAATTAATTAATTAAAGTGATTTAATTAATTAATTAAATATTAATAAAATGAAAGTCACTTTGGAGGGACAAGGTGAACCAAAAAGGTATAAAAGGAAGGCAAGGACCTCTACTCATGATTCATGTATGATCTTATTTTGATATCTGGCTTCTAGCTAGAGAGCCCAACATTGGGGGTTTTGAGGGTTTTGACTTAATAAACCCTAGAGGACGATTTGGTGGTGAAAGATTACACCTAGCTTGTCCCAAGCTTGGTCTCGGGGATGCAATACTCTCCCACACCATTCTAGCTCGGTTCTACATCAGTGCAGGAGGGTTCTACACAACCACAGGCACAACAAGAGAAGGATGGCGCACCATTGGGGGTTTCCAGCAAGGGGGGCGCACCATCCTTGGAGAGAGATTCGTTGTAGGAGATTGGCAGGGCTTTTGGAGATTCTACCACTTGGGTTTTCATTGCAGGGCCTTGGACATCAGATCTAGTCCATTCATGAGGAGATTCATGTGCTATTTGATTTATTAGATGCATGGGACGAATTGGAGGAGAGGAGCAAACTTCAGAAATTGGTTTCAGTCATTTGCTAGCTTGGATCTTTACCATTTCGCTTGGGACTTCACCAGGGAGGTAACCAAGCCCCGATCTATCATTTTGGAGAGTTTCAAGAGGTTTGGAGGCTTCATTCATCCAGGCCGAATTATTAGGGTTTCAACCATCCAGGGAGACGCACCATTCAGTGGAGGAGTTTCAGATCTATAGGGTTTGAGAGTGGATTTGGAGATTTGGACACCTGGGTTGTCCTTATATTTCCTCGATCTGTCAGTTGGCATATTTCTTGGGGTGATTGGACACTTTTGGCAGCAGGGCCGAATTATTGTGGGGCTTCAGCTATCCAACAGGGCGTGGCACCTTCCATCTTGGGGGTTTAGCATTCTTACGGCCTAGATCTATTGTATTCAGTCTTCATTGTATATCCAGCCTTTGGAGGCGTGTTGGAGTCTTCTATTGGAGCATTTTGTAGCAGCTCTATTGTTTATCTTCTTGGCCATCTGTTGAGCATTCTAGATCGACATCTTCATTGTAGCAAGTTTTTCTATTTTATGAATAAAAGCTATTTGAGGTGTTTTGGCTTGTCTGTCATATTGCATATGGTTGAGGTATGTTCCATGGTTGTCTATTCTTGTTATTTTCTTCAAACATTCATATAAACACACCTAAACAAGTAATTCAACAAAGTGTTTGACGAAATACCACAACCAGAAAAAGTTAAAAAGACACCAAAATCGTGATGATCCTTGCATAATGGCTTGGGATCATTACATTGTATTAACATTTATGTAATGAGTGAAAATAATAACACTTTAATTATCAAGCTCTTCAAAACAATTGCGATGCATTCATTAAATTCATGTCTGTATTGAGTGAATAGATACATGTATTTCCTTGTTGAATTAACATTTCTACAGTGAGTGAATATAATAACACTTCTTTGCATATAATAACACTTCTTCTGTAGTGTTAGTGAATCAACCAACATGTCAGTGTATTCAAATGCATATATTATTTTATTATATTACGCATTTAATAAAAATATATGACTGATATAGTTCTGATAGCAATAACCATAAATCTTGCATACCTGCAAACCTTTGTCAAAATAAATTAAAAACCGCCACACCGCCTTTCTTTCTGTCATAATAAATTAAACTACCTCACCGCCTTTCTTTCTGTCATTTCCATAGATCCACCGCCTCACTGCCTTTCTATCACTCTACCGCCTCACTACCATTGAATAAAAATATTTATGTGATTCTCAAAGTTGTACATAGGAAAACTAAAATAATTATTATTTGATAGTATTTTAATGGCTTTTATTTACAAATCTATTGGCTAATAAATTGAAACTCTTATTGCATAACTCTTTTGTCAATCCTAAGTTTTGAGTTTATTATTTATTAAGATCTTCAAAACAACTGCGATGCATTCATTAAATTCATGTCTGTTTTGAGTGAATATATGTGGATTGTCTTGTTGTATTAACATTTCTACAGTGAGTGAATATAATAACACTTTAATTATTAATCTCTTCAAAACAACTGCAATGCATTCATTAAATTCATGTTTGTATTGAGTGAATAGATACATGTATTTCCTTGATGTATTAACATTTCTGTAGTGAGTGAATATAATAACACTTCTTCTGCAGTGTCAGTGAATCAACCAGCCATGTCAGTGTATTCAAATACATATATTATTTTATTATATTATGCGTTTAATAAAAATATATGACCGACATAGTTCTGATAGCAATAACCATAAATCTTGCATACCTGCAAACCTTTGTCAAAATAAATTAAAAACCGCCACACAACCTTTCTTTCTATCATAATAAATTAAACCGCCTCACCGCCTTTCTTTCTGTCATTTTCATAGCTCCATCGCCTCACCGCCTTTCTTTCTGTCATTTTCATAGCTCCATCGCCTCACCGCCTTTCTTTTTGTCATTTTCATAGCTCCATCGCCTCACTGCCTTTCTGTCACTCTACCGCCTCACTAGCATTGACTAAAAATATTTATGTGATTCTCAAAGTTGTACATAGGAAAACTAAAATAGTTATTAATTGATAATATTTTAATGGCTTTTATTTACAAATCTATTGGCTAATAAACTCTTATTGCAAAACTCCTTTGTCAATCCTAAGTTTTGAGTCTATTATTTATTAAGCTCTTCAAAACCACTGCGATGCATTCATTAAATTCATGTCTGTATTGAGTGAATATATGTGGATTGTCTTGTTGTATTAACATTTCTACAATGAGTGAATATAATAACACTTTAATTATTAAGCTCTTCAAAACAACTGTGATGCATTCATTAAATTCATGTCTGTATTGAGTGAATATATACATGTCTTTCCTTGTTGTATTAACATTTATGAAGTGAGTGAATATAATAACACTTCTTTGCATATAATAACACTTCTTATGCACTGTCAGTGAATCAACCAACCATGTCAGTGTATTCAAATGCATATATTATTTTATTATATTACGCATTTAATAAAAATATATGATTGATATAGTTTTGATAGCAATAACCATAAATCTTGCATACCTGCAAACCTTTGTCAAAATAAATTAAAAACCACCACACCGCCTTTATTTCTGTCATATTAAATTAAACCGCCTCACCACCTTTCTTTTCGTCATTTCCATAACTACACAACCTCACCGCCTTTCTGTCACTCTACCTCCTCACTACCATTGACTAAAAATATTTATGTGATTCTCAAAGTTGTACATAGGAAAACTAAAATAGTTATTATTTGATAATATTTTAATGGCTTTTATTTACAAATCTATTGGCTAATAAATTGAAACTCTTATTGCATAACTCTTTTGTCAATCCTAAGCTTTTAGTCTATTATTTATTAAGCTCTTCAAAACAACTGTGATGCATTCATTAAATTCATGTTTGTATTGAGTGAATATATGTGGATTGTCTTGTTGTATTAACATTTCTGCAGTGAGTGAATATAAGAACACGTTAATTATTAAGCTCTTCAAAACAACAACGATGCATTCATTAAATCCATGTTTGTATTGAGTGAATAGATACATGTATTTCCTTGTCGTATTAACATTTCTGCAGTGAGTGAATATAATAACACTTCTTCTGCAGTGTCAGTGAATCAACCATCATATCAGTGTATTCAAATGCATATATTATTTTATTATATTACGTGTTTAATAAAAATATATGACTGATATAGTTCTGATAGCAATAACCATAAATCTTGCATACCTGCAAACCTTTGTCAAAAGAAATTAAAAACTGCCACACTGCCTTTCTTTCTGCCATAATAAATTAAACTGTCTCACCGCCTTTCTTTTTGTCATTTCCATAGCTCCACCGCCTCACCACCTTTCTGTCACTCTACTGCCTCACTCAACGATTACCCTATGATCAATTATTACTAGAGCGAGCTCTCCTTTCTCTTTAAACTTCTATTGTTTAACAACATTATGAATCTCAGTGGAAAACATACACCAAGCTCTACAGAAGTTGTATAACCCATGATGCTTCTCATTTTTGGCCTATCCGAAATCTTCTCAGCTTATCAATTTCCATCGGTTGATCTCCATCGGCATCACAACGAGCCAGGTAGCCTCCTTCCTTGCAATAATTTTCTATGAAGAAGCCAAAGAGCTATAATGTTTTTCGATATGATCATCTACTTTATGTGTTTATACTTGTATAAGCATAGATACCTGGCATAGGTAATGCTTGAATATAAATTTTGCAGATGTACAGAACAAAAATAGAGGCAAATACAGAGAGTGAGGACATACACGGGCCTAATTCTACTTGCTGTAACTAACAATATTATTTACATTACATTTTATATTCAGTATGTGTCTCTGATGAAACATTTCTCATAAATTAGGAATTATGTTATTAAACTGATATTTTACCTATTCTAATTCAGACATTTTTACAACATATTAATATATACAAATAACATGCATTCCTGAAATTTTATGGTCCTTAGTTTCTGATCAATCAAATTTTACACAGTTTGTGACCGTCTTTTTTATTATGTAAAAGATATGAGTATGCTTTATATTAGCAACATTACTTGCCTCAGGCCTAGGAGTGTTCATATCTACAAGTGGCACGAAAAATGCTCGAACGCAACACATAGAAGAAGTCCTTTTCAGACTTAAAATCAAGCGAGCGGGCATTGCATTCTTCAGCGGAAAGGATCCAGCGACAGAGCAGAACAACAGTTGATGGGAAATCGCAGATTAACCGAGTCGCGCCAAGTATAGCACAAAAATATTTTCAAGGGGCGTCAATCATGATCAATATAAGCGCAGCAGTGTTTTTCGAACTCGGGGTTTGTGAGTTCGAAGGGCGGACCATGTCTTTTGGTTGCGCAAGATTGTGAGTTACGAAAAGTGCCCGGAGGGGGTCAACCTGCGCTGACCATCGCGTCTCGGGACTTCGCGAGGGGAGGATGCCAAAGTTCGATACTCCAACTCCTGAAGCCACGAGTTGCGAGAGGCGTTAGTACTTGGGCCCTAGCCGATGGTTACACGTGAAGAGCGCTGACCAGGAAGGCGCCCGGTTCGTATCGCTATCTCGGGGAGCCGAGGGTCTTCGACCCACGAACTCGCGAATCGCGAAGTAAAAAGAGCTTTTAATGATGGGCCCACGGTACCGCCGAGAAGGTTTCGGGCCGTCTGATCAAAAGAAGGATACGTGATGTGCGATTAGGTTCTATCGCCCCTTCGCGCATCGTGATTTCGAAATGCAAGGGACAACCCCCATCATTCCCCGATGCGCGAAGTGACGAGAGCGTCCAGGACCTGGGGCCCACAGCATTGTCGGGAGAATTCAGAGCCGTCGGATCCATAGGGGCGCGTGGCGACAGATTAAGCCTTCTTGGCGTTTCACTCATCGCGATTACCAGAAGCAAGGATTAACTCTTTCCATTCGCGAACGCTGAAAGCACTTTGGGAATAAGCACAGGGTCACAACCCATAGTCACTTGGGAAAGAAAGGAACTGTGCTAAAAGGGTCTAGAGGCGCCGAGTCCAGTTACCGAAAGGATCGTCTCGATCTCCAGGTACCATCCGATACGATCCCGCTCCTGGCCTTCGCTTGGAGTAAATAAAGGCAAGAAGGGGTAGGTGAAACCTCTCCTCATACATTAAGTGTAAGGTATGGAAGGTCTAGCAAGCGGTCTGCTCGAGAGGGTCCTGTGTACCCAGTTCTTCAAAGAAGCCATGCTGAGTCCTCAACTAGCTAGAGGAGGTCTGCACACGCTAAATCAACATTTACTGGCTCAGCTACTCCCCCTGCAGGAGCCATGCGCAGTTAAGGAGGCGTCTGACAAAGAAAGCCCGTCTGATTTTGGCTGAAGGGACACCAAGCTTCAGATGATCGCACGCGCCTCTGTGAGGCAATTTTCTCTGAGTATATAAACTCAGTCTTTGTAATTTGTAAGGTATCGATGGTTGAGCAGAGCTCCCAGTTGTAAAGTTTTAATGAAGCATTGATACTCTGGTTATGTATAGAATTTTGAGACTTCTTGCCTTGTGAATGCCAGTTTCTTTTACATATTTGTTATACTGTGTTAGAACAACTCGGAATTGGAGGGTCCAGTCGAGTTGTAGATGTTATAGGATGATGTTGGATAGGATCACTGTAGCGGTTACATTGTTCTAATCAGTCCATGTGCTTTTCTCAGCGCTAAGTGACTTGGAATTGGAGGATCCAGTCAAATCCCCTTTTCAGTTTCTTGAGACCCTGAACCAAAAGGATCTTGCATTCAGAGTCTTTCTTCTACGAACCGCTGAAAGCTTGTTGCCCAAAGTTTTTTGTTCACCTTTCTTACCAAGTCTTCCACCTGCTCATCTTTTAATCAACCCACTGGCTGAAGTTTGGTCAAGACCTCCTTTGTCTCATATATGCTAGACCCAGTCTCTGAGTTAGGGTGATATCTCCTTGAGCCTTTATCTCCATTCGATCATCCCTTTATAAACAAATCGTGACATCAAACTGATGGGTGTCGGGCTCTTCTCCTGCTAGCAATCCAGGAGTGACTTTCGACGCTAACATTTCTGGCACCGTTTCCAGGGACGAAGTTGAATAATTTCCCCGGGATTGAATGACAACGATTAGATGATTCTGAAGGTGCATCAGATATCAGAACTATTGAGATTGTTGATGTGCACTTGGCGACTCCATTGTGATGACTCCGCTGGGGAGAACCTGCTCTATCAATTGTGGCTTTCAGAGGCAGACACACACGGTCGCATCCACAGCTGCCCCTAGCTACACCTGAATCCGATCCAGAGGTGGTTCTCAGAAAAGGAAAGGCCCCTGAAGAAGAAGCTTCCACCGCCGAAGCAGGTAATCCGCCATCTCCTTCTGTAAGAACTCTGTTTTCTCCCCCTCAGTTTCTTGATAGACCTCCCTCACAAGTTTCCCGTTTCCTGAATTTTGGGAGTGTTCCTGCTGAGTTTTCCCCTCCTGGTCTGGGATTGGAGGGAGAAATCCTTGTCACTCCCCTCTCCTCTGAAGCTATACCTTGGCGTAGACCCAGGGCCACTGAAAATTTCCCCACTCCTACACAAAGAGGAACACCTGCTGACTTGAGCTCGCTAGCTTTCTCCTTAAATCCCCTCTTGTTTCCCACTCCACTTCGGGACTCATTCCTAGTAGCCCCTTCGCGAACTCCTTCTCCTCCGAGTTCTCCTCTACACAATATCCCTATGGCAGGAGCAAATCCCCCTATGACCAGAATGGAGGCCATTACAGCCGCTAGGTATGCTCCCCTCGTTCTACCGCAACCTCTCAACGCCCTCCCAGTAGATGGTTACCTCAAACAACTACCCAGGTTTACAGGTGAGGGGGACATAACTGCAGAAGAGCACCTAGAAGCCTTTTACTTGCCACACGACTTTTCTTTTCTCTTATTTCTTGAATTTAGTCATATAATCAAATCAATTTATTATACAATTGTTTTAGATGAAGATATTTTACTGAACTTAAGAATGAACAACCCCTGGTCAAGGAATTTTTCTATGGTTTGGTTTTTTCTAAAAGAACAACATAGGCTCAGGCTCCTCATTTTAAAAGTGGAACATAGATTGGTGTAACTAACACAAAGATGGACTATGCAGTTTGAAGATAACAAAACAGAAAATATGACCAACTTAGCGTAGACGTACTTTGGGCATTTTTTGAACTACTCCTCTCCAACCAAACTAATACACGTATTCCTTCGTTCCCCCTCCATCAATATTTATATCAGGCGTCCCTATGTTGCTGGTACAAAAACTATCATTCACAACTTTTAGTTCTTTCATTGGAATGAGGCTCTCATCAAATTTTGACATTGCACTCACGTAAATAGTGTATTTTAACCTGATCATTTTATAGTTGGAAGGTTGTTGTACTTGGTTAAATTGATATAGATGTATAATATCCAAGTATTCATGTGGTAGCTACTTGAGTCAACAAATATCATTATAATGCTATACTTATTTGATGTTATTATGTATTTGTGTGGAAAACACATAATTTTCCCTTAAGTGGAGTTTTGTATGGGTATCGTGTGGATGGGCCTCAAGGATTGCACAAAGGTCATTGGTTTGACATAAATCTCATTTTAATAGATCCTTGTGCAAAGTTGATTGAAGGGCGAATAATGTTTTGGGATAACAATGAAAAGATGTCCAGATTTCTTATAACTTATGATTTTACTTCTTTACCATTTGATTGGGGGAATGATTATTAGAGCCCATTGACTTGATTGGGATTTCCATCTCTTTTCTTGATTATACAAAGTAATCTTATTGAAGATCAAGGGCACATATTTGCATAAACAAACATGATACAACACTAGAAAAAAATTATTCAATGGATAAATTCACTTATTCAAGGATGAAAATTCTCTTTTATATTTTCTAGGAATTGTTTCGTTGTAAAAAGTTATAACTTCACCTAACTAATCAATATTTCCACCATCAAATTGTGTCATCACCAATTTTGGTTTATCTGCATAGATTAAATTAAAACTTTACTTATTATTAAAAGATGGGTGTACACTTATTAACTTTCGCAAAGTTCGATTTATTGTCAATCTTAAACTTTGATTTACATTTTTAATGATATAAATCGATTTAAAATTGAGAAAAACTCCTAATAACACCATTCTATTGTAAACATAAACATAAACAAATCCCAAATAATAATAAAACTGTAATCATACTTGAAATTTTGCTAACTTCCTATCAAATTTATGACAAGAAAAAAAGTACTCCCACCATAAGATTAGATTAATCTGAGTGTCAACAAGAATGGAACGTTCATTGATGTTTTTGAATATAAATTGTGTTAGAAGTTTTGAAACATCCAAAACTTCTAACACAGTTTATATCCAGGAACATCAATGAGCATTACGATAAACTGTGAGAACCTACAATCGAAGAATGGAATGATTCATAAATTAATATCCAACATTCAAATCAAAGATTCTTTTGATAAGAAATTGTCAATATCCAAGTCCAAACAATTCACATCAAGTCAACAAACAAATGTGGTGGTGGCATAGGTGGTCATGACACATTTACGTAATGGACAATCATGGGCAGTGGATAGTGATAAAGATATAGTATTTATGCAAGTATGGAGAAGATGATTAGTATAAATATGCATAAAGGAGGGGCCTTTAGAAACCTATTAGATGTTTTAATATATTGGTGGTGAACAAATTTCATTGACTCTCTGACCACGTTCCATTATTTTACCCCTCTTCGATTATATCACTCCTCTACTACATACTTCAATAATCAGTAAATGTTGAATGATATGGATATTGATGTAAATTACCCCCAAGACTTATCGAACACTAAGATCCCACACATAGTTGCACAACACATTTCTTGCCCCTAATTCATCATGTACTTTCTTTATTTAGGTCTAACCAGTTCCTTTCCTTAGGAGGAAAGAAAGTCCAGGAAGAAGTAATTTGCCATTGAAGATCCTTGTAGAAGTAGATGTGAGAGAGAATGCCTCCTTGTTTTTGCGATTGATTGCATAGTTAGTTTTTGTTGCATATTGGGTTGTTTGATCTTTAATCAGAACAACCACCTTTAACAATGCAGTTAGAGGAGTTAGGGAGGTGAAAAAATTAGGTGACGTGGATTATATATTAGAATTGAATCAACGAAAAGTAAGGAGGGGATGAGTTCTTAACAAAAACAATAGTAGCAACAAGTGAAAGCACCAAAGTGGAAATTGTAGGGTCCACACCCTACACTACTCAATATCTAGAGGGACTCTCACAAGATCCAAAATTTCCCCCACTAGTGCTTGCCATGGTATACATGTCACCTAAGATTATATATGTGCACTATCTTGGGGTCATGCACATCGAATCTCGAGAGTTCATGGTGTTCATACAACACCTCATTAGTAGTGTTAACACCCATGGAAATTCCAATATGCCCTCCTCCTCCTTTTCAGTCCAATATCAAACTTGATATAAGTTCGTACCTGGAAACCCTAATTTATGCTTAGTTGGTGCTTCTCCTGGTCCTTCAAGTGGAGGACTTGATTTCCTGGTTAAAGAAGATAATTCTAATGTCATTCATTCAAATAATTTTTAGTTTTCTGAGAACATTTGATCTTAGTATTACATAATCCAATCCTTGTTATCTCTGACTATTTAGTGTGTTCAGATGTCTCCTTTATGACCCAATTCATGCATTCCATCTCCAATTTTGTTATCTTCCAATATATTTCACAAGTTTCTACTATCTACACCCAAACCAAACTAGCTCTACTCACCATACAAACATTTGTTGCACATTCAATCCAAAGATGACGGGGACATCTGTGTAGAAATGAACATGATATTTGGTCAAAACAATAAAATCTTAGAAAAATTATTGAGTCGAATGCCCCAAATCAATTCCATGGTTGTCAAATGGATATAAGGATCATAAAAAAAATTGAATAGCATACAAAAACATAGGCTTTGGAGAGGGAACGCCTTACGACGTAATTAATGAAAATATATAAAATAATGAAATTGAAACTGAATTCACAAAATGAAACATTGTAAATACTTTTATCATATTTAAAATAAAAAAAATCATATTGTGCAAAGGAATTTCAATAAACTTCCTTATTTTAATATAATATATATTAATGAAATCAAAATTTAATTTTCAAAATGAAACATTTTAAATCTTTTTATCACATTTTAAAATTTCATATTATGTAAAGGAATTTCAATAAACTTCCTCAATTTAATTTCAATATTATCCAAGCTTCTTTCACATTTAGTGAAGTCCTTGATTTTCCTTCCAATCCCAATTTGTCTTGATCTCGGGGTTATGATTGTTTTGAAATATCATCTTCATTAGCTTAATCCATGCAATACACCTTAGTATGAGGGCTAAGCAGGGGTTCTTATTCTCGATCCATAGAAGGAGGGAAAACAAAGTCTTCTTCCACCATAACCTGTGGTCCAAGTCCTATTGTAATGCAAGGTCTTATTTTCATGGCATGTCCCTAATTTCCTTTGGATGCACTTTTGCCTCTTCCATGGGTGGGTCCAATTTAGGTGAATCATCCTTGCTAATCAATTGATGTTCTTCCATAGCTCCAACCACACACTAACTTATAAGCTAAAATAGTTGGATAGAATCTCTCATATCTAACTAGATCTAACAACCTCCTCAAACTTAGAAGAAGATCAATCATGTATAAACAAACTCTACATCACAATGATCAACATATCAAAAAACTACAACCTTGTCATATGATCATTAATACCACGCATTATTCTAGAAGACAAGTAGGATTTCATGATTCCAACACTCCCCCTTAACAAGTACTTGTCTTAAACTCTATCATTTCATATCTTCATCATCATGTTTAGCTAGTCTGACACATCAAATGCTCCACTGAGAATTAAACAACCTTAATAAAAAAAGATATATCCAGTCCAACTTGGAACTTGCACCGTGTACCTCGATCGTGTAGATATCATCAAACTATCAATGTCCATATAAAGGAAAAAACATCCACCGTAATACATGGGTACTGTTAGGTGTTTTATATGTGCTAAAAAGACACTAAACTACCCTCAATTAAATTGTCAACCCGGGGTAAGTAAACTTAGAGTTGTAACAAAATATATGCCAAAGGTAAAAGGTTGGTAGGAATATAGTCTAACTAAGGAAAGCAACTATCTAAGGCTAATCTACTCAAACAAACCTATATAATGAGCAAACCCTACTAAGCAACTTGAAACTAGGTAACCTAAGTACTTTTGGACCAAGGATTGATGGATAGTTCCTAAGAAAGCAAGTAAAACCCTATGCAAAACAAACTAGTTTAACGATAAGCAAAAGCAAACTACCAAGCATAATAAGCAAATGACAAAAGAAAACTTTTTTAACTTTCCAACCTACATTCAATGAGAAACTATCCTATGAAAGCAAATAAATAAGCAAGTAAGCAAAAGCACCTATCTAACCTATTAAAACAAATATACAAGTAAGCAAAGACACCTAACTAACCTACTAAAGCAAGAGACAAGTAAGCAAAGACAACTATCTATCCTACTAAAGAAAATAGACAAGTAAGCAAAGGCAACTAACTACTGCAAGCAAAACTTCTCATTGAACAACTATCTAGCCTAAGAGGCAAGTGGACTAAATGCCTAATGCAAAACTATTTCTCTTGCATGAAAGGAAATTTAAATGCTCAATGCAATGCATGAAAGGAAATCTAGTTTATTGAGAGCAAGAAAGACTACCAACTAAACTTATGAAAACAAGAAACTATCTCTTCTAATCTACGAAAGCAAGAAACTATCTTTAATCTATGAAACACTCAAATGGAATGCTGGTGGTTGTGTGAATGCCTTCGGTGGTGACGGATGATATCTCGATGACACTTGACAACAAATGACAGTTCTAATGGTATAATCTCAATACTAATTTCAATGGCAAAATGAAAGGTGTGAAGTAAACAGTCCAATGAAAACTTAGCCATGATAAAAGTAATGTTAAATACCTTACATATTCATGTATAAACCATTGACAACATAATGAGATTATCATTATATAACTAAGAAATTTAATTGCATTTTAATCTATGAAAGGAAATTGCGTAAAGGAAAACTATGCTATGTCTATTATAATCATTCAAGCTATGATGAATTAAAAACATAAATTAAACTATGATATCAAGAAGTAAATTCACAATTACATTAACCAATAATGAAGCAAATGAAATCTATCTAAAACTGAAGTAAGCAAACTATAACTAAGAACGGGAATTAAATCTATCCATCCATCAACATCCCTGGCAAAGAAAACCCAAATTAAAACTATGTTTTGTTCTAATTAAAAATATATTCTAAACTTGACTGTAAAATTGTAAAAGAAAGCAAGATTTAACATTTAACTGCATGTGAGGGTTAGTAAAGAGAGAGAGACTTTTTAATTGCACACGAAATTAGTAAAGAGACTTGCAAGCCTATTCCTAGTCTATCAAATCAACACTTACTATCACATATCATCATCTAACCTGCAAAAGAGAAGTAAAACAATGAGCTACAACAAACTAATTAATTAAATAAAAACATGTACATACAAGAAATAAAAAAGAGCAATTTATATTACGAAATGCGTAAATAAACATAAGAACAATCACCAGACTGTTGGTGCCCCCCCCAACAAGTCGT
This sequence comes from Picea engelmannii, assembly GCA_009831015.1. NCBI lineage: Eukaryota > Viridiplantae > Streptophyta > Pinopsida > Pinales > Pinaceae > Picea > Picea engelmannii. The sequence continues at coordinate 452,156 of ML779001.1, read as the reverse complement.
GGCTACCTTCTACAAGCACACCACGAACTTCAACAGACCGAATTCACCATGAAAGTTAAAAACGCAGTTCTGGCACTATTCCGGCAATGTGAAAAATAAAAAACATAGTACAACGAGTTTATCTCCAATCTGATGGCTCTTCTACTTGCTTAACAATCCAATGACCATCCTGGTAGTATTTATAGGTTTACAAACCAAGTGGTCGACCGCAGGAGGGTCGAACCACCTCTAAATTCGGAAAAATATAATAAATGTGGCCATAACTAACAAAACTGAGGAAGCCAATAATCACCCTCTTTGGAAAACTGAAATTGAGTTGTCTTGAGCTTAGTAGCTGGAGGGGGCGATGATAAACAAAACCCACGTGCTCGATTTTTCCATCACTGGCCGCCAATACCATAACTGCCAACTCACCTTGCGTTTTTGTGCAATACTGGGTGTTGGAACGAGTGTCGGATCGGGTATCGGAACGAGTGCTGGATCAAGTGCCGGATCAAGAAACATGGTGTGTTTTGCCCTGTAACAACAAAAAATCATGAATTAACTCTTGGAAGCATAAAAACATGATAAATTAAACTTGATTTAATCATAAAACACAAATTACTCGTACCTTATGCTGATTATACCATTTTATCATAAAATTATTCAAAAAGCTCTGAAAGATGAAAAACACATATGTACATATGGCAAAAAGTGTATAATATAGTCATGAAAATGATCATAGTCATGAAAATGATCATATCTCGGGCCCAACATTACCCCCACACTTACGATTTTGTAGGACCCACTGCAAACAAAAAGAAGTTCCCCTCGGAATTAGGCTTGTTGAGGAGGGTCGGCTTTAGAAGCCTCTCCTTCTTGTTGTGTAGGCTTAGCCTTGTGCCTCTTATGTTGCTTTAATTGTGCTCTGAGGCTGCAGTTAGATTGGGTCATCCTATTGACCAACCGTTGAAGGGAGTTAACTTTTGCCTGAAGAACTGCATTGTCATGATGAAGGTGTGCATCTATTGTCTTCCTCTCTTCCAATTGTTGGAGAAGCTAATGGTTTTCCTTTTGTAGCTCCTCTATAGTTGGGGCAAAATCAGTGATCTCCGAGGCTTAGGTCCTTTGAGAGATGTGGACAATTTATCAGTTTTATGATCTAGAGTAGGTACGGGTGAAGTAGGAGTGATGGGAGATCGAAAAGGTGAGGTAGGTTCTGATTTTGTTCACCCTAGTGGCTCTAATCCATCTATAGAGACCTCCCTAAGTTGCTTATGAGGGCTCTCAAGGTAGAAGGATACTTGGATAGGATCCGAAGCAGGTGGAGGTTTTGCATAAGGCTTGGTTCTTATGTTCTGTGTACTCTTCTGAAAGGGTCCCTTACCAAATCGGTTGGCTCCCCTCTTGTTTGTGGGAATGATGGGAAAGTCTTGCTGCATTACTTATTGGGGCTTCTTAGGTGTAGGATCAAGAGAAAATGAAGGTATCCGGGGGTCAACAATAGGCTTCTTTTGGTCTTTGTTCTTGGTCTTTTTCCCCGACGAAGAAGTAGGAATATCAACAAGCTTTTGGTATTGTTCTGGCAAAGAGAGGGTTTGTGCAATGGAGTTTGGAGTTCTTGGAGAGTGAGGCTTGGATGGAGAGATAGTTTTTAGGCCAAGTGTCTTTCTGCCGGTCTTAACTATCAAGTGGGGGTTTGCAAATTGGTAGATAAAGGCATCCCAACTTTGCCCCTGTTTCTCTAGTTTGGTAAGAGGGAGGAGTTTGATCAAACCGTCGTGGAAGAGACTATTATGGGGGTTAGTCACATTTTTCCTCACTTGAGAGGACATATTCTCCAAGATTTTGAGAAAATAAAAGGGAAAGTTCAAGGGTTTATTGAACAAAAAATGAGCCAGCAATCTAAAATGACAAGCTTTGAAGGTGGAGTATCTACCTTCACATGTAATTAAGCTTGTGATAATGATGAGGGGGTTAACCATTTCTGGCTTTATCCACTCCTTAGCATACCCTTTCACTCCAGAAATGCTCTCGAATTTGGGCTTAAACACCCTGTTGTAACTTGAGTGCGGCAATTGATGATTCTTGAACCATCTATCTCCCATTCTTGGGAGTTTTGTTGCAGCATCAATTGACTCTTCTGTGACTGCAAAGTTGAGAGACCCTACATGTGCTATCTTGCCATAAAAAACAACTGCAAATTGCATATAAAGACCGTCATCATGGCCTTGCAAACTAGACAGAAATGGCCCCCAGCCAGCACGCAAGAACACTTCCCTGCACTGTGCGAATTCTGGAATGGAAAACAAGTCTGCATAGGAGGAGGGTTCATATCTCTTGGGCATTGTGACAGAGTTTGAATTCACCAAGCAAGGGCGAAATTGAGCCAAGCAATGACACAAATTGGGCATGGTTTGAGTGCGATTGGAACAGAGGGTGAATTTTACCAAACAAGGGTGCAAACAGGCCAAGAGATGGCACAGTTTTAGCACAGTCTGAGTGTGATTAGAACAGAGGGTGAATTTGGCAGAGGTTGGGCGCAATTCCTTAACGCAGGGCAAAGCAAATGGCAAGGGAAAATGAAATAATAGAGTGCCCAACCTGATTTTGGATGCACTTAAAGTGGAGTGAGTTACACACATGTGCGCGCGTGCTGCCATGTGTGAAGAATTCGAATTCAAAGGCTCAATTTTTGGCAATGGACTGGTACATCCAAGTCTGTTGACTTGGACATTGGATCATAACCATATGAAGCATCTTTAATCAATGCCTGAAACGAATATAATTGAATGGAATTGAATTATGGTTACCTGGAATCTAGGACAATTACTAGTATGCAATTCAATGGCACTTCAAACGACATCTCATCCGGCACCTCATATGGTACTTCATCCGGTACTTCAACCGGTACCCTTGTGTTAAGTGAATTTTCGCCTCTTATAATAGACAACCTGCAATTTTGAAGTGTTTTTGACAACCATAGTGGTTAATGAGCAAAGGCAGAGTGGTCCATGCTCACTCGTTCTTCTTGCATATGACATATAATGTCAAAACCTATAATGACGGGTTATAGCAAGCATAAAACATGTATTGTCAAACCTACAGTATGCAGCTTGTAATGGAAAATAACCAATAAAGAGTGGTCTGTTAAATAACCAATAAAGATTGGTCTGTTAAGCATGAGTTCAGTAATGTATAGCACACATGAGTTAAGCATCTAAAAATAACATGACTATCAATGTAATAACCTGTATCATGGTAATAATACAAAAATTCTTGCAAAGACTCTTTTCTCTAGGCAATGATCATTTGTCAGCTCATGAACCCCTCCTCCACACCTAAGTATTGTGACACCTCACAATCAAAAGTATAGGAAACTAGTCAGTATCCCCCAATAGCCGAAGATTTACAGTATGTCAAGTGTAAAGATGAAATTTCACAAATTAGTCGAACGAGACAGTTAGGAGATGGCCCCACCTATAGGATAAGAGATCCTATATATAGATAAGAAGAGGTAGGCAAGAGAGTTTCAAGATAGTCTTAAAGTTATTTCCCAATGGCAAGTGTATGGAGTTCATTAACCTTACCTTAACCACACATACTTCATGTCAGCTTTGTCTGCAATTAATGTCGTATATTAGGACAAGTTTACATTTATAATTTATTTTTGTCAGATTACCATCCTCGCTAGGTAGAATGCCCCGCTGCCAGCAAGCATGTTCAGTACTCTGACGGGTTTACCTAGTCATACCACAGGCTAGTACTCGCTGCCAGCAGACCTGTTTAGTATCCCGACGGGTTAGCCTCTTAAACCATTAGAGACCGGTCTTCCATCTTTTAAGATTTTAATATAAGATTGCTTATGCAAGAAGATGGGGGAACAACTCTGAAAACAACTTCTTCTTTTTTCAATTGGGATGGTATTTATGTTAGAGGATGACTTTCCGTTATATTATTAGTGGTTGTCCTGATGTAAGGGGTACTTAAGTGGACATGGCCTATCTAAAGATATGATATAATCAAGCTATTTAGTGTGGAGTCGATGGTACCATCGAGAAATAACAGAAAGGTATCTCTAGGCTCAACTCACTTTCTTCTTTTGTAATTATTATGATTTTTCCATGACTAACTGCTAATGAGACCTCCCTGTTACTCTTTGATAAAGACACTTGACTTACTTACTCAGGTTTCTTGGAAAAATTGTATGAGAGACCTCTACGCTTGATAGTTATGGTATCACTTCCTTATACAATGGTGAAGAGTTTTAAGAGAAACTGCTATAGAATGCCTTAAAAATGATAATTTTGCAAAAAAATGGCTAATTACAGTAAGTCACTATGCATTTGATGCTTTAGCAGACACAAAATTCAAGTATAACAATGTTGTGAAGAAATATCTTGAAACCGTGTACTCCTGGTGAAATAAATACTTACAAAAACCTCTTAGAATTGCCTTATTAACAAAAACTATTTACAAATATACAGTAGGAAATATTAAAAAAAAAAAAAAAAAACTTTTCAAGAACAAGGGGGGGCTTCCTCGTCTACTAAGGCCAATGCCTTGTCAACTGACATGACCTGTAGAAAATCCTCTCTGGAAATGGGCTTATGATAAAATTTAAGTCGGTGTCCGTTTACCACAAAGGAGACTTGTCCATCATCAATTGTTTTAATTTTTACAGCTCCATTGTCATATACAGTGTCTACCTCATAAGGGCCCAACCAATGGGTGGTAAATTTTCCTTTTAAGGTTTTGAACCGGGAATCAAACAACAGGGCCCAATCACCAGGCTGGAAGTGTTTCTTTTTAATAAACTTGTCATGCCACTTGCTCCTCTAGTTTTGGACTAATATCGTTCGTTGGATGGCATCTTGCCTAATTTCATCCAACTCATTCAACTGTAGGGCTCGTTGCTTCTAAGCCTCATCCAGGTTCAATTCTAATTCTGAGGCAATACATAAGGTCCTTGCTTGGAATTATATTGGTAAAAGTACTTGTTTCCCGTACACTAGCTCATAAGGGGTATGCCCAGTGGTATTTCTCCAGGTAGTTCGGTATGCCCACAAAGCCTCTAGGAGCCTATCAGCCCAATCTCGGTGATGTAAATGAATAGTCTTGGTCAAGATGGCTTCTAGAACTTTGTTTGTGGATTCTACCTGACCATTGGCTTGCGAGTGGTATGGAGAAGATTTACAATGTTTAATCCCATATTTCTCTGTTAGCTCTTTCATCAGCTTGGAAGTGAATTGAGTGCCTTGGTTGGTAACAATTTCACGAGGGACACTGAAGTGGGTAAATATGTCTTCATAGATGAATTCGAAAACAGACTTCCCTGTGGCCCTAAATAGGGATTTTGCCTCTACCCATTTGGTGACAGTCCGTACAAACCAAGATATATTTCTTCCTACGGGACATGGGTGAAATTGGTCCTACAAAATCGCGGGACCATTTTTCGAAGGGTTCTATCATAACTTGGGCCTGTAAAGGCATTTCATCAGCTGACGTAGGTCTACCTATCCTTTGGTAGCTATCACAACTTCTCACATACTTGGTAGCATCTTTGAAAATGCTAGGCCAATAGTAACCTAAATGTAACACCTTATATGTTGTATGTTTGTCAGAGAAATGGCCACCACATGGTCCATCATGACAACTACGTAGTATTTCAGGTACCTCGTCCTCTCGAACACATCTATGAATAATCAAATCAGGACCTGTGCAAAAAAGATCATGACCAACCCAAGAGTAATTAGCACTTTGTGTAATAATTTTCCGCTTTTCATGAGGTGACAAATGAGACGATAACTTCCTAGTGGCCAAATAGTTTGCCATATCCGCAAACCATGGGGTATTGACAGAGAGGGCAAAGAGGTGCTCGTCTGGGAAACTATCATCTACAGGGATATCATCATCCTCATTGGTTATTCAGGAAAGAAAGTCAGCTACTACATTATCCTTTCCAGGTCGGTCAAACACAATGATATTAAATTGTTGCAATAACAAGAGCCACCTAGTTACTCGACCATTAGTTATAGGTTTGTTCATGAGAAACCTAATGGAAGAATGATCGGTGTGTACAAATACTTCATAACCTGTAATGTAATGACGAAATTTGTTAATAGCATGAACAACTACCAATAATTCCTTCTCGGTGACTATGTAGTTCAACTCGGCAGGGGACAAGTTCTTGCTTATAAAATAAATGGCATAGGACTGTTGGTCCTCTTTCTGCCCTAATACCCCTCCGATTGCAGTGTTGAAGGAATCAATGGATATATGAAATGGGAGAGTCCAATTGGGCCCTCTAAGAACTAGTGCCACAGACAGTTTGGCTTTTAGGGTTTCAAAGGCAGTTTGGCACTGCTCAGTCCAAACAAAATCAACATCTTTTATCAATAATCCAAACATAGGTGCAACAATCTTTGCAAAATTTTCAATAAACCACCGGTAATATCTGGCATGTCCAAGAAATCTTCTCACCTCTTTCTAAGTCTTGGGGGGTGGAAGTCTAATAATGACCTCAATCATTGCAGGATCGACTTTTATTCCTTTAGATGAAACATGATGTCCTAGAACCACTCCTTTAGTTAACAACATTTTGCATTTTTCATGACTTAAGGATAGGTTCATTTCCTGGCATTTGATGAGGACTTTTTCTAAGTTGTCTAAGGCTTCCTGGTAAGTGTTGCCATAAACTGTGAAGTCATCCATATAGACCTCCACACAATCATGAATAAGATCGGAAAATATCCCTAACGCTGCTTGTTGAAAAGTGATAGGGGCATTACACAATCCAAATGGTAAGACCCTATAGGCATAGGTGCCCCAAGGACAAGTAAAGGTAGGTGTATCCTGGTCCTCGGGTGCTATAAGAATCTGATTGTGACCGCTGTACCCATCTAGAAAGGAAAAGTACTTCTTTCTAGACAAGGTATCTAGAACTTGGTCAATGAAAGGAAGAGGAAAGTAGTATTTTAGAGTGGCCTTGTGAATTCCCAGAAATCAACACAAATTCTCCATTTCCCGGTCACTTTCTTTGGGACCCTTACAAGCGGGGATACCCACTTACTGTCGGAGATGGGATAGATAAATCCGACATTTAACAACTTTTGGATTTCCTCCTTGACTATATCTTTGAGTGTTGGGTTCATCCTTCTCTGGGGTTGCCTGTTAGGTGTCACTTCCCCCTGGGTATATATGTGATGGATGCATGTGTCAGGGTGTATACCTTTCATGTCAGTGTATTCCCATGCAAATGCTCCTGTTTGTTCTTTAAGGATATCTACTAACTGTTTTTGTTGGTCTGTATCTAGCTCGAAGTTTATATGTAAAAATTTCCCTGGACTAATCTCATAGGGCATAGTATAAGACATGGCAGGCTCATCTATTTCAAAAATAAAAGATGTCGAAGACAAAATGGATGGGTCTAATTTAATTGTTCTTGAAATTCTTCCCCAAACATGTACTCAAGTTGGGGAAAAGACTGTGGAAAATCCACACATGTAATAGCAGAAATGAATTGGTTTAGCACATTTTCTGCTGTATGCTCCTGAAGTGCCCTTGCATGGTCACTAGGCAATACAGGTTCTTCCCAGTCTTCGTTCTCATATGGACATTCAAGCCACCATAGATTCTTTATAATTGGTTGAGTTGGAGGGTAAATGGTGAGATTATGGATAGAGAGACCATTCAAGATGGTCATTTCTCCTTCTCTACAACAAATAAATGCATTGGTTGTGGCTAGCCAAGGTCTTCCCAAAATAACAGGATGGCCTCTGGTAGGATCCTTTGAATGAATGACAAGAAAATCTACGGGGTACTCCCATGAGGCTAAAGTAACCATGACATCATCTAAAATCCCTTCAGGTATAACCCTAGTCTTATCTGCTAATTCCAAAATGGTTGGGGTAGGCCGAAGAAGAGGTTGTAATTGTAATTGTTCCAAGGTAGTAGCAGTCATAACATTGATGGCTGCCCCTAGGTCTATGAGAGTGTTTCCGATGGAGACCTCCTTAATAGTTATGGTCACTAAGGGGTTTCCTGGATTCCCATACTTTGCTAGCTTTGGCTGCTCTGATATGTACTCAGAGAGTCCTCCTACCAAGTGTATTGTAGGAGGGTCCTTTTGCTTCCTACCTAGCTTCTTGATACACAATTCTTTGACTACCTTACTATAGATTGGAATGTCTTTAATGGCTTGAAGCAAGGGAATTTTGACACAAATATTTTTCAACTCATTCAAAATGTCAAATTTCGGTCGGGTGGTAGGTTTCTCAATTACCAATCTATCTGGATAAGGAGGGACCTTCATAATGTGTGAAGGTTCATTTTGGGGAAGCTTGGGTTCTTGATTTTTCGAGATAATAACATCTTCCCACCTAGTATCATTCATGGGTTGTTTGGTGGTTTCTTCTTCTTCTTCTTCTTCCGAGATGACTACTGAAGGTCTTTGCCTATCTAGAACTTTTCCCGATCTTAGTTGAATTTCATGTAATGGAACAGGAGTAATGACATATGTCGGGAAGGCCTACATCTCAACATTGTTAAGAGGTTGAGGGGGCTTATTATTGGGATTCGACACTTGTTGTGCTGGTAATAGTGTCGGTTTCGAGGAGCTTGCATTTTGAAATTGTAGCGGTTTTTGTTGTGGGATAGGAGGTAAAGGTGGTGGAACAAAACCTGGCAAAAGTTGTGGAGTGTTCGATGAGAAATGAGGATAAGGATGGTTGTACATAGGGATAGGTGGAGCTTGAGGGTTTCCTTGGTTGTGTCCTCCTCTCCATCCTTGAATCCAAGGATGTTGGTACTGAGTAGACCAGTTTTTCCAACCTGGTGAGTTCCATTGTTGTTGTTGGTAATAGGGTGGAACTTGAGACTGTAGATATGGGTATGTGGGTTGATTCCCAGGCTGCCATGGCCTCCTAGGTGCATAAGAAGACTCCCCAAAATCCCCACTCCTATAGATGGCTAACAAACCGGACAATGATGGACATTTTTCAGTCACATGGTCTTCTGTACAGAAGCCACAAACTGAAATGTTATCTAATGGGAACTCCCTTGAGGAATGCTTCCTCTTGCATCTTGGGCAATATATGCTCATTGTTGCATTTTCCTCCTCCTGTTTCTTTTTGAGTTTAAGGGTATCCAACTGGGAACCTATTGTGCTTAATATGTTAGTCTTAAAGTTTTCTATAAGGTTCCCTATCTTTTCTCTCATAATACCACCTAAACTAACTGTTTTTATGTTTATATTATAAGGGTCCCAAACATTCTTCCCTGTTTTGGCTCTACTCCTTGAGTAATTTTTACACATTTCACATATTTTAGCAAATGGTTTATGATAGATGTCACCTGATGCCATCAGGTTAAGCATCTCTAAATAGTCTTCTAAAATTCCCTTAAGGAAAAGAGCCCTAACAACATCCTCTGGGAGGTCATGGTATTTTGACTTTTGGGAGATATAACCAAATCTTTCCATATAGTCTTTAAGGGTCTCGTCTTCTAACCGTTGGACTTTAAAGATGTCATTACGAGACTCTTTGGTCTTGCAATAGTCTTGGTACTTCTTAAGAAAGATGTCTTTCATGGATTCCCAAGACCTAATACTGGATTCTCCCAACCCCATGAACCATCTTAATGCAGAGTCTTTGAGGGTGGCAGGAAAGAGTTTTAATTTCTAGGCATCTTGCACATAGTTATAACTCCCGCATAAGATGTCAAATTCAAATAGGAAGGTGTCTGGATCTTCATTGTTTTTACCATAAAAGGTAGGCAGTGTTGAGAGAGGAATTCTTCATGTTGACATTTGGAGTGGTGTCTAAAATCGAAAATCCAAAGGTAGTTTCGGTTTGGTTTCCAGTTTCTTCTTCCTCCCCGTGTCTTACATTGTTATGGTCCTCCTGATCACCCATATTGGCTTGGTTTCCAAAAAGAGAGTACCTAAGTGGTTTTATCTTTGAAGAGAACAAAGTTTCTCTTTGATGAAAAGGTTTTCCTACTGATTGGATGTCTGGGACTCTACTCGAGCCGGTTGACATTATCGGTGCCAAAGTTTCTATGTCAATTTGAGAGATAATTACATTGGCTGAGCTACCAAACAAAAGATTCCCCTGTTCAGGGTCTATGATATCTTCAAAATTAGGATTTCCTGGTGGTGGTGTAAAAGCAAAAGTTGTATTGTTTGGTTCTGAGGAAGGTTCGAGTGGTCTTGCCTCCTGTCCTAGTATGATTGATGCTTCAATTTCTTGTTCTATAGTGCTCCCTATGTTAGTCCCTTCAGAGATTATTTTATCTCTTTGGGTTGAGCTAGCTCCTGTTTTTCAGTATCGGTCTGCGGATTTTATAAGCGGAACGTCCCTTCCCCCAAAGAGATCGGAAGGAACCTTGCTTGAAAGCTCTGATTTTGATTTAATGTATCTACCTTGTGGGTCTCTAGGCCTATTCATGAAAGAAAGAAAAAACAAAAACAAAAATCTACCATTTGATTCCTAGGTCTATTCATGGAAGCAAACAAAAAGAAAAACTAGTATTGGGTTTGAGGGATCCTGCTATAGCAGATGTGCAGGTTCTTACCTTTCGTCTTAAAGTTCCCCCACCACCAAACTAATGATAATGTCTAAGGATGATCTAATTCCTAATTACTTCTTACCTTAAGACAACTCCCCGGCAGCGGCGCCAAAATGTTAAGTGTTTTATATGTGCTAAAAAGACACTAAACTACCCTCAATTAAATTGTCAACCCGGGGTAAGTAAACTTAGAGTTGTAGAAAAATATATGCCAAAGGTAAAAGGTTGGTAGGAGTATAGACTAACTAAGGAAAGCAACTATCTAAGGCTAATCTACTCAAGAAAACCTTTCTAATGAGAAAACCCTACTAAGCAACTTGAAACTAGGTAACCTAAGTAATTTTGGGCCAAGGATCGATGGATAGTTCCTAAGAAAGCAAGTAAAACCCTATGCAAAGCAAACTAGTTTAATGATAAGAAAAAGCAAACTACCAAGCATAATAAGCAAATGACAAAAGCAAACTTCTTTAACTTACCAACCTACATTCAATGAGACACTACCCTATGAAAGCAAATAAATAAGCAAGTAAGCAAAAGCACCTATCTAACCTATTAAAGCAAATAGACAAGTAAGCAAAGACACCTAACTAACCTACTAAAGCAAAAGACAAGTAAGCAAAGACAACTATCTATCCTACTAAAGCAAATAGACAAGTAAGCAAAACTTCTCATTGAACAACTATCTAGCCTAGGAAGCAAGTGGACTAAATGCCTAATGCAAAACTATTTCTCTTGCATGAAAGGAAATTTAAATGCTCAATGCAATGCATGAAAGGAAATCTAGTTTATTGAGAACAAGAAAGACTACCAACTAAACTTATGAAAACAAGAAACTATCTCTTCTAATCTACGAAAGCAAGAAACTATCTTTAATCTATG
>ML779001.1:418075-440679 GCA_009831015.1 Picea engelmannii | reverse complement strand
GAAATTTAAATGCTCAATGCAATGCATGAAAGGAAATCTAGTTTATTGAGAACAAGAAAGACTACCAACTAAACTTATGAAAACAAGAAACTATCTCTTCTAATCTACGAAAGCAAGAAACTATCTTTAATCTATGAAACACTAAAATGTAATGCTGGTGGCTGTGTGAATGCCTTCGGTGGTGACGGATGATATCTCAATGACACTTGACAACAAAGGACAGTTCTAATGGTATAAGCTCAATACTAATTTCAATGGCAAAATGAAAGGTGTGAAGTAAACAGTCCAATGAAAACTTAGCCATGATAAAAGTAATGTTAAATACCCTACATATTCATGTATAAATCATCAACAACATAATGAGATTATCATTATTTAACTAAGAAATTTAATTGCATTTTATTCTATGAAAGGAAATTGTGTAAAGGAAAACTATGCTATGTCTACTCTAATCATTCAAGCTATGATGAATTAAAAGCATAAATTAAACTATGATATCAAGAAGTAAATTGACAATTACATTAACCAATAATGAAGCAAATGAAATCTATCTAAAACTGAAGTAAGCAAACTATAACTAAGAACGGGAATTAAATCTATCCATCCATCAACATCCCTGTCAAAGAAAACCCAAATTAAAACTATGTCCTGTTCTAATTAAAAATCTATTCTAAACTTGACTGTAAAATTGTAAAAGAAAGCAAGATTTAACATTTAACTGCATGTGAGGGTTAGTAAAGAGAGAGAGACTTTTTAATTGCACACAGATTTAGTAAAGAGACTTGCAAGCATGTTCCTAGTCTATCAAATCAACACATACTATCACATATCATCATCTAACCTGCAAAAGAGAAGTAAAACAGTGAGCTACAACAAACTAATTAATTAAATAAAAACATGTACATACAGGAAATAAGAAATAGCAATTTATATTACGAAATGCGTAAATAAACATAAGAAAAATCACTAGACTGTTGGTGGGGCCCCCAACAAGTCGTGGCTACCTTCTACAAGCACACCACGAACTTCAACAGGTCGAATTCACCATGAAAGTTAAAAACACAGTTCTGGCACTATTCTCGCAATGTGAAAAATCAAAAACAGAGTACAACAAGTTTATCTCCAATCTGATGGCTCTTCTACTTGCTTAACAATCCAATGACCATCCTGGCAGTATTTATAAATTTACAAATCAAGTGGTAGACCATGGGAGGGTCGAACCACCTCTAAATTAAGCAAAATACAATAAATGTGACCATAACTAACAAAACAGAGGAAACCAATATTCGCCCTCTTTGGACAACTGAAATTGAGTTGTCTTGAGCCTAGTAGCTGGAGGGGGCGATGATAAACAAAACCCACGTGCTCGATTTTTCCATCACTGGCCGCCAATACCATAACCGCCAACTCGCCTTGCATTTTTGTGCAATACTGGGTGCTGGAACAAGTGCTGGATCAAGTGCCAGATCAAGTGCTGGATCAAGTGTCAGATCAAGAAACATGGTGTGTTTTGCCCTGTAACAACAGAAAAGCATGAATTAACTCTTGGAAGCATAAAAACATGATAAATTAAACTTGATTTAATCGTAAAACACGAATTACACGTACCTTATACCGATTATACCATTTTATCATAAAATTCTTCAAAAAGGTCCTTTGAAAGATGAAAAACGCATATGTACATATGGAAAAAAGTGTATAATAATGTCATGAAAATGATCATATCTCGGGCCCAACATGTACCTAACCAATACAACCACCAATTTAGTAGGATTTCCCTCAAGTACATGGTTTATTCAACTTCTTGATGAACTCTTCTTGAATGCACCACAAAAAATTGAAGTTCCTAGGCCAACCACACCTCCCAAAGTCTACAACCAACATAGTCCACTCACTCAGAATTTAGTTGACACACAATCCTCTCCTCCAAGTGTTAGCAACTCCATAACAGAGGTTTTGCGCTATACTAAACAAGTTATCCAAATCATCGTGGAAACATGGCAAATAATTATGTGTTCCTTCATAGGTCTTACATCGATATGCTCTTTACATGTTACATGCATAGATGCAGGTGCATTCCATTTACATACTCCATCTCATAGATGCACTAGGTACTAGATTTTATAATATCACCTAGGCATGTATCATAATAATACTTCTCCTAAGTATAAACTCCAAGCAATAACAAGCTCGAAATCTTTAAGGACCACTACATACCATCCTAGACTTGTTAAGAATACTAGGTAGTGTGGGGTTTTTGGTACAATGGTGTACAAAACCCCACTCTTAACCAATTGAAAAGATAATACTACAAAAGTAAAGGAAATGTGACAAAATTGCAAGCAATTACTTCAAACTATAAGAATATATGAAAGCAATCAAAGCATTAAACCATAAATTCAATGATTAAACGAGATTTACATAACATATTTGCGGGGGAAGAAATGCTTGATTTTATTCCAATGGAAGGAAATACAAAAAATTGTAATTGATCACCTAAGGAGAAAACACTATAGCAAGTGGACTCCAAAACTCTTTGTGGGGATGTCCTTTAGCCTCCTTGTACGCTCAATCTCAATCTATGGTGCATGTGGGCCCTTTATTAATATATTTGACTACCATGTATTGCTTTAATCTATAACTGGTTTCTTTGGGAGTGAATGTGCTTTCACTAATTCCTTCCCTACCTGGTCTATTCCTCTTTCCAGACTCCATTGAATACTTGACTGACATGAGAGGACTTCCTGTAGTGGCTTCCAAAGACTTTATGGCTGCGCCAAGATTCATACCTTAACCTTTTGTAGTCTTGGCCTTTGATCATCTTCTGAAATATTTTGTCATAACACTCTTTCCCTAAGTACCTCTGCAAAATATTTTTTTTAGCTAAGACCAAAGTCTCAAGAACTACATCATTGTAGAGACTTGATAGTTTGGAGAACCAGAAAAACCATCGTGGTTTTTAAAACAGATGCGTGGCACCTCTAGAGATACATCGGGCGAAAGGCGGTTTTCTGAAACCACCTTTGCCAAAGTTTCGATGTCATGTGCTTCAATATATCAAAACCACCACTCGTGGGACGGGAGACGACAAGTTAGATCACCCTTTTTCACTTGCTCAGTACTTCACAACCATGTGACGTCAGTTGAACGCTGCCATGTAACGAACTCAAAAGATAATCTTTTGAAATGGATTAGCTGAGCATGGAAAACCAACACACTTGTATGTAGTCTGTCTTTGCTTCATGATTGGGGTTCTATAAATACCAGTTCTCAAGCATGGAAGCATCACCTTATCCATAAACAGAGTAATCTCCAAATTTTCTCAACCTTCTGCTCTCTATAAAAGCATTTCGGTGTCCACAAAACTGAGGTACATGGACAACGCTAAATCCAGTGAGACTGGTTATTCGGGAAACGTGCTAGATTTTCTTGTGAGTAAGGAGGAAAGGATACTTGCACACGTTCTGGCGACTAAATTCCACACAAATCCGACTATAGACTTGTAGTTGGAAGTTAGGCTAATCCCATTATGAAGGATTTAGTCATCAACAGGCCAATTGTTAAGAAGAAAAGGAGCAAGCAGCAGAAAAAGGAAACCATAGCTGAAATGGCCGAAAGTGTTGGAGAGAATCAATCGGTCTAGTTAGATTCTTTAAAGAACGAGTTCGCTAAGCTGAAATGAGTCCTCAAATTAAAATTCAAGTACATTTCAACAAATTTTGGATGGCTGGTAGCAGAGGAAAAAGGACCCCAGAGGTGGTAACTGTTATTTGTAATCATTCCCTTTTTATAACTTACCTCTAATTTTAGCTATATGTGGAGGTCTGAGCATTTTGAATTCTACAAATAATTCCTCTGTACATATATATTATCTCGAAGAAGAAAAAGAAAAAGAAAAAGAAAAGGAGAAAGGAACTTGTCCTCTGAGCAGGAAGACTTTTTGTAATTTTGGAATTAAAATGAATATATAAATGCAGTAGCAGATTTTAGACTGTTTAAGAAAAGACTCTGAATGGTGGTGATATGCGTCTTGTTTTCTTTTATAGTATGTGTTTCTTGTAGTTTTATATTTCACTTTCATCTGTCTGAATCAGAGGA
Source organism: Picea engelmannii (assembly GCA_009831015.1). Classification (NCBI taxonomy): domain Eukaryota; kingdom Viridiplantae; phylum Streptophyta; class Pinopsida; order Pinales; family Pinaceae; genus Picea; species Picea engelmannii. Next base: position 436,581 of record ML779001.1, on the reverse strand, counting down.
ATATAAAACCCATAATTCATCTCTGAAATGCTTTCGGCTTAGCAATTTAGACTATATTTATTTCTTCTCAAACCAACTCTGAATTCATTTTAAATAATGCTTTTATGCGGTTGTGTGTTTCTTTTTCTGTTAATACCATGCAAATTTTCTATTAAACTCATACTCATCGCCTTAATTAGCCTTCTAATCGATTTTGCGTGCACAAAAATTCATCCTGTACACCCATATTTATCGTGCACAACAACACCACCAGGTAAAATGTGCTTCCATGCATCTATAACAAAAAAAAAACATTTCCCTTTTGTCGCGCTAATAACTTGCGTGCACTATTTTTGCGTTGTGTGCTAATATCCTTTGCGCGTAGTTTTAGTTCTTCACGGATATCTGTTGCGCGCCGTTTTTGTAGCATGCACCAATATTCCTCATGCATTTCTCTCTATGCATTGCACCATGCCAAAGTTCAATACGCTCCCCACCGCGCACAATTATCTGCGTGCACCATTGATTACACTGTCGTGAGACAACTTAGACTCGTACTGTGCGCACATCAACCAAATTCCTATGTGATTTGCAATACTGTGCACACCACGTGCACCATTACTATGTGTGTGTAAACCTTGCAATGCTAACTTTAGCGCATGCATCCGCACACAATATTCTTCCGTGCGACGCCACAATTTACCGCGCGAACCTGGATGCTAATTTTTTTTCGCGCGGTACTGAAAAATAGCGTGCGCACCAACATGCCATTATCTTGTCTTGTAGTGCCAAATTTTAACTATCACATGCTTTCCACTGATCATCTTACATTTTTTTTTTAGTGCGCCCACCTGTACTCATTCTCCTTTATGCGCATCAAATCCTCGTGAATTCCGCTCCATCTGTCATGGCTTCACTTTAACTTCAAATTCGACCAATTCCAGTTTCGAATTTTCCAGAACAGATATTAGATCAGTAATATTTCATCACTTGACCGAATTTCTCCACTTTCTCATGAATTCTCCCACGGAAATTGGGGCTTTTCCCCATTTCCGACTAGTTGTTGCTACTTTTTGCCATGGTCTCTCTACAACTGGAATCTGACCACTCCTAATTAAATCCTCTGTGACATTTGGCTTCAACTCAACTTTCTCAGCCCATTCATGCTTAGTGTTGAAAACTGAAGCTATGATACCAATTTGTGACATCCCCAGCCTCACAAAAGATGGGGGCGAGCCACTCCTCAAACGCTTTACTTAGCTCTGAAACCGTCCTTGTAACTTTCCCAGCTTGATAAATGCCAGGCCATGCTACTCCAAAACACTCTTTCGTGCTCAAATACCAATTGTAACGTCCTCGACCATTCATGCCAGGCCACGCTATGCTGGAGAACACATTTGTTCTCTGTGCAGAACATACTGTAACATACTTAGCATCCTAACTAAGTTATGTCTCATATAATTTTCTAACTACATGTAATTTAAACATATGCACACACATAACTCTTGTGGAAGCTTAATATATATAAAATGTGAACAAACAAATATGCTATGTAAATGCATGGATTCACATTGAAAAGCGGTAAACATATACATGCAATACCCATAAGCATACAAACAACTATAATCACACATAGGATAAACCCACAAAAATAACACGTGAATAACAATGCAACATGTAAATTAATAAAACAATTGACACTTATCTTTGTGAGAATATCACCAATTGCGTGCAGACCTTCCACGAATCTCCCAGCCTTAGACCGCACTGCTCATCACTCTCAATAGTGAGTCACCCCTGAGCTAGGACTAAACTCCACCAGGGTAAAGGGGTTCCTAACCAGGCTAAAGGCTCATGAACAACATGAAAGACTCTGTCTCAGGTTCTCACTCAACTAACAACCTACAGTCCCTCATTCCCCACATGCCTGTCCAACCCAAGGAAGTGTGCCCCTTCTCTGCTAAACTATCCCTCATCTTCCCCACTTCCCTTCCAGGGCTTCAGCAACAGGCCGGGTAGAAAGTCTCAGAGCCCTGCAGCTGTAGTTCAACACCTTCGGAAATCAATCCCCAACAATTCTCTTACCTAGAGAATTGCTCACGGGCCTCACAACCCGCCTCTTCAATATCCCACGGGCCTGACAACCCACTTCTTCAATATCCCACGGGCCTAAAAACCCACTTCAATATCCCTCTCCCAAGCTAACAATTACCCAACAGAAGGGTTTGGATACGGGTTTAGGTAAATTCATGAAGATACAAAAGAGAGTTCAATGGCTACCAATATTCATGGATGATTGACTGTATATCTTAGTGATGGATGAATTAGGGGAAAGAAGATGGTCTGAATGAAGGGGATCCCTGAAATGAACTAAGTCCAACAATATGCATGCATGTTTCCAACTTGACACTTGTCATGTTGGAAGCTACTTTGGCCCACTTGTCCGCAACTTTAGAACTTAGGATAAAATAATTATCCATACTTTATGATTTAAAGAAATATTAATATAATATTCCTTTTTTGGCTCAAGCTCACTAGCTCAGCCCCTTTCCTTAACTTTTAGGCCCCACCCTTTCCTTGACTAGTGGAGTTTAGTCTCCCATCTCTTTTATCGTGGTCAGTTTGCGCGCATCGATGTATTTTATATTAATTATGAGATATGTACAAAAATAGGCGCACTGGCCTTTAACATCTAGGCTCTCTGGCCTAATCAAAACATAAGCATCCTAGCTTATAATAACTGGTCCACTAGCCTATAAAACATACCATATACATAAAGGATCCTTGGCCTCAATATCACGCGCACTTAATATGCTGCACACGGTATCCTTAAACGTGCCAATTCATCATTTTACTGCGCAGTACATGCACACACTATGCCATGAAAGATGTATGCTCAACATATATAAAACAACTCACCAACTTAGGTACATTTGTATTTACATTTGCAATTATTTTTACAATTGGGTTCAGCCTAGAGATATTACAGGAAAAAGCCAATGTTAGATGCTTTGGAGCACCGCGCGAGAAGGAAGGAAAGACAGGCGGGCTAAGCCCTGAAAACGTGGGTTAAGTTGACCTAGGGTTTTGGTATATAGGGTTTTGGACACCTAGGTTTCGGCCTAAGGATGTCGGTGAGCTATTGTAATGTATAAATAAAGGTCAAGAGGACCTAGGTTGGGTTGTTCTCGTCATTACTATTGATTGATCTAATTGTTATTATTGGTTGCTGTGAGAGATTATTGTTGAGAGAGAGAGAAGTGTTGAGTGTGAGAGCCTTTTGGTATTGTAATATCTTCAGCTGGGTGCGAAGATCAACCCTGTAGCTGGGTGCACAAGGAGGGGAGAGAAAGAGAGGATAAGAAAGAGGGTATGCTAGCTAAAAGCGCAGACAAGAACTATATGCTTCATCTTAATATATTATAAAGCACAGTTCTGTGGACATAACCGTAGAGAGGGGGTGAACCACATATATTTGGTGTTGTGTGTGATTGGTATTTTGTCTCTATCCCTGATATACTGTGATTTCATTATTATGTTAGATCTGATAAGTAGATGTGCAGAATAGATCTAAGCTGATAGGTGATATATGAATGGTGTGATGTTCTTGTATTAGATCCACTTGATATTCCCCTTGGTTGTAGACATCCCTATCTTGCAACGCCCTCATAATTGCTTCGGGTGAGACTGCATTTTCTTCGCAGGTGTTTCCGAAAGGTCCAGTAGTTAGGTCTTGTTGGTGTGCTCTTGGAGTTGAACCCTAGGTCTGCCCCTTTGCCAACAAATGGTTCCATTGCCGGGACATGAATCTTTGTGAGGGAATGTCAAGGTGGTTTCCATCGATGATAGAGACTCAAAAGTGGATAGAGGATCAAGAAAAGGACTTCGCTGAAGCCCAGAACAAGAACACTAATCTTAGTACATAGGATTGGTTGGAGAAAAATATCTTCACTGATATACACAAAATTTTCTTTGGGGGAATCCATCAAGAGCTGTATGAGTGGCTAGCTAGATTAGCAGATACCCAGTTTGAGATCCGATCTAGAACTCATGTGGTTTGGATGTCGGAGCTGATCAAGAAGGTCAAGAGAACTGATAACATCGTATCACGAGCAGTAGATCACTGGTTTGATAGCACCATTGGAGGATATATCACCGAGTTTTTTGTTGACAGAGTAGAGTCATACAACCAAGCTGAGAGATATTTCTTTAAGGGACACAGAGGAAAATTTTTACAATTCCTGAAGTTGAAACTCAAGATGCTATTGCATGAAAATAACATCTTTGTTGGCCCTTGACCAAGTTTTGAAGTATACTTGGTCATAATTGACCATTTTTGGATTGCGACAACTTGCCAAAGATGGAGCGCAACGTGAAGCAAGCAAGACCTATTTTTGGGTACCTTTTAGGGTTTTTGGGTTGATGTAAAGGGAAAGGGATGTCGGTTTGTGGGATTACCCACATTTAGGCCCATTTTGTAATCTATAAATAGATACTTAGGCAATGTAAGTAGAGAGGACAACTTAGTGCAAAATTATAGCTAAAGGCTTAGTGCTAGTAGCTGGATCTGTGTGATCGAATGTGTATTACAAGTGCTCTGTGCATGATTGTAAGGAGATTGGAAGGCTAAATGCAAGTTGTTGCGATTTTTTGCTAAGTGCAAGGAAGAAGGATCTAGCAAGCTGCGCAGATCTTCTGTCTTGTGCGAAGTAAGGGTCATTGAAGCTCCGTGCTGTAACTACTTGACCGAGATAATATAAAGAAGAAGACTTTGTGGACGTAGCCCCAGGGTGGGGGTGAACCACGGTAACTCTGTGTAATGTGCTATGTGCTTTGACCTAAGTGTTTCTCCTTTTGGCTAAGTGCTTATTGTGATTAAGTAGATCTAGTTATGCTCTGTGCTTATGATATAAGAATGAATGTTAGATATGATATATAAGATGTTTAGTGCTTGATCTGTTGAATCTAATCTATGTTTTGTGGCTAAGTATTGAATCATCTTTAGTCTAAGTATTCACTGCGATGCTCTGTGCCATCTGTGAAGTACCATAAGCATTAAATATAGATGAATGATCTATTCTAAGTGCCTTGTAGTAGATATAATCACAGATTAGTGTCCCAGCTAAGGTTTCAGACACTTGAGTCTTGAAACCACCCCTGCCTCTACCTCGGGTGAGACTTCATTTGTTTCGCAGGTGTTGTCGAAAGGGCCGGTAGTTAGGGCTTTGTTGGTGCGCTCTTGAATGTTGAACCCCGGGTTTGCCCCTATGCCAACAAATGGTTCCATTGCAAGGACCTGAAACTGTGATTGCTGGGAACTGAGGAAAAATAAATGTTGTGCAAAAGAAAGCTCTATGCGTAGATCTGTTGCCCTAGTGCACATCTTTTTACTTGACCTATGCAGCTTTGTGCCAGGAATAACGTCAGATCTGAAGAAAGGAATATCAGATCTGAAGAAAAGACGCGAGATCTGGACGCTTTGTGCTCTAAGAAAAGTAAAAGTGGAAATTTTTGAAAGAAAGAAGTCGGATATGCAGAAAAGAGGTAAGATATTTAAGATCTATGCTCTAATAAAGGTAAGAATAGTCAAAAGTTCTTAGATCTGGAAGCTTTGTGCTTTGTAGATAAGTGATTTTTTTTTTCTGTTTCTAGAACATGGATCTAGGTATGTTTGATAGATTCCGTCCTATCTTAAAAACTAGGGCATTAATAGATGAAAGAAAGTTTTATATGAATATACATGATAAGTATAATGATAGATATGTTATACCTATGCATAGAAAGAATGTCTGGACTAACAAGTGGATGCAGGATCCTAGAAAGAAATTTTTGCAGGCCAACCATTATGATCCTAGCATGCAGTACAAGAAGAGTTGGGGATCGTTGAAGAGAAAGAGAGGATTAACTCTTTGTTACAGTTGCAGAAGACCAGGCCATCTTGCTAAGGAATGCCCTGGGAGAAATCCTAGCTACCTCTGTTGTAAAGCTATGGACCATGAAGTATTGGATTTCCCTAGAATGATTGCTAGACTTGAAAAACTGAATATTGAACAAGCAAACTCTGAAGGAGATCAAGAGACTAAAATTATGGAAGAACCCCAAAAAGAATTAGAGATCATGTTACTGAAAATAAAAGAAACCCTAGATGATCATAAGGATGTCAATTTGTCAGAAATCTTCAAAGAACAGGAGAAAATCGAAGTAAGAATAGGAGACTTTGACATTGACTGTTCCCTGGATGAGGGAACACCGATGAATATTATGACAGAAAGAACTTGGGAAACCCTAGGAAGGCTTGCTCTGGTCCCTTCACTAGGAACCATCAGATTATTTAAAAGTAAAATGGTAACCCCATGTGGCAGAATTACCCAGATAGCTATGAATACCCATGGAACTTTGACAGAGGAAGAGTTCAAAGTCATTAGATTTATCGAGGACCGTTCCCCATTTATAGCTTTTCTAGGAAAGATTTGGATTGAAAAAGACCAAATCCGGAGGAAAGAAGAAAAGGAAGCCTTAGAACAGAAGAAGCAAGAACTCATGGAATTTATGACTAGAAGGATTGCCTACTTGATGGAGGAACAAGAGAATAGATCTCCTCTATTAAACACCAGGAACCTATATGTTGAAGCTATAAGAGTGTTACAGGAACCAAAGAAGACTAAAATATCTAACCCATATGATGAAGGAGTATTACCCTTGGATATGAGGAAATATCCTAGGCAGTGCAAAGTGACTATGTCAAGAGAAGATAAGATTCAGAATGGAAAGAGGGTGACCGAGACTAAGCTCACTGGGAAAAAGGCTAGGAAGCTAAGTAAGAAGAGGGAAAAAATCAGAAAGCTACAGACGACTCCAGAAGGAACTTCACCAAAGGAAAAATCATAAGAATTGAGCTTTGTTGAGATATCAGGACAACGACATATGGCACTTCGCCGTGACACAGTAATATAGCCGTTGGACCGATATACCCGTTCGACTTCTACCCCGAACGGGTCGAAAAACAATTATGGGTTCCCACTAGACCATTGAACAACACCAGAACAGATATAACATAGTTAATGCAGGCCCCATATCCATTGGAAGTAGACCGTTGCTAAGTTTCCCTACTTATTTCGTCGCGCCACGCATCGTGCATACTTTTGCTAAGTGAGAATTTGAGCTCAAACCTTGAGATTACTTCATCTTGCAATCATTGCCTTGTTGCCTTACTATTCATCGTAATCTCAGACGTCATTTTCACTCCTGAGCTAGTGGACCCAAGCTTGTATGTTGGATGAGCTCAACGTTGTTGAGAAAGTAGTTGAAGAAGTTTTGACTGACCTAATGGCTAAGAGAGTCATGTCAGAGAGAAGGATGTTTGCAAGTGTGCAAGCATCATCCTTAGGAGGAGTCCAAGATTGTCCCTCCACTGCTCGCGGCGCATGACCTTCCAGAACAACAACCGAGACAAGAACAAAGCACACAGATGATATTTCAAATGCCAAGTTGATCCCGCGCATTTTGCCGGTTTAAATCCCACTTTTGAGCGGCAAGATTAACTGCAACAGTGTACCCAGAGACTTTTAGTACAACTTGATCACTGCGTATCTTCCAAAAGGAGTGCACGTAGTACGTGCTGACTAGGATAAGCTCACAACACTAAAATTCAGTGATTTTAACCTTGGAGATCGCAAAACCTATAGCATGTTGGTTCCACATAAATTCTTAACTAAGAACAAGGGCCGTAATCCTAAGATTGTCCCACAGCCCTGGACCCAGAACCTCGTGCAGTCTACACTGCTCAACGTAATGAAGATCCCTCACTTCGACAGACACCAGGAACTCAATGCATGCGTCAGGTTGTTGTTGTCTTGCTACCATGATGAATATTTATGGTTGGACCGACACATTACTGTGGATCCGACTCTAATCAATCAGATCACAAGACTCAACATGCAAGTCCCTGACCCACAAGACGTTTACCCAGGTAAGACCTCTAACTGAGCACTGGCATAGCGAATAAAGGAAACTTATGGCGATGTATTGAAGGGCACGCGAGGCTAGAAGGTATCCTCCATCTAGAGCGGTGCAATGCGCCTTGCATGTCAGTTGATCACGGGCAAATTAGTTCGTAAGAACAGACCAACATAGGTGACTGAATTCGTAGTTGACCTCGCAGGGAAGTGCGTCGAGGGACTACAGATGAATTGGGCACTGTAACACCCTATTTCCCCCAGTCTGTAAAAATAACTATATTGGCCAAGAACTATGGCAAACTCAAAGATGTGAATGTTTGATTTGACGGACCTTTGCATAAAAGGTCGATGAATGTAAATTATGTTATCAATATGTGTTGCATGACTCCTAGGAGAGGGATGTGCTAAAAGAGACCACGATGTCTAATGAGAGGTGGTGGAAGGGACCTGGAATGGTTGTGTTGACTTCCCCCGAGCCAGTACCGTACTGGTTTATACTTGCTCAAAAACCAAAGCAACTCTCTGATCCTCGAATGGATTCCTCGTTAGATTGGTAGGTGGGGAGGATCCTCAAGAGTTAATGAGGGGTTGGGGGTGAACTTCCCATCCGTAACAACCCTCAGACCTGACCACAAACGACAAAATTTGCACCACATGCAACCTTGCAGACAAAATTTGCAAGAGAGGAAATGTGGTAAGGGGGAGAAGAGTGTGCGTGATGAGGATCATGAAAGAGAACTGGAGAAAACCCTGGAAATGTAGGGAGTTCTGAATATCAGGAGAAGGAGAGTAACCTTCGTCCTGGATTATTTTTCTGTATCAGGAGAAGGAGAGTAACCTTCGTCCTTGACTTTCGTTGAGCTGAAAGTAGGAGACTGAACCTCAAAGCATCGTGGTCTAGCTCAGGGGTGGCTAGTGGTAAATTTAGTTGGAGTCATTGAGCCTACGGTTAAGTGGAAACGAGCACCCCTCTTAGCAGTTGCATCACGCTTGGTAGATCTGATAAGTGTTTTATACCTTGTATTTCGAACGGAATATCATGAATACATGCTTATGTTTATATGCCCATAATAATTTCTGTGTAGAATGATTGCCTGGTCTTTTCGACTGGAAATAATGGATGCATGTGTATACTTACATGCCATAGTCGGTTTCTGTACAAAGGATTAAGTTTGGGGCATGAGTTCTCTCCACTGAGAATCGTCTTGTTTGCTTAACTCTCGTAATGTTCCGGGAGGCTCCTCGAGAGTACTCTTCCCCGGGGATTACCCCATAAACCTTGGAACCGTGTTGAATCTTTACCCAAAGACGTGACTAAGATCAGGGACGATTGTCCAAGAACCATCTGAAGGATTCATGCGATCCAGACCTGGAAACCTTATGAAAGAAAGAGTAGCTCTCTAAGGTCTCGGAGTCGTTGGAGTTTGAAGCCCCGAGAGGTTGAATTTCGTGATTCAAGCTCAGAAGGGATAGCGAGTCCAATTATAGAAGGAGAGAATACCCTATCGTTTGGTAGACGAACGGTCGGAATCCTTTTGGAAATATCCCAGATCTGTCAATACCGATAGATCTAGAGAAGGAGAACAGGCGTTAACGCCTTGACCCTTTTCAGCCTTCGCAAGTAGCGATGGGATCCAGGACCGTAGATCCAAGAATCTAACGGAGCTCTATTGGCCATCGATCTTATCCTTTGCACTGGTAGGAGGGTAGCATTTCGCTGACTCGCGACTTGGGGTGATCAAGGGTAGGATTGCATGAACTCATGATTCATGATATCACGACGTGATCGTGGTCATTGGATCCAGGCCACGGGAGAACCGTGGGATCATAACTTTTGTGGTTATCACCTATCATGGATTCAGAACTTGAGAGAGTTTCTTTTCGACTGTAGAAGTTGTGAAGTGCCAAGCGCCGAGGGCTCACGCAAACACGTGGCCCATCCATAAGTGGGGACTGCGTGGTTTAAAGGTGGCGTAACAACAAGCGCCCAGAGGAAGGTGGAAGCGAGTGACCGGTGATGGACACTTGTCACCTGGGAAAGAGTCAACCCGTTGTTGACTTATCATGGCTTGGGGTTTCACAGGATGAAGAAGTTGCACCTTGATCGCTAAGGCTGCGAAACGTTGAGAGTCGGGGTCACATGCAATGGGCGGCGACGACACATCTCGTGAGAAGGGTACATCGGAGGAGACAAGTGGCGTGTGCGTGTCGCTTTGGCAGAGTCCACGTAACATTGACCTCTCGCGTCTTTGGGATTCGCAAAGGAGGAGCACGAGGGCTCAACACCTCAACTAACAAAATTGTGAGTGGTGCTACTGTTTGGCCTAGCCTACGATTACATGTAGCAGGCGCTAGTGAGGAGGGAGCCATACCCGTATCGTATCTCGGGTATCAATGTTTGGAGAAAGGGGAGTCGAGAGTCTTGACTCCCAACTCGTGAGTTGCGAAAGGCGCTTGTGCTAAGGCCGGGTTGTGGTCATTTGGAGGAGGATAAGGGAAGGGAGGGTCTGCGCTAGGCCCCATAGAAGTCTCGAGGATTCTGTCCCTCAAAGAAAAAGGATGAAAAATCTAGGTTGCCGCAGTGGGTGTTTGACAAATTAGTTTCAGAGCATGGTTACAACACTTGGCCTACTTGGGATCATGAACGAGTTGCGTAGAAACTCCGTTTAAAGTACTCTTAAAAGGAGTAACCCTCTATCCTAACCCATTTTATCAAAAGTCCGAGTTAAGAATGAAAATTCCTATTGTGTGTATGCATTTGAAAAACAAAAAATATGAATTATGCAATGGTTATAAATGAATATAAATATTGACTAACAACAAGTGTTTTTCCTACACACAAGTGGACGATCAACCACGGGAAAACTGTAGACGCATAGAATGGTGACGCACCACGAAGTGGGGGATCGCTCCCACAATAGAGACGAAGAGTCTGACGAAAGGAGAGTGGTAGAGACCCCTCCAGATCTAGCTGAGACTGTGAGAAGCCTCATGGTCGAACTACAGAGCTGCAAGGCCGACAACGAGAGGTTGATAATAGAGAAAGATTAGCAAACAGAAATTAATGCAGTCTTGCTGTAGAGTTTATCCGACATACAAAGACAATTGCAACATGGACCTGACACCAGTCACGCAGACCGATGACAGACAAAGAAAAGTCAAAGTCCACCCGAGATACGAAAACGTGGTCTTTTAAGTGGCCACACTGGGAAGAACACCTCGAGAAAGGTCCACCCCAGAGATAAGGGACACGCATTGGACGATTCCTCTAGAAAAGAAACTGGTGACTCGGAGAGATCTTCTAGTAGCAGAACTAGTTCTTATTCCTGAAGAAAATGGAAGAAGCGAAAGCATTCCAAAAGTCATAATCTCGAAGAATTCAAGAAGGCCAAACCACCCTCTTTTGACGGTGAAATAAAGAAGGGGGAGGAAGTAGAGGCCTGACTTCTTGGACTAAATAAGTATTTTAGAGTCCATGACTTCTCAGAAAACTTGAAGGCCCGAGTAGCCACCTTCAACTTGAATGGAAAGGCCTCCATTTGGTGGGAAGACGTTAATAATGTAAAAGGGATTCACGAAGAGGACCTGTATTGGGAACCGTTTGAGAAATATTTTAGGAAGAAGTATCTGTCGGAAAAGTATTTGGACGAAAAGAATAAAGAATTCTATGAACTCAAGTTGGGGCAACTCACCATAGAGGAATATGTTAGCAGATTCCTCAAGTTGCTGAGGTACGTACCCTATATAAAACTAGAAAAGGCAAAGGTGCAACGATTCATCAGTGGACTACCTAAGGACTATCAAAACAGGATTGAGTTTGATGAGCCAAAGACCCTAGAAGACACTATTCGAAAGGCAAGATATTGTTATGAACAATTGGGGCATCAGACAGAACCTTGCGAAGGCTGGAAGCAGAAGAATAGTTTGGGATTCCAGAAAAAGGGGTTTAAATCCCCAAGATTTAAAAACTATAAAAATGACTCAAGGATGAGCTTCCCAACCCGAAGTGTACACCGGAAATTTTTTCCCTCCCAGAGCGGAAATAAACCTTCTGGATCTACCCTAAGAAAGATTGATAACCCAAAGAGAGAACCCTTGAAATGTTGGGGTTGTGGAGAAGAACATCTACTGAGGGATTGCCCGCACCAACATCAGAACAGTCGGAGAATTTACAATGTTCAAGAAGCTACCACTGTCAATGATGTGGCTAGGAGTGTGCCGCAAATCTATGCAGCCCTGGATAATAAACAAGCTGACCACCAAGCTTCAGTGGTGGAGATGGAAGGTATGATCACCAACCATCTAGTGTCTATTCTAATTGACCCTGGTTCAAATTTGAGTTATATAGCTCCTAAGGCTGTTGATAAGTGTAAATTAAAACCACATAAACACGCCAAGCCATGGTTGGTACAATTAGCCACTAGCACCAAAAGAAAGGTAGCGAAGGTCATACCATCTTGCCAATTCACAATGGGTGAATTCCCCACCCAAGCAACCCTTAACATACTACCCCTAGAATCATATGACCTGTTGATTGGTATGGACTAGCTAGCCACATATAAAGACAGACTTGATTGTTACCATAAAACCTTAGAATGTATAGGTGAAGAATGAAGAAGGATAACCCTTCGAGGGATCCAAAAACCTGTCTCGGTGAGACGAATATCAACCCTTCAAATGAGAAAGTATTGCAGAAAGGGATGTCCACTTTATGCGATACAGGTGTTGGAATCAGTTGAAGATGACAAACCAAGCCTCGAAGACCACCCCACACTAAGAGAATATAGAGATGTATTTCCGGAAGAGGTACCGGGTCTACCTCCGAGAAGGGACATTGAATTCTCGATAGAACTTGCACCAAGAGTGATGCCAGTGTCTAGTACACCCTACAAGATGAGTGCACCCGAGCTAGTTGAGCTTAAATTACAACTAAAAGAAGTAATGGACAAAGGCTATATCCAACCCAACATGTCTCCATGGGGAGCACCAGTTCTTTTTGTAAAGAAGAAAGATGGTACCCTCCGACTGTGCATAGATTATAGACAACTCAATAAGGTAACCATAAATAACAAGTACCCCTTACCCATAATCGATGACCCATTCAATCAATTGGGAGGTGCTTTCATCTTCTCAAAGATTGACTTGAGATCTGGATACCATCAAGTCTGAATCAAGGGTGAAGACATCTACAAAACTGCCTTCAGGACGAGATATGGTCACTATGAGTTTGTGGTAGTACCATTTGGATTAACCAATTTGAGGTTGTGGTAGTACCATTTGACTTCCTTGTGTGCATAGATTCCTGCAAGGAAGGGCTCGGAGGAGTCCTTATCCAAGGAGGAAGTGTAGTCTACTATGAATGCCAAAAATTGAATGAGCACAATGTCAACTATGTGACCCATGATCTAGAACTGGCTGCCATAGTGCACGCCTTAAAAATGTGGAGGCATTACCTCCTGGGAAGGAAATTTGTACTTATGACAGACCACTGTGGATTGCGATATCTATTTGACCAACCAAAACTCAATGCTAGACAAGCTAGGTGTATGGCCCTTCTTAGTGAGTTTGATTTCAAAATCAAACATATCAAGGGAAAGGAAAATAAGGTGGTCGATGCCCTTAGTAGAAGTATGAAAACAATTCACCTGACATCAATGAGCACCTTGGAGATGAATATCAAGGAAAGAGTCAAGAATGCACAAGAAATAGACACATTCTTCCAGACCGTGACCTCATACATGGAGCAAGAACCCACAGGGATAAAGTATGAAATCTACCGGAGGATAGATGGAGGTCTGCTAACTTACAAAAATAGATTGTATATTCCAGATTGTGATGACTTGAAGAGGTTCATAATGGATGAACTATATAAAAGACCATATACTGGTCATCCAGGATACCAGAAGATGATCACAGCCACCAGGAAAAAATTCTATTGGCCTGGATTGAAGAAAGACATAGCTGAGTACTTAGCCAAACGCATAGAATGCCAACAGGTTAAAGTAGAACACCGACACCTAGTAGGATTATTTCAACCTCTACCAATCCCAGAATGGAAATGGGAGACCATCTCTGTGGATTTCATCATCGGATTACCAACATCGACTAAACGAAATGACATCATCATGGTAGTGGTGGATAAACTGAGCAAGTCCTCTCATTTTATCCCTGTCAAGTCGACTTGCAAGACAATAGAAGTCGCTAACATATTCATGAAGGAGCTATTCAAACTACATGGTATGCCTAAAGAGATTGTGTTTGACAGAGACACAAAATTTACTTCCAACTTTTGGAAATCCTTGATGGTTGGTCTGGAGACCAAATTACTGTTTAGCACAACCTATCATCCTCAAACCGATGGATAGACGGAAAGAGTGAACCAAATATTATAATACATGCTAAGGATGCATGTAATGCATGAACCCAAAAAGTGGGAAGATTTCCTACCACTGGTGGAATTCGCCTACAACAATGGCTACCAAGAATCCCTGAAGATGAGCCCTTTCGAAGTCCTCTATGGTAGACCGTGCAACACTCCAGTCAGTTGGAGTAATCCCGTAAACATAATTACTATTGGACCCGACATGTTGAAATAAATGGAACAACAAGTGACTCAAATAAAACAAAATCTAAAGGTCGCTCAGAACAGACAGAAAAGTTACGCCGACCGAAAAAGAACTCTAAGAGAATTCAAGACGGGAGACCATGTATATCTCAGAGTTAGGCCTAGGAAGAGTTCCCTGAGGATGGGAGCTTGTGCCAAGTTGGCACCTCAGTATTGTGGACCCTTTGAAGTTCTAGATAGAGTGGGAACTATAGCCTATAGACTATCACTTCCTCCCACAGTAAAAGCACATAATGTTTTCCATGTTTCATTATTGAAAAAATATGTACATGATTCTAATCACATAATTGACTGGTTTGTGATCCAGGTGGAACCGGAGGGAGAATTCCTACAAGAACCTCAATGCATACTGGACAGAAAGGAAACCCCACTCAGGAACCGAACCATTGCATAGGTCAAGGTGTAGTGGAAACATTTTGGCCCAGATGAGGCTACGTGGGAAATGGAAGATGCCATAAAACATGCATATCCGATTTTGTTTACTTCTATGCATACACGTCATATTGAAAGATAGAACATAGAGGGCGATGTTCCTTTAAGGGGGAGGGAATTGTAACACCCTATTTTCCCCAGTCTGTAAAAATAACTATATTGGCCAAGAACTATGGCAAACTCAAAGATGTGAATGTTTGATTTGATGAACCTTTGCATAAAAGGTCGATGAATGTAAATTATGTTATCAATATGTGTTGCATGACTACTGGGAGAGGGATGTGCTAAAAGAGACCACGATGGCTAATGAGAGGTGGTGGAAGGGACCTGGAATGGTTGCGTTGACTTCCACTGAGCCAGTACCGTATTGGTTTATACTTGCTCAAAAACGAAAGCAACTCTCTGATCCTGGAATGGATTCCCTGCCAGATTGGTAGGTGGGGAGGCTCCTCAAGAATTAATGAGGGGATGGGGGTGAACCGCCCATCCATAACAGCCCTCAAACCTGACCACGGATAATGAAATTCATGCCACACGTAACCTTGCAGACAAAATTGGCAAGAGAGGAAATGTGGTAAGGGAGAGAAGAGCGCGCGCGATAGGGATTGTGGAAGAGAACTAGAGAAAAACCTGGAAACGCAGGGAGTTCTGAATATCAGGAGAAGGAGAGTAACCTTCATCCTGGATTATTTTTCTGTATCAGGAGAAGGAGAGTAACCTTCATCCTTGACTTCCGTTGAGATGGAAGTAGGAGACTAAACCTCAAAGCATCATGGTCTAGCTCAGGGGTGGCTAGTGGTAAATCCAGTTGGAGTCACTGAGCCTATGGTTGGGTGGAAATGAGCACCCCTCTCAGCAGTTGCATCACGCCTGGTAAACATGATAAGTGTTTTATACCTTGTATTTCAAACTGAATATCATGAATACATGCTTATGTTTATATGCCCATAATAATTTCTGTGTAGAATGATTGCCTGGTGTTTTAGACTGGAAATAATGGATGCATGTGTATACTTACATGCCATAGTTGGTTTCTGTACAAAGGATTAAGTTTGGGGCATGAGTTTGCTCCACTGAGAATCATCTTGTTTGCTTGACTCTCGTAATTTTTTGGGAAGGCTTCTTGAGAGTACTCTTCCCCGGGGGTTACCCCATAAACCTTGGAACCGTGCCGAACCTTTACCCAAAGAATCGACTAAGATCAGGGACGATTGCCCAAGAACCTTCTGAAGGATTCATGCGATCCGGACCTAGAAACCTTATGCAAGAAAGAGTATCTCTCTAAGGTCTCAGAGTTGTGGTAATTTGAAGCCTCGAGCGGTTGAATTTTGTGATTCAAGCTCAGAAGGGATAATTAGTCCAATTATTGAAAGAGAGAATACCCTATCGTTTGGTAGATGAATGATCGGAATCCTTTCGAAAATACCCCATATCTGTCAAGACCGATGGATCTAGAGAAGGAGCTTAGGCGTTAACACCTCGACCCTTTTCATCCTTCGCAAGTAGCGATGGGATCCAGGACCGTAGATCTAAGGATCTGATAGAGCTCTATTTGTTGGAAATATGGCTATAGTAGAGATGACGCAGACGGCCAAGGTTGTCATTGATGGCAATCGATGACGCAGACGGTCAAGGTTGTCATTGATGACAATCGATTGGTTATGGAGCACTCACAAGAGATGCTGGAACATAGAAGCTAGAGGTTATGGAGCACGCACAAGAGATGATGGAACATAGAAGCTAGAGGTTATGGAGCACGCACAAGAGATGCTGGAACATAGAAGCTGGAACACAGATGCTGTAACACAAATGCTGGAACACAGATGCTGAAACACAAATGCTGGAATACAGATGCTGAAACACAAATGCTGGAACACAGGTGCTGGAACATGCTGGAACACAGATGCTGAAACACAAATGCTGGAATACAGATGCTGGAACACAGGTGCTGGAACACAAAAGTTGAATCACAGATGCAGAAACACAATGCTGAAACAGAGCTGGAACTTATGCTGAAACACAGTGCTATAACAACTGAAACACAGTAATGTTACATATGCTGAAACACATGGCTGGAACAGTTGTTGAAACACAGTGTTGATACATATGCTGAAACACAACGTTGGGCTGAAACACAGTGCTGGAAACTATGCTGAAACAATGCTGGATCTTTGCTGATAAAAACGCACGCCTTAGCCACGACCATGACTAGCAGCAGAAGTTACCAATCGTTTTCTTTAAGAAACAGCACGAGGACTTTCAGTCTAAAATTAGACTGGCAGTTAAGACAGGAGGAACACAGCGTTGCATGATGTGGCATGCGTAGAGGAGGCATGCAAAGAGCCAGTTCAGAAAATTAGGGAGAATGCTGGCATGCGAAAAGCAGAAGACAAAATGAAAGAAAGGGAAACTGCAGTTGGAGTTGAGAAAAGCGGAAGTACTTTCAGTCTAAAATTAGACTGGCAGTTAAGAAAGGAGGAACACAACGTTGCATGATGTGGCATGCGTAGAGGAGGCATGCAAAGAGCCAGTTCAAAAATTCAGGGAGAATGCTGGCATGTGAAAAGTAGAAGAAAGAATGAAAGAAAGGGAAACTGCAGTTGGAGTTGAGAAACGCAAGGAAAACCTCTGCATGTGGTGAATCTATATAATGCGCTGGAACAAAGATGAATCTGTTGTTGAAGTGAGAGTGAGAGAGAGCTCTGGATGTGAGAAAAGGAGGAGGAGAATCTGCGTCACAGGAGAAGAAGCTGAGAATGGGCTGCAGAGGACAGTGAGGCAGAGAAGCAGATCAGAAACAGTGAAGAATACATAGTAGATCAGCAGAAAGGGTAAGCAAGCTATATCAGAATGAACCAGTTGATTTGAAGAAATATTTATTTTGGCAAATAAGGGTGGTAGGGTGGTGCTAGGGAGACGTATGTCTCTTTCTCTGCGAGTGGGTGCTTGTAGAATCTAAAGGTTGGTGCCTTCACTCAGTTGGTGCTGAAGTAAATAGGAAGTCGGTGCTTCCACCCAGTGGGTGCTGGGATGCTGTGGGAGTTGGTGCTCTCAGCCAGTTGGTGCTGGCAATCAGAGGTTGTAGCCTCTATGGGTTGGTTCTCATAAAAGAAGAGACGTAACGCAGTTGGAGCTTGCTTAAACATCTTAAGAAGACGAGGTTTTTTCCCAGGTTGGGTTTCCTCTTGAAAAATCTGTGTCTCATACTTGTGAGTGAATGCGGTGTGTGATTATTATTCTTTATGTTATATGCTTTATGTTTATCACTCTGAATTTCACAGTAAAGACTCATTGCCACTAAGATTAATGATTCAAAGTTAAAACAAGAGAAATTGTTAATAATCTACACTAATTGATTCACCCCCCCTCTCTCAGTTAGTTCATACCTGTAACAATTGGTATCAGAGCAGGTTCCTTTAGTGTAAGGAAGATTCGGCAGTGAAATCATGACTAGTCATGATGGTTCAACCAACAAGGCACCCATTTTTAATGGCACAAATTTTGCCTTCTGG
>ML779001.1:385523-405300 GCA_009831015.1 Picea engelmannii | reverse complement strand
TCAAGAATTTCTCTTAAAAATGCTTGAAAATAAATAATGTTTGGAAAATATAAATGAGACCCATTAATGGTGAATAATAGGGAAAATGAAGTGACATGGTAGTGAATAATGAGTGATGTAATGGAAGCATAGGTGAAAAATGTGTGCTAATGAGTGATATTTGTATGACATTTTTGGAGCCCAACAGTGGTTGAATCATTCAAGGAATTTCTGCATAAATTTCTAGAAACATATTTTGATGATTGGACTGTTTTAAGTTTATTGAAAAATCATATTGGATGTCTAAGGATAATGTTGAATAAATGCAGGCAATGTCAAATTGAATTAAACCTGAAGAAATGCATCTTCTTTTCACCATTTGGAGTGTTGTTAGGTCATATTGTATGCAAGTAGGGATTGCTGGTTGATCCATCTAAAATTGCCATTATAGTTGATCTGCCACCTCCTACTTCAGTCAAACAACTGCGCACTGCGCTGGGACACACAGGATATTAAAAGAAGTTCATTAAATGATATGCTTAGATCACAACACCCATGGAGAAACTGTTGAAGAAGGATAGTCAGTTTAGTTGGACAAAAGAATGCTAGCAGAGCTTCGACACACTGAAACAAAAAATGGTTACTGCGCCTATTTTGGTTTTCCCAAATTGAACCAAGGAATTTCATGTGCATGTCGATGTGTCTTCCATTTCTTTAGGATTTGTGTTAGCACAACTTGGGGGAGGAGATATTGACCACTCGTTAGCTTTTGCTAACATGAAGCTATCAACTGCTGAGATCAATTACACCACCATTGAGCGAGAAGGGTTAGCCATGGTGTATCCATTGCATAAATTTCGCCACTACTTGTTGGGAGGACACTTTAAAATGTTTATTGATCACTCCGCGCTAAAATACCTAGTCAACAAGCCAGTGTTGGGGGGAAGAATATGCAAATGGCTTCTGTTATTTCAATAATATGACTTGGAGATCATAGTAAAGCCAGGAAGAATGAACAAAGGTCCTGATCACTTGTCGAGGTTGGAACTTGGAGAAGAGACCACTAATTTGGAGGACACACTATCGAATGCACAACTATTGGCCATTAGAAAGATTGATGACCACTTTGCAGAAATAGTCCAGTTTCTATCAACAGTTTTGACACCTAGTGAGTACACAAGTCCTCAGAAGAAACAACTAGTAGTGCGTGCTGCATACTTCTCACTTATAGCTAGACATCTATACAAGATGGGACCTGATGAGATATTGAGAAGGTGTGTTATGGAGGCAGATCATCCACTGATCTTTATAAAAGCACATGAAGGCATCGTATGAGGACATTATGTAGGTAAAGCAACTGTGCAGAAGGTTCTTAGAGCTGGCCTTTGGTGGCCTACCTTACACAGAGATGCTAAAGACTATTCCAGAGCCTGTGATGTATGCCAAAGAGTTGGAAAACATTCTCGAAGGGATGAAATGCCATTATCACCACAACTGACCCTACAAGGATTTGAGAAATGGGTCGTTGACTTCATTGGACCTATAAACCCACTCGGAAAGCGTACAGGAGCAAGGTACATAATTGCAACAACAAAATACTTGATCAGATGGGCCGAAGCAAAAGCAATTAAGGACTGTAGTGCAACTACAACTGCACGTTTCATATTTGATGACATCATAACTAGGTTTGGATGCCCAAAGATCCTTATGAGTGATCAAGGCACACATTTCATAAATAAGAGAGTTGAAGCCCTGGTTGAAGAATTTGAAATCCACCATCAGAAGAGCACACCTTACCATTCACAAGCAAATGTGACGGTGGAAGCGTTCAACAAGATCTTGGAGACAACGCTGACCAAGATTTGCAGTGTGAACATGGACGACTGGGATTTAAGAGTACCAACAATATTATGGGCCTATAGAACCACTTGTAAGAAGCTAACAACGCAGACCCCCTTCAAGTTGGTTTATGGTCTCGAAGTTGTTGTTCCAATGGAATACTTGGTACCAAGCTTAAGAATCTCTGCCTTTACAGATATGAAGGACATCGACACTGTTCAAGAGAGACTTGCACAGTTGGTCGAACTAGAAGAAGACAGATTTATTGCAGGATTCCATCAACAAGTATAGAAGGAAAGAGAGAAGGCCTGCCATGACAGGAACATCAAGAAGAAGGCATTCATACAAGGTGATCTAGTACTGATATATGACAGTAAGTTCAACAAACATCCTAGGAAGTTCATAATGCATTGGCTAGGGCCATACGAGATCGCCTATGTTACAGAAGGAGGAGCTATGCAATTGAAGACTCTGAATGGAGAATGGAAGGAAGGATTAGTGAATGGGAGCTGACTGAAGTTGTACTATCACAACCAGCTGCCTCACAGATCTCAATAGAGGCATAAGGAAAAGAGTCTAGGTACCAGGTGCAGTTGAAACTTGGTACCAGACATAGAAAAGACAGTCTGCACAAGGAGGAAGAGGAGGCATAGAGTATAAAGCAAAGGCTTCTCTGCGTAGTCTGAAGTCAAAGTAAAATAGGAAGCTTAGATATGAAGTGCCTCAGGATGAGTCATAGGTGAGTGTTGGGGGCCTGTTGGCCCTTGGTTTTGGAAGGAAGCGAAGATCAAAGAAGAAAAGGCAAAATACGAACTATGCAGAAGACACAATGATCGTTACTTAGTTGAAGTGAGGAAAAGAGTAGAAAAGACAGAGCAAAGCCTGAGAAAGCAAGCCGTTGGATGAGGAGATCGAGGATGACAAGTTAGCAAGGAAGAAGGATCATAGACAACTCAACAAGCAGAAAAAGCCACTATTAGATGTTTTAGAGAACCGCGCGAGAAGGAAGGACAGACAGGTGGGCGAAGCCCTAAAAACGCAGGTCAAGTTGACCTAGGGTTTTGTTATCTAGGGTTTTAGACACCTAGGTTTCGGCCTAAGGATGTCGGTGAGATATTGTAATGTATAAATAAAGGTCAAGAGGACCTGGGTTGGGTTGTTGTCTTTGTTACTATTGATTGATCTAGTTGTTATTGTTGGTTGTTGTGAGAGAAATTACTATTGAGAGAGAGAGAAGTGCTGAGTGTGAGAGCCTTCCAATATTGTAAGATCTTTAGCTGGGTGCGAAGATCAACCCTGCAGCTAGGTGCACAGGGAGGGGAGAGAAAGAGAGGAGAAGAAAGAGGTTCTGCTAGCTAAGAGCACAGACAAGAACTATATGCTTCGTCTTAATATATTATAAATCACAGTTCTGTGGGCGTATCCCTAGAGAGGGGGTGAACCACGTATATTTGGTGTTGTGTGTGATTGGTATTTTGTCTCTGTCCTTGATATACTGTGATTGCACATGATGCCTTGTGGTGCTTGCCATGTCAGCACCATACGACCTGCTGACTTAGTTCGTACGACATGTACAAATGTGCCACGTGTCACCCTTCCAGTGGTGATTATTATGTTAGATCTGATAAGTAGATGTGAAGAATAGATCTAAGCTGATAGGTGATATATGAATGTTGTGTTGTTCTTGTATTATATCCACTTGATATTCCCCTTGGTTGTAGACATCCCTATCATACAACCCCCTCATAACTGCTTCGGGTGAGACTGCATCTGCTTCGCAGGTGTTGTCGAAAGGACCAGTAGTTAGGGCTTGTTGGTGCGCTCTTGGAGTTGAACCTTGGGTCTGCCCCTGTGACAACAAGGCACCCTCTCTCATATATATTTCTGGTTTGGGATCCAAGGCCATCTGAAAGGGGATGACTAACACACATGCCTTACTAAAGGGGCCCATGATGGTAGAGACACTAATACAATGTAATTGTGAGGATAAGATGGAGAAGGTTGATGGGGTGATAACTATCATGAAGATATCCAATCTATCTATGTGGGTGATGGACCATATGGTGGCGAGGGTGGGTGGCTCCCATTCCCCTCATCAGATATCAAGTGGCTAGATGCTTATGGTCAACAAGGTGATAGTAGGGCCCTTTTCAATAGACTTAGTTGATCAAATGTTACGAGCAAAGGGGAGGATTTTTTTTTTTTTGGCACATTGATATGTGGCTTCGTTTTGGAGCAATTGTCATCCATATTACCACACCATGCAATCAAGGCTAGATTGGTGAGGGAGCTGCAAATGCGACAATTGGGAGATTTGATGGCACATCTTGGTGGAAGGGAAATGCAGAGAGTATTCATTGCCAACCTTTGTGTTTCCTAGGAGTAGTAGATTGCAGTGTTAGAGTAGCATCCATATGCTATTATGGATGTCCAGACATGCCCTAACCTATCAAGGCCCCTAGGGAAGGAATAGGAAACGATTGGTAAGCATGTGTGTGTGTGTAGTATTTATAATAGCACACACTGATATGTCTAGATGTCTGTGCTTTATATATGAGATATATGATATTGATTATATGTGTGTACCTATGCAAATATAGGACTAGTGAGGCCAATGAGCGTGCTTGAACCAGGGGCACCACTAGTAGTGGCTCGACAGTGAAGGAGCCAAGGAGACGAGGGAGTAGGAATAAGACACATAATTCAATGCACTAAAATAAAGGCATATCCAAAGAGGTTGTTGCAATACCTACACTAATGGATTGAGTAGATAAAGTGGGGGGTCCCAAAGGAGGGATGGGTGGACCCCAAAGATGCAAATGTGGATACCTACAAAAGATTTGTTGTTGAGTGCCATCCAATTGTACAATAATCAACATGGGATAGAAAAATCTCTAGCAACCAACTATCACAAGGTGGGCCCATGAAGCACTCCTCTAAGGGACCTAGATCCTCTAAATAGATTCACCCACCATAGGAGTGTGGATGCTTGTAATGGATGGGATTCCCCTTTTTTGTATTATGGTTGTTGTATATGTATACTCATTTTTTTAAGAGACAAGCATTGATGATGTTAACATAATGTGTGTGTGTGTGTGTGTGTGTGTCAATTGGGTATAGCTTGAGTGGCTGTGAGGAAAATTGTTACCCTCCCCACCCAAGTTCAAATCTAACTTTGTAACTTGTTTCTCTTAGTCATTTGGTTGAGATATATATGATCTACTCATAAGTTGTTGACCTAACCTTGTGCCCTGAAGAATATATGGTTTACCATGGGTATAATCCTTGGAATGAGGGGAAGTATCCTAGAGGTTTTCCCCAAGATACATTACCTTGGAAAAAATAAAAAATATATTAAATAAAATTGTATATGGGTTTGATATGCAGTTTGCGCACTTATGATGAAATGTGTTTGATATTTCATTTACATGTTTTGTGGTTACCATGAGATGATATATACATGCCATGGTTTGTTTTCTTTTATATTTGTAAATAGTTAATGTGATAAATTCCAATCCAAAACTTGAGTTGCTATGTTATCTACAAATTTATTGGGAATTCTAGGAACACAAATGAATGTTATGGTATCAAATTGTTGTGATGGAAGCCTAACTCATAGATATTTTTTGAAAAGACAAGAATCACAATCATTGTAGAAGTTATTGAACCAAGCAATTAGGAGTTAGATATTGATGATATTAATAAAATGTGTGTGTGTGTGAACTGGGTATAGCTTGAGTGGTTGTGAGGAAAATTGTTAACCTCCCCACTCAAGTTCAAATATAACTTTGTAACATGTTTCTCTTAATGAGTCGATTGAGCTATATATGATCTACTCATGAGTTGTTGACCTAGCCTTGTGCCCTGAAGAATATAGGGTTAACCGTGGGTACGATCCTTGGAATGAGGGGAAATTCCCTAGGGGTTTCCCCCGAGATATGTTACTTGGGGAAAAACAATAAATAAATAAAATAAAATTATATATATGGATTTGATTTGCAGTTTGTGCACTTATGAAGAAATGTGTTTGATATTTCATTAACATGTTTTGTGGTGATCATAAGATGATATATACATGTCATGGTTTGTTTTCTTTTATATTTGTAAAGAGTTAATGTGATAAATTCCAATCTAAAACTTGAGTTGCTATGTTATTTACAAAATTATTACGACTTCTAGGAACATAAATGAATGTTACCGTATCAAATTGTTGTGATGGAAGTCTAACTCATAGATATTGTTTCTAAAAAGAGAAGGATCACAAACATTGTAGAAGTTATTAAGCCGAGCAATGAGGAGTCGAGGATCGAAATGAACATGAATATCGCTAATGTGTCATCATGAAAGTAATATGATCATGGTATCGTATCTAGCCTAGTTGTTAATAGTGGCATGACCCAAGAAAATTCCACCTAAATGGAGTAGGGTATGCTAGAGAAAGTAAATGGCCCATGCTACTGAGGAAAAATTATGAATCTAGCAACTCATGCTATTAGTGAAGTTGATGTAACAAGTAGGATGTGGAACCATATGAAAAAGATAAGAAATAAATCCATAAGGTGTCCAACAAATATAGAATATAAGACAAAAAATAAAGAAAAAAACAAATGTATATACTTAAGCGAGTGGGTGGTGTTGGTGAAATTAAGCATATATTCTCTTCAAATACAATCCATTGAGGGATTTTTTGATGAGTTCACTATTGAGATAAGCGAGTGCATATTCCCCCTTCACCAAACAATGTTTGATATTGTAGGGGAATCACAAAGGGAGAACTTTCCAAGGCCTAGCTACTTTTTGGCTAGATCGAAGGCAAGAACTAGATTGCCTCTACAAAAGGAGGGAGGGAAAAAATGTTGGTCATAATGGAATTATGAATGTTCTTTAATAGCCTCATTGTTTTGAAGGGTGGCACAATAGTTATCATCTATATTCCAAGGCTATTAATCATTTCTCTAAGGTAATGATGTTATGGAGGAGCTCGATGTCCAAATGGGGATGGATGATCTCACATTTGATGTGTAAAATTGTCTTTTTGTTATGGATGAGATGAAGGGTTGTAAACCCAATGGAAAATTTTGCAAATGTATTGTAGGCCCATAAATCCAAGAAAATCATGTCATGCTAATTAGATTTATACTTGTTGACTGTCGATTGCAACATTGTTTTGAGTATCTTGTTCATGCCCTCAATTTTCCCATTAGCATTGGGTGGTAAGGAGTGGAAAAATAATGTAAAAAACCCCAATGTGAAGCCAAATATTGAAAGAGTTTAATCTCATAGTGTGTGTTGTAGTCAAGGCCAACTATTTAGGGACATTAAAATGAGTGATATTGTGGTTGAAAAGTAAGCAAGCCATCATCTATGACACATTGTCAAAGGTTGGCATAGTTCTTGTCCACTTCATGAAGTAAGCAATGCCCAAATGAAGTAATAAAGTTGACTCCCATTTGAAAAATGTATCGATAGTGATAATAATATGCAGTGGAGATCATAAGGCTCATGAATTAGAGGAAACAACTTGGAAATTCATGCACCACTAGATCATGGTGTACATGGCATAGGTAGAAACACCTTTGTTAGTGATGAAATGATGTATGATAATGTTTTTTTATCATGGATATTATTTGAAATGAAACTAAAGGGGGAGCCTCAACTCATATTTGTCTACGTCAAACATCATCAAGCATGAATCTAATATATCAATAACACCCAAGGTTGATATTAAGGACTTCCATTAGGAAGGACAGGTTTGAAGAACCTCCATGGCTAATGCGACATCAAGTGACTTGGAAAAGTCATCAATGATACTATAGTTATGTGTGACCTTTGCATGTGGATTATGTGTGGTATATGTCAAGGTGTATTTGGTAAATAGGGAGTAGGGTTGGCATTAGGCTGCATGATTTTCAAGGGGCCTTTGGTTAAGGGTTGGGATTCAATGTGAATAGTTGGAGTAGGCTTAGGAATTCCATATGCTTGGTTGCAAGTATAAAGTCAAATCACTACTAATTTTATGTAGATGTTTTGGAATGATGGATATCCTAGCTAGGAAGAACTAGAATTTTGGGAGGAGATTGGGATCTCCTACTATTTAGCGACCACTTCTTGCTAGGGGAAGGGGTTTTGTAATAGTATTCATTGTGAATAACTAGGGTGTCTATGTTGGGTGACATTATTCCTTTATAGGGGATTAGTACTCAAGACACCTACCAATGTATTCAATCTATGAACTTTAATGATTTCGGGACAATGATGGGTGTAATGCCTATATTAGTCACAAAGTGCAAAAATAAAGTTTATTCTAAGTGTGTTGTTCTTTTCTTGTTTTGGAGGGATGCTAGGGTTAGAATTCTGATTATGGATTATAATGTTAGGGTTTCCCCATCATTAGTAGTATTATTGGGTGGGTTTCCATATAGCCCTTAATTCTAACCCTTCTTCTTCTTCCTCTTCTTACCCTTCTTTTTCTTCCTCTAGTTCTATGAATTCAAGGGGTTGGCCATGTTATACTGAGAAAAAGATTGACCCTGTTGGGAGAAAGAAAGTTGAACAAGTTTGATGTCAAATGAAGGTGAAGGGCATTATAGTGTTGAGGGCCTCAACGAATGACCAATGGAAAGGTAATATGGATTCTAAGGCGGGGGCCACCACAAGAAGTGTTGATACCATATGACAAGGATGTGCAACTATTGGACATTTGACCACAACATGAGGGGTTGTGCACTTGCTAGGAGGCATGGGTCACTGACTGAGATGTGTCGGTACCTAGATGGGAGGGGTGTGATCCATCATAGGGAATGTTGGTTTTAACATGGAGCATACTCTAATGTTCATTTGAAGTGCTAGTTTGGTTGTATGAAGTGTTGGATTCAATGTAGTGATTCCCATACTATCTAATACTAAGGGAGAATTTCATCTAACCAAACTGGTTAGTGGCATGTGCAAGGGCTCCAATAACATTGTTGGTAGCGCAAGATACTCCCAATGTAGGTTGGTCAAAAGCATGATACCAAGGGGCATCGAGAATAACCAAGTATAAATACCTTAATTGGGCATAAATAAGGTTGAAATATTGTGCCTTAAGGATGGCCTCATCTTCCAACTGAAGCATGGTAGTAGCTACATAGTCAACTATATTGGGAAGGAGAAACTTCAAAGACCCATCCAACATGAGGGTGCCTTTGAGATTGGCCTTATACAAACTATGCCATCTATTCCACTTATGGATGTGATCCATGATATGAATGACTATGGTTTAGAGAGAGAATTTTGAATATGGTATTGTGACATATTGGGAATTGAAAGAAAGTCAAAAAATCCTTAGCTATCGACTCAAAGGGGGTTTGAGTGACGACTATTTCTTCAATGTACCACTTGGAAGACACCTTAGTGAGGGTTCATTCACAACTACATATGGTGTTTAAGTCAGATGGGGAGTTTTGATGGTACCAATAAAATCGATCTTACCGTCAGAAATTACTAACTAATTCTAAAAAATTCATTATATTTTTTCTTGGTGGCATGACGTTTGTCGAACCTACAACGATGTCCATTAGACGCTGTACTTCCAAATCCCCTTCGATAGTTTGCAATAAAACAACCTGCTCTGTCACCCGCTCAATTATGGCTAAAACCACATGTATCTGGGCAAGACCGTTGATGTCGGAATGTTGACATCACCACCGTGACCCCACCACCACCCCATGGCATGCCACTATGGCATGCACTTGGAACTACCACGTCAAAAAATTATTTCTCTCATGAGTGTGGTTGGCACCTTGGAGCTTAATCATGCTGGCTAGAGGGATAAAAATGTCCTTCATAGACTTATTATGCCTGCTAAGGTGTAATAGGTTGTCTTGAGATGTCAATTAAACATGACTGGACGAGATATATTGGAAGGGACAAGGATTAATAGATGAACATATTGCATATTAAGAGTTTGCATGACATGGGAAAGGACAATACTTGACACAAATTAGTTGTGCTGCCAGATAGGCTATGAACGAACATCCAGTCAGAAGTTAGTTAATGTGACGAATGATGTTGTATGCTGGTTTGTCCTAACTGGTGCCACGTCCCAGAGTTACCCCTTTGTATAATGAAGGGATACTAGTCCTTGCCATTATAATTAGGGTCCTCCATCAATCTGCCACTGCATCAACTTGTTGAAGTGAGGATAGAACCAAGAAGCTAGTGCATTATAGTGGGCAGAGTGTTAGTGTCAATTGGTTGAGACCTAGCACAATATCATGTTGACCATGGGGGAACCTTGGGAAGGATTTAGGTGGATGGATCAAAGGTCAAAATATTGCATCTATATGCAGGTGATGCCACCTGTTGGCCCTCAACCAAGTTTTGTGGAAACATTGGTCGTGTTTGACCATTTTTGGGACTTCGACAGGTTGGTCGAAGATGGAGCATCCACGTGAAGCGGAGATTGCAAGATCTTTCCCTTTTTGCAGGCTTTTTGGGTTTTAGGGTTTATGTAATGGGTATGGGGTGTCAGCCTATGAGGTTACCCATGCTTAAGACTCTTTTGTAATCTATAAATAAGTAGCTAGGCGATGTAAGAAGAGAGACCTAGAGAGCCGATGTCTTAGTGCTAATATTAGCTATGTGCAAGAAGATGTGTTAAGTCTTGCAAAGCTACGTGCACATGTTTTGAAAGTGTTTTGTGCACAGACTGTGTAAGTCTTTGTGCTTTGAGCTAACTCAGGGAAGGAGGATCTGGCAAGGTGTGCGCAGATCTCCTGTCCTATGCGGAGTTGGCCTTATGGCTTGGTGCTTGTAAGGAGATTGAATAGACTAATAAATAAGAGAAGAAGAGGTGGTGGACATAGCCCCACAATGGGGTGAACCATGTATATCCTGTGTTATTGTGCTTTATGCAATGTTGTTTATGTTGGTTATGTATTTATCTGCTTAGTACACTGATCTTGATGTGTAATAGATAGATCTACTAATGCTTAGTGCTTTAGGTATGAATGAATGTTAGATCTACTAAGATGTTATGTACTGAATAGTTAGATGTACTTAGATCTTGATTAATACTGCGCTGTTATGTAATCAGGGTTTAACCTGCGATGTGAATAAGGGTTAAAGACTAAGGAATGTTAACTGCTAAGTGCTCTGTTAAGTATTGTGATCACAGATTTGTGTCCCAACTAGGTTGCAGACACCTGAGTCCTGCAACCCCTCGGGTGAGACTTTACCTGCTTTGCAGGTGTTGTTGAAAGGGCCGGTAGTTAGAGTTTTGTTGGTGCATTGTTGAAGCGTTGAACCCTGGGTCTGCCCCTGTGCCAACAAATGGTTCTGTTGCTGGGACCTGAAACTATGATTACTGGGAACTGAAGAAAAGAGAAAGCTCTATGCGTAGATCTGTTGTTGTAGTGCACAATATTCTACTTGAATTGCTAAGCTCTGTGCTAAGAGAAGGAAGCCCGATATGAATAAATAAGTATGATCTTAAAGCTTTGTGATCTGATAAAGGTAAGATAAGTGGAAATTTTTGCTTCGAAAGTATGGATCTAGGTATGTTTCATATATTTGGTCCTAGTCTCAAATATAAGGCACCGTTAGAAGAAAGAAGATTTGATATGAATAGATTTGATAGAAATAGTGAAAGATATGTTATTCCTATGCATAGAAAGAATTTTTGGACTGGCAAATGGATGTAGGACCCTAGAAAGAATTCTTTTAGATTGCAGGTCCATCACTGTGATCCCAGTGTGTAGTACAAGAAAGGTTAGAGATCATTTAGAGAAAGAGAGGATTGACACTGTGTTATAACTGTAGAAGACCGGGACATCTTGCTAAAGAATGCCCTGGTACCAGCCCTATTTGTCTTTGTTGTAAAGTTGTTGGTCATGAGGTTTTGGATTTCCCTAGAATGATTGATAAAGTTGAGAAGATGAACTTGAGACAAGCAAACCATGAAGAAGGTCAAGAAACTAAGGATATGTTAGAGAATCAGACAGAATCAGAGACTATGTTATTACGGATGAAAGAAACATTGAATGATCATAGAGACACCAGTTTACCAGACATCTTAAAAGAAAAGAAGTGCATAGAAACAAGAATAGGATACTTTGACATAGACTGTGTCTTGGATGAGGAAACACAGGTGAACATTATGCCGGAAAGTACTTGGGAAATTTTGGGAAAGCCCGCTATGATTCCTTCATTAAGAGGGATAGGCTTGTTTAAAGGAAAGATGATAACCCTATGTGGAAGACTTACTCATGTACCTATGATTGCTCATGGAGCATCGATTGAAGAAGACTTTGAGGTCATTAAATTTGTTGAGAATAGATAGCTCCTTTTTCACTTTTGTTAGGAAAGACTTGGATTGAGGAAGATCAGATCCAGGGAAAGCAGAAGAGGAAGCCATAGATCAGAAGAAGCAAGAATTAAGGGACTTCATAGCCAAGAAAATAACGCGACTAATAGAAGAACAAAAGGACAAGTTGAAGCAACTGAGGACCAGATACTTAGCTGTCGAAGATGAAAGAACACAAGAAGGCTTAAATAACCTATCCATGCAGGAGAGAAGAGAACCTACCCTAGAAGTAGTAAGAGAAGAAATATTGCATGCAAAACTTTTGAGAGAACATTAGCAGTGCGAAGTTACTATGCTAAGAGAAGATAAGAATACAAATGGAAAGAGGAATCCATAAACTCAGATCACAGGGAAGAAGGCCAGAAAGCTTAGTAAGAAGAAAGAAAAGTTAGAAAGACTGCAGGAGGTTCCAATGAAGACCTCGCATAAAGTAGGTTTGCAGAAATTGAACATCATCAGAATAGCAAAACAACGCAGAATGGAACTTCGCCACGACGAAGCCATATGACCGTTGGAGGTGTCCCGACCGTTAGAATGACACTCCAGAACGATTAGAAACACAGTTATTGCAGACAAGGTTGCCATGAGACTGTTGAGATCGCTCCATAACGGATGGAATCATATTGATAAAGGAATTTTGACCTGTTGGAGGAATCCATTACGCTGATGCCTATTTAATCCATTGAATGCCTCACTGGAACCACTTTTTTCAAATTGTGATTATCTGAGCGAACAAAGAATTGATTTCTATCGCACTGTGCTTTTGAGACCTCGCCACTCATTGCTTACCCTGAGTATCCATTCACCTACCCAAGATATTTGATCACGAGTGTGCATGTTGGGTGACCTTAGCGCAATAGAGAAGTCTGTGGAGGAGATCCTAATAGACCTTATGGCTAAGAAATTTATGTCCGCAAGAGTACAAGCCTCATTGAAATGAGGATTGCAAGAATCCCCCTCGATTGGACATCGGTCTGGGCCATCACAAATTGCAATAGAGAAAAGAAGCAAGAAACGCGACGACCTGGCGAACGTGAAGCTGATCCCGTCAATCTTGCCCAACTACATCCTGCCTCTGGTTGGCGTGGTTAGTCACGACAATGTCTCACGTGACTTTGAGTACATGCTCCTCATTGCGTACCTACTGAAGGGGATACACATAGTTGGATCGCAGCTAGGACTAATCCCCAATCTTAAGATTAACAGCTTTAACCTAGGAGAGACGAAGTATTATGCGTTGCTCACACCGCATAGGTACTTGACAAAGACGATTGGAAAGAAGCCAAAGATAGTCCCCCAGCCATGGATCAAGGAGATTGTGAGGTCCACCATCCTCAACGTCATGAAGATACCCCACTTCGACAAACATCAGGAGGTTAACGTGTGCGTTAAACTCCTCCTGTCGTGCTACCATGGAGGTTATATATGGTTACATAGGCGCATGACTATGGATCCGACGCTGATCCACATGATCACTGGATTCAACATGCAGGGACTAGACCCTCACTAGTGCTATCTAGGGAAGTTTGTAGACCGCTCCCTGGCACAATGTATAAAGGAAACCTATGGTGATGTGGAGAAGCAGAAGCGAGGCTACAAGGTAGCCTCCATCCAAGATGGCGTAGTGCGCTTATCTTGTTAGCTGATCACTGGAAAGATCGTTAGGAAGAAAAAACCAACGCAGGTCACAAGGTTTGTAGTCGACCTCGCAGGGAAGTGCATTGAAGGGATGCAGATGAACGGGCAAGATACCTCGTCAACGAGTTGGAGAAGGATTGCCGCGAAGCATAGGACCAAGGTTATGAATTTCACTTTAGTTGGTTACTCATTCTTATATCATTTGTCACTGGGGAGATTCCGGAGGGAGCGACATTCCCTGAAGTCGAGCCATCAGAAACACTGGCTGCGAGGTTCACCACCTTGTGGTACACAAGCGATATGGTGAAGCAGTGGTAGTCGAACACTGTCTTCCACACTTACTACTTACAACTCACGTGGGCCATTGAATCCCTTCCCTAAATGACACCGAATACACTCCATAGGTTTAGGCCACTCGCGAAGTTCCACGCAGACTGACACTTCATATATATCACCGTGCACGAGAACGAAAACAAGGAGGAGTTGCAGTCTTACTACAAGTTGACTGAGGAATATATGGAGGAGATAACCAAGTAATGGCCTACATAATTCCTTGTACCAATTGGAGATGCATAACTCTCCGACCCTAACCTCATCGGAAGTCCTGTGGTCACCATGATTGAGTGGGATGGATCGAGCAACAATAAGAAAAAGAAAAAGAAGGAAGAAGTTCAGGAGACTCATCTGGAGGAGGAGGAGGTGACAAAGTAAACTAAGAAGAGGGAGGGGAAGAAGACAAGCAAGAAAAGGTCGAAGTGACACTGCCAAAGGATCCCCTTACAGAGGTTGAGGTGTCGAAGAAAATGAAGGTTTCTCCAAAGAAACCCTTAGCTTAGAATATGTCACGAGACAATAAGCCTCAGTCACAGAATGTACTCACAGTGGATGATATTGACCTCATCATTGCAGCTGTAGCAGATGCTTCAGAGGATATTTTTCAGCGAAATGAAGAAAAGCAGGAGACAATGTATGACATAATCGAGGCAGAGCTGAAGGGGGTAGAGAAATTTCTCTATTCGAGCCATGCATTATATAATGCACCATCATCGTTAGAAGCTGTAGAGTTGGGGGATGAGCCCACCCAAATGCGAAGGATAGCAGATGCTATAGAAGCTCGCCTCATCGAGCAGGCCATAGAGGACTTGAAGAAAGAAAAGGAGGAATCCCTAGAGAAACGTTGGGTTGCGCAGCAAGGGAAAGATGACCTACGGGCGAAGTTTGAAGAGGACAGAGAGCAGATCCAGAAAGAAAAATAACAACTGCTCGCGGAGAATATTGGGGTTAGAGAACCAATAACTAGAGCACTTCGTTCTATGTCGGGCCTGGCCCAGATGGAAGAAGAGAAAACTAAAAGCCAAGTGGGGAAGCTCGTTGAATCCATTCAACAAATTCAAGCAAGAGTAATAGAATTAGAACTGCAAGCGGTGCCTAGCACTCTGCAACAAGTGGGAGGTCAAAGGGAAGAACTTTCCAGGAGCGCAGTAGAAAGAATCAGGGCATTAGCCTTAGATTGCAAGAAATTAAGTAACCAAAGTGCGCATACTTATGAGCGCCTTGCAGAAGACCCGGAGGTGAGGAGATTGGAGGCGAAGCAACATGCATCGATAGTGCAAGTGGAGTTGAAGTAGCTTATGACTGTTGAGAATACGAAGAGATCATAGGAGTAGTGCGCAGTTTAGCAGCAGGTCACTGCTATCCAGAGCAGAGTGATGGAAGTGACACACCGTCTCCAACTGGTGTAGGACTAATCCTGCACCCTCTTTGAAGAGATCAAGGGACAAGGATCACAACTGGAGAAGCTGGTCGCAACAGTGGAACAACGCCTAGAAGGGCATGTCACCGAGCAAGTCATTCAGGATTTCCCCGAGCAGGAGGCTCTGGCGAAGTAGCAAGTCGAGGTAGCTCGAGTTAAGATCGAGGCCTTCGAAGTAGTGTTGCTCAAATCATAGTGACTTAGGATGAGTCACAGGTGAGTGTTGGGGGTCTATTGGCCCTCGACCAAGTTTTGTGGAAACATTGGTCATGTTTGACCATTTTTGGGACTTTGATAGGTGGTCGAAGATGAAGCACCTAGGCGAAGCAGAGATCACGGGATCTCGCCCTTTTTGCGGGCTTTTTGGGTTTTAGGGTTTATGTAACGGGTATGGGATTTCGGCCCATGGGGTTACCCATGCTTAGGCCTCTTTTGTAATGTATAAATAAATAGCTAGGTAATGTAAGAAGAGAGACCTAGAGATTCAATGGCTTAGTGCTAATATTAGCTATGTGCAAGAAGATGTGTTAAGGCTTGCAGAGCTAAGTGCAAATGTTTTGTAAGAGTTTTGTGCAAAAACTTTGCAAGGCTTTGTGCTATGAGATAAATCGAGGAAGGAGGATTTGGCGAGGTGCGCGCAGATCTCCTATCTAGCGAGGTGCACGCAGATCTTTTGTCCTATGCAGAGTTGGCCTTGTGGCTTGGTGCTTGTAAGGAGATTGAAGAGACTAATAAAGAAGAGAAGCCGAGTTAGTGGATGTAGCCCCACACTGGGGTGAATCACGTATATCCTGTGTTATTGTGCTTTGTGCAATGTTATTTATGTATTTATCTGCTTAGTGCACTGATATTGATGTGTAATAGATAGATCTACTGATGCTTAGTGCTTTAGGTATGAATTAATGTTAGATCTGCTCAGATGTTATGTACCGAATGGTTAGATGTACTTATATCTTGATTAATACTGCGATGTTCTGTAATCAAATTTTAACCTGTGATGTGAATAAGGGTTAAAGACTAATGAATGTTAACTGCTAAGTGCTCTGTTAATTATTGTGATCACAGATCCATGTCCTAGATAGGTTGCAGACACCTGAGTCCTACAACCCCCCTGCCTCTACCTCGGGTGAGATTTCATCTTCTTCGCAGATGTTGCCGAAAGGGCTGGTATTTAGGGTTTTGTTGGTGCACTGTTGAAGAGTTGAACCCTTGGTCTGCCCCTGTGCCAACACCACCAGTCAAGAAGAACCATGCCACATCGACATCAATATTCCAGGAGGCCCCAAGACACAGAAAGGGGGAGTCTCCACCAGTAGTGGGAAAACCAAAGAAAAAGTAGCACATATTGAGGGGAGGAAATGATGATGCCAACATTGATGAGGGACTATGACAGTACAAGGAGATGAGAGACAAAGTAGCTTGCAAGAAGGAACATT
This sequence comes from Picea engelmannii, assembly GCA_009831015.1. Classification (NCBI taxonomy): domain Eukaryota; kingdom Viridiplantae; phylum Streptophyta; class Pinopsida; order Pinales; family Pinaceae; genus Picea; species Picea engelmannii. The sequence continues at coordinate 388,310 of ML779001.1, read as the reverse complement.
TCCAGTTTGGTCGAGCCAAATGGGTGTTGAAGTTGTTTGACTGAGGTACATGATACTGCGGCATTTTCCTCACAACAACACCATAACTCATGGTGAACACATACCTAGTTGTATCAATATTTCCCATCCCCTCCATAATCCTCTTCCTCAAGTTGGTTCGTAATACATCATCAACCATTAACGATCACTTCCACTACTCTCTTCCTACCTAGTGGTGCACCCTCCATATCCATACCACACACTATATTTTCCATTAGACCCTTTAGTACACTACCAAGTTTGGAACCCATTCACACTGTAAGCTACTTCATTACCACCCCACAATGTGAAGATGGTGATTGTATAAAACATACTTTTGAGTATTGATTGTGGTGATCGAATGGCTACAACTAGGAAGAGTGTAACTCAAGTAAGCATCGCCTCAAAGCTGTAACAATTGGCTCGAGAACCTATGAATACATGTAAATTTAGTTATGATCAACTTATGTAATTGACTTATGGGTCGAGATGGTCCCCATGGGGAACATAATATATAAGGTTGTAAGCGGAGAGATAGGAAAGGAGAGGCTTGTTAGAGAGACCTTAGGAGGAATCTTCAGAGAGAAGAAAGGTGTAGAATCTATATTACACTTTGCCCAGTTTTGTAATAGAGACTATAATTGTGATGTTTGTCATGTAAAGATCCTATGATATGAGGAATTAATAGAAGATCAATATTGTTTTGACTCATACTTGTCTATACGTGATGTGTGTTGTGATCTTTAGTGTTTATCTGCAATATTTAAGGGATATTTAATTCACCTACCTATAGGAAATTACGTTACAAGTGTTTTTTCGAGACAAAAACCATTGTATTGATATTTCGAGTGGAAATCAAATACACATTCACGATCCCTTCGACTTATAATGTTAGCAACCATTTAATTTATATATTTCCTCTATTAGATAAGACTATAGCCTATCCTTATGACTTTGACTATTACAATCATCCTTATACAAGTACTCTCTCTGTAAACAAATAGTTCCACAACATCATATTGATGCTAAGACAAAACCATGAGACAAAGTCTCTCTAACTTTACATAAACAAAAAATAAAACATGACCAAAAATCCATTCATCAAAAAAGTTGTAAGAGTATCAAATTTGTAGGAGTATGGTCCTTAATCTCGTGGACAAGCAAAAATCCTTCTTCCAAAAAGAGTGATTCCTTTGATAACTGATCAACTTTGTGGTTGAATTATTGGTAGACATGAACTAAGGACACATATTACTTTTTTTTTCCATAATAATTTCCAAAATAGGCCCCAACTCCAAGTTACAAATGTTACTTTTACCATTTTCCTAGTCCATCAGAAGTTTGGATTCACTAAATACCTATAACCTCTTAACCTTCCTATCCACTACAATCTTAAGTAGGATCTAGAAGGCATAGAGTTATGTGAGAGTTATGCATCATTGTTTGTGCCCAAACTCGTCCCATACTTTAGTAAAAAGTAATTTGCATTATCTAAATAAAGAATGACCACAACTCCACAAGTTCTTGGAGTACTCTGGCATGCTCCATTAAAAAACACCCAAGGCTTAGTGTGATCTATAATCGGTTCTTGAAGGCTTCTTGGGACAATATTATTTGGTTGCTTCCTTCCTTCCCCATAAGAGACTCTAATGTGATGTGCAAGTCTTCCTAACTATGCCTCCTTATCTTCAAAAATAAACTTGTTTTTAGTTAACCAAATGCCCCATAACACATACCCAGGTAGTGCTCTATGTGAGGAAACAAATTTACCAGTCATCCAGAATTCCATACAATCCAACAAATTTATTTTATCCCGATGAATTTATGATTTGAAACTATTGGAAATTTCCATCCATACAAAATTGGTGAATTGGCAGTAAATGAATAAATTATATTATAAGTTATATTAGTTTGATATTTCAGTTTGTATACCTACATGAAATCTACCTAATGTTTGATATTTCAGTTTCTATACCTACAAGAAATTATATTACAAGTTACAAGGTTGTAGAAAAGTTGTACATCTGTCAATACCTTTGTTTGTGTAATTGGAAACTTAAAACCCTTTGTTGTGCAAAAAGACCAAAAAATGTCTTGTCGGATAAAGAGGACAAATTTTGCATTTTTGTAAATTTTTCCTTGGTGCAAAAAGCACGCTCAGGTCTCAAAACTCATTCAATTTGAGTGGTTTAAAATGTAAATTATTTTTTAAGTCATTTTACATAAGCCTATATACTTATTTTTGCATTTGTAGTCATAAAAGAACATGTTGTGCAAAAATAGGCAAGCGATGCCTAGTAAAACTCTTGAAATGCACAACATGTTTGTAAAAAGTAAGGTAAGGTTGTATTATACCCTATATTTTAGAAGCACGAGTTTTTGGGGGTGTGGTTTATCATATTAGACCTATTCATGTTGTCAATTTTGCATATTAGACATATTAAACCTAACATGAAAATTCATCATATTAGACTTATTAGACCTAATAGGTTTATCATATTAGACCTAACATGAAAATTCATGAAATTATGCACATTGTCCTTATGAATTTTTGTGAAAACAAGCCATTGAGGAAAATGCACACCATGTTAAATAAAAATGCAAGATGTATATATGTTTTTGTGTCCCAGAATTTGGTGAAGGGTGAATGACATATTGTGGTTGTGGATTGTTGTTGTATATGAACATACCTAGTAGGGTATTTATGCAATAATTCTCACATATGAGGGTTTAGGACTATGTATATATAAATATGAAATATTTGGAATA
>ML779001.1:367225-385446 GCA_009831015.1 Picea engelmannii | reverse complement strand
TATATATATATATATATATATATATATATATATATATATATATATATATATATATATATATATATATATATATATATATGTGCTAAGTGCTAGCTATATCCATATATTGGATTATGAATGGTCATGGTATGAAAATTACCATTGTGGAGGAAATTGGGAAAATGTTGCATTTGTGGCTTGTGTATGTATTGTAATTCGCACGAACAATTATTGTTTTACAAGTCAATTATTGTTTGAAAGGAATATCATAAATTGATCAAAGCTTCCAGGCGAACCATGGAAACTCCAGGCAAACCATGGAAACTCTAGGCGAACCTGGATCACTTAGTTCCTGGTTTTTTCCTTTTATTCTTATATTTGCAACTTAGTCCACTCACCATTGACTCCTAAGCTGGTTTTGGTATCCGTTCTCTTCATTTGCAGGAGTATTTTAGCGTTTTTCTTCCTTGTATGCCCTATCTGCTCCCAGACAACCTTGGTTCTGGGCCCATTGCCTTTTTCCCATAAGCCTGCTCCCCAGTTGTCTCTGTCTTCGGGTTGTTCCGGTTCCTACCTCCCCTGGGGATACTGCACTCTTGTTAATGTTCTACGACCCCAGCTAAAAGACAAACAAGTCTGCCTTAGCCTGATTAGCTCTGTCCTACTGACCTGTTACATTCCAGTGTCCGTCTCTTTCCATCCATTGCAGTTCCCACTTGTTTTTTTCCAACCGGGCCTATTGTCGGGATTCTTAGTCTTTTTAAATGGACCCACTGACTTCTCCACTGATGCAACCTTCATATGAACTCATCTGGAAACAGGTGGGACTGTTCGACTCACTGGATTCACTTGAATCAAAGAGACAATCTTTTCCCTCCAAGTCGTCCATTTCAAATTTTCCCACTGTCCCTGCTGAGTCTTCTGTCGAAACAACACCTCCAAATTGGACGACCTACCCTGCTCAAAATCCTTTTCAGTCCGTTCCTGACAGGCCCCTTCACAATCAATCCACTCTTCCCTTTCAAGCAAGTGATGGGCCACAAATCCCCCCAGCAGCCTCTACACTTCACCGAGATTCTGGAGGCCGAAAAGCGTGGAAATCCACAAGAAAATCTAAGAGATTAGTCCTGGGAGACGTAGTGGGTTTTGAAGACCTTGTTTTGATGGCTACCTGTGCTTTGGTGGGTCGCTTCTCTTACAAGCGATTGAGTCCCTAGCCATTGGAAGCCTGGATAAAGTGCAATTGGTTCCCTCTTTTAGGTTACTCGCCGGAGGTTCAATACCTCAAAAAAGGTTGGCTTTGCTTCCGTTGTAAAACTCCAGAAGATGCCTCCCGCTTACTGTCTTCCCTATGGATTTATGGAGGAAGTATTCTTATGTTAAAGCACTGGAGAGTAGCGTTCAATCCAGACACAGAGTACTTCCAACTCAGGCATCTCTGGGTTCTTCTTCCCGGCCTTCCTTTACACTTCTGGAACGAAGGTGCTTTAACAACCATTGGAAACTCCCTGGGTACTTTCATTGCTCTGGATACACAGCTGCACAGTGGTCCTTAGAGAAAAATGGGGTGAGTGTTGGTAGAGATAGACATCACTGCTGCCTTACCAGAATCATTGGTGATCGAGTGGAGAGGGAAAAATCTCATACAAAAGCTGGATTATCTCGGGCTCCCATTTCGGTGCAACCAGTGCCGGGAAATGGGTCATCTCCGAAGTTCTTGCCCAGGTAAGTTGCCTATTGACTCTACTAATGAAAGCGAGCTATATCTCAACCCCTCTGATTATATGGAGGCGGACCCTGCACTGAGCTTTTTGGATAGCCCTGACTCCATCCCTTTATCTGAACAGCTGGGAGACCCATGTTTTAAACTCATCCTTCTCTGCCCGTCTCTCTATAGAACTCTCTCCGAAGCCGAGAAGGTATCCATAAATGGATACTCTTGGCTCGCATCTCCTAGCAGTGGGAAAGATCCCTTACCAGCTGTTGAGTCTCTCCAACCAACCGTCCCTTCTTTTCACTCAGCCGACGACCTACTTCCACAATCTGCTCCTAGTCCACACCCGTGTTCCACTCATTCATTGATTGACCTTCCACCCCCTCCTCCGACCAAGCTTAAACAACCTTCACACTCGCACTTAAATGTTCTTCCTCCTCCCCAGACCTCTCACACTCTATTGGACCTATCCACACAGTTGCCTCCGGGATACAGTCAACTTGAGGATGAAGACGTTAGCCTACTGGCAGATTTAAACTCAAAGCTCTCTCCAGATTCTCATCCAAACATCATTTCTCAGTTACCGGTCTTCCGAGGCAAACAACTTGTTACTCCTGTTTCTGATCCAGGATCTTCTTCCACTCATCCAATTGATTTATACACTAAAGTTTTTGCGTGGTCGTGGGGCTTAGCTGCTGATCTCTCTCCTCCCATGACCCGCAGTTCCAGAAAGAAGAAGGAGCTCTTGAGTTCTCAAAACCCAGCTATTGATGTTCCCTCACAGGAAGGTAAGGCCCTTAGAGCAATGAAGGCCATAGCACGAACAAAGTAATGATTGTGCTCTCCTTAAACATTCGAGGGATCGAAGGCCCCCTCAAGGTTGCCTCCTTCCGTAGACTTCTGGAAAAAACAAAACCGGATCTGATCTTTCTCCAAGAGACTCTCACGTCCAATATTAACTCCAGGGATTTCGTTCACCTTTTTCATTCTTCTTGGCACACTGCGGCTGCAAGCTCCTTAGGAAACTCCGGTGGCTTGCTGGTCGCCTGGGATCCAGAGCTTTTTGAGTTGAGGCCCTTCATGACAAAGAGTGGTATTCTGTTGACTGGCTGAGATTTAGCTACTTTCCAGGAGATTGCTTTTCTAAATGTTTACGGTCCTTGCTCGAATAGACCTCATTTCTGGAAACAACTGGCGGATAGTGGACTGCTTGCTATTCCGAATCTCATTTTGGGAGGAGATATTAACATAATTTTGTCTAAGAAAGAGCACTAGGGAGGATCCTTCATGCAGGGACCCACCGAATCCTCCTATAGCGACCTCTTTGCATCTAACAATCTGTTAGATATTCAGCCTTCTAGCCTGGTCCCTACCTGGCGGAACGGGCGCTCTGGGCGAGAAGCCATTGCTAGAAGACTAGATCGGTTCCTGGTAGCCGATGATTTCCTGTCTTCTTCGACTTTGCCAACTTCGTGGGTGGAGTTCCCATTCGTTTCGGATCATGCCCCGATCCTCCTACAACTGAGGCCTCCGATTTTGCACCGATCATCCCCCTTCAAATTTAATTTGCACTGGCTACAGTCCGAGGAGTATTCTGATCTGGTCTATGGGGTCTGGACTGACCACTCTTTCCTTGCCGAAGTTAATCCACAGCGGCGTCTAGCTAGGAAGTTAAAGGTCCTAAAAACAAAAACTAAATCGTGGTATAAGCAAAGATTAACAGCGGATAAGGCTCGCCTTACACAGCTGGAGACGGAGATAACAAATCTCATCACTACTTCTTCAGCTTGCGACTTGATTGTGGAGGAGACTGCCCGTCTGAAATCTCTTGAAGCAAACAGGGCCATCATCCTGTGTGAGGAGGAAAACGCATGGAGATTGCGTAGCCGGGCTACCTGGCTTAAAAGCGGCGACTCAAATACAAAGTTTTTTCACAAAGTGGCTAGTTTTAATAGGAGTAAAAAGACCATTTGGTCTATTGATAGCATCGAAAATGGATTTATTCAAGGGCAAGAAGCGTTAAAGCTGAAGGCTGCTGCTCACTTTAAACACCAATATAGTGCATCCAACAACCAGTTTCTTCTTGAAAAGGCATCGACCGCCTGTCTTTTCCCACGATTCATCTCAACAGAGGCTGCTTCCAAACTTTTTAAACCGGTTTCTCTTTCTGAGATCAAAGAAATCCTGATCCACTTTAAAAAAGAAAGGAGTCCTGGGCCGGATGGCTGGACATCTGAATTTTTCATCCACTTTTTTGATCTTGTAGGCGAGGATTTACTCCAGATGGTGGAAGACACACATCTAAAAGGAAAGATTTCTAGAAGCCTAAATGCTACCTTCCTGGTTTTAATTCCGAAAGAGAAAAACTCAATCACCTTCAATGACTTCCGACCGATCTCCCTCTGCAACCTAGTCTATAAGATAATCTCAAAAGTCATCTTGAACCGGTTAAAGCCTTTCCTTGGCAGGTTTCTTTCGGTGGAACAACTTGGATTCCTGAAGGGCCGAAGAATCCAGGATGCTATTGGTGCTGCACACGAGTGTCTTCACAGTATCAAACAGAAAAAGCAAAAAGATTTGGTCATGAAACTGGATCTCAAAAGAGCTTTTGACTGCATAGATTGGGAGTTTCTGAGGCTCGTGCTACTTGCTGTTGGTTTTGGTGAAAACCTTAAAAATTGGATTCTTGCATGTGTCACAAGCGCAAATTTAGCAGTGTTAATCAATGGTGAGCCTACGAGTTTTTTTAATTGCAAGAGGGGCCTCCGACAGGGATGCCCGCTCTCCCCCTATCTCTTTATTCTGATCATGGAAGGCCTCATCCTACTGCTCACAAAAAGTCTCAACGAACACAAGATCTCCGGCATTAAAGTTTCAAAGTTTATTCAGATCGTTCACCTAATGTTCATTGACGATGTCCTCCTTATGACAAAAGCTGATCTAGTGGAGTGGACAGTCATCCAGGATGTCTTATTTAGCTTTTGCTCGGCTTCGGGACTTTCCATCAACCAAGCAAAATCCACAGTCCACTATTGGGGACTCTCGGAGGCTGATCTTCTTTCTTTTAGAGCTACCTTGCCCTACTCTTTTATTGATCTGAGCGATGGATTCAAATACCTTGGATTTCATCTCCGGTTGGGTTTCTCCTCTCCAATAGATTGGCTTTGGCTCATCAAACTGTTTGAAAGAAAGATAGGATTCTGGTGTTACAAGTGGCTTTCACTAGGAGGACGCTTAATCCTGGTTAAATCAGTGCTGGAAAGCCTAGCGGTCTTCTGGATGACTTTGGAGAGGATACCAAAAAAGATCCTCGCCACCATTCAGAGACTCACTGCAAAATTCCTCTGGAACGACCATGGGAGAAAACATGGCTTTCATCTCTACAAGTGGGGAACTTTGACTTAACCCAAAAGGGCGAGAAGCTGGGGTCTCAAAGACTTGTACACTTTTAACACCGCCCTTCTGGCTAATTCTTTTTGGAGGGTTGTGACTCTGGATAGTATATGGCACAGGATCATAGTTGATAAGTACTTGGGGCCCCTGAAACTTAGTAACTGGTTACGTAAGCCTACTCTCCAACTAAACAGGGCTTCCCCTTTCTGGAAGGGGCTGGTCGCTTCTTCCCCTGTTATACTTCACTGGCTCCGATGGAATCTGGGCAGAGGTTCTGAGATTAAGCTAGGATGGGATCAGATTATAGGTCTCGAGGGCAGCTCGCTCCTTTCTCCAGCTCTTTGTTTGAAGCTCGACTCATTGAATATTATAAATCTTGCACAGGCTAGAGCACAAACAGATTCCCCTGCATTGCCGGATAACTGGCTGAAAAGTTGCGACTTGTCCCTTGATGGTCAATGGGCAATTGAGTGGTACCGCTTCACTTTGGCACTAAAAAGAGCGGGCGTTTATCTTACTGAATAGCTGGACTCTCTCATGTGGTCTGGAGGGGATGCCTCAGGCATCATTACCGTGAAAAACATCTATGCTGCCCTACAAATTTCGCAGGCTATTGGTTCCGTTTTAACTTGGTTCTCACAGCTTTGGTCTTGGAATGTTCCTTTAAAATATAAGTGTTTTTTTTGGCTTGTCGGGAATGAAAAAATTCTGACATGGGATTCGCTGTGCCGGAGAGGTTGGGAGGGACCCAGTGTCTTCCCTCTCTATCGACACGCCCAAGAAGACATCCACCATCTTCTGATCCATTGTGACTTCTCGGTGGAGGTGTGGAATCAATTGCAATCACACTTTAATCTTATTTCATCCTGGCGAGGTGACACTGTTTCAGATTGCTTCAGTGCGTGGCACTCCGATTGCTCCTCCCCGATTTGCTTGGCAGTCCACGTTAGCTGGAATATTTGGATTGAAAGGAACAATGCTCTTTTTGAGGACCGATATCCTTCCATCCAGGCCGTTTTATTCAGAGTTCTTGCCTCTTACAATTGGAAGCAGCCTACAGTCAACCCTTTCCTCCACAAATAAATTGATCTGAGCTTGCCGGAAGGATTCACCCTTGCCTGCTTTGATGGAGCTGCCCTTTCATTTGGTTTTTGCTGCGGGGCAGGAGGATTTTTCAAAACTCACTCGTCGAGAATCTCAAAATGGTATCTCAACTGTGGCCCGGGATCGAATACAAAAGCGAAGCTTATGGGGCTTTGGACTACCCTCTTTTTAGATTCCTCTTGGTCAATCAAGCATTTGCTTGTCCGGGGTGACTCGAAAGTCATCATCGATTGGATTACTCTAAAATCCAAACTTCACTCAGTCCTGATTGAGTGCTGGAAACAAAGAATGTTAGATCTTTCAAAAAACTTCACTACATTAAACGTCCAGCATTTCCCTAGATCTTTCAATCGAGAAGCGGATGCTCTCTCTAAAAGAGCTTTAATTGAGGTGGCAGGGAAACTCACAATCTCTCATTGTGATTATGGGATCGAGAGTCCTTCATCCTTTCTTAGTATCTTCTGATTGATTTTCTGTCCATATCTTTCCTACTGATTGATTGTCATATTTCGCCTCTTGCATGCATTGTTTGACGATCCTATGGCACAGACAACTCAGATTTTCTTTGTTTATCGAGGACATTTCATGGTCGCCGGTCTATTTGTATAGAGGATCCATTGTATCGGATGGCTCACTGTATTTGGAGCGCCGTATCACAGTATACACTCTGCTGATACTCTGTTGTAAAAGATTTTATACTTTTTATAAAATTGAGACAATTTTTTTCATGGAAAAAAAGCCATATGCATACTTTAGACATATAGGTTTAATATTCATAATAACAAAGATGCCTAGCAAAACCCTAGAAATGCACAACCTATTTGTAAAAAGTAAGGCAAGGTTGTACTATACCTTAGATTTGAGTTGGGAAAGTTGTTGGGGGTGTGGTTTATCGTATTAGACATGTTCACGTTGTTAACTTTGAAATTGCAAGTTTAAAAATGGATGTTGTGCAAAAGAGGCAAAGTTTGCCTTGTAATTTGGAAGGTCGGAACAATACTAAGTGACCAAATTAAAATGCACGTCCAAGCTACCCTATAACTCCAAAAATTGTTTTATAAGTTGTAAGGCGAAGTTAGATTTATGGTAAATTTACCTATGTCATCTAAAGTTAAATTGAAGAATAGGAGAGGTTTCTTTCATGCACCTAAATTTGGTATTTCATGTAAATTTGAAGGCAAAGCTGCCTTAGAGTAAAATGCACGCCCTAGTCTAAGTTTTGAGCCAAATTGACTAGTTCAACTTCCAGAAGGTATAGTTTGTGATTTTACACCTCTCTATATCCTTAGATTGGCATTTGGTGAAGGGTGAAATATACATTTTGGTTTGGGGTTACATTATTGAACTGATATGTATTGTTACATATACAACCCTGAAATGCTTTATAGTGATATATAATATATTAATGATTCCACATGTAAAATATTGTGGTTCTAGAGTGTTGTTGCATATGAAGATACTCAGTAGGATATTTATGCAATAATGCTTACATATTATGGTTTGTTGCATATAATTTGTTGTTGCTAAAGGTAAATACACTGTTTATAATTTTTATTGTTCCATTAAGGACCAACCACCTTAATATTGGGTAGGGAAAAACACACATAATTGGAAAAAACTTAATCCAATTCCCACTTCAATATGGAAATTTTGAAAATCCACATTTAATGAAAACTCAAAAATTTGACCTCATTTACTTGAGGTTTCTGAAATCTATTTCCCATGAAATTTGAACCTTGTAAAATAATAGTAGTAGAATGTATTTCACTTCTATAAAACCAAAATCACTAGGTAACCCAAGAAAATGAACATCGAAATAATGCACTTTGCTGGTGGGTTTTGGTCACAAAGGTGGGTAAAATCCCCTTAATCTCAATAGTTGTGGGTTGAGCCTCAAGAGAAATGGTGATGAATTTAAACCAAATGCTAGATCTATTTCTGTATATCAAATCAAACTTTAGATAATATATAAAAACCGAAAGCATGAAATGAAAGCTACCCAACATGAAATTTCTTGAAATTATGCACATTATGCAATTATGCTACATGTCACGTCCCCACAGTGTGCGATCATGCACCACTATAGGGTATGCATCACCACGATGTTTCTCACTTGTTTTCTTGGAAACACCAAGGATACTTTGTCCAGACTACCCTTCTTCACCTAGAGCATACCCATACTCTGTTCTAGGCTACCAACGAGTCACACTCCTACTCTAGTGCAACTCTTGTATACTTAAACAATTGCTAACATCTTAACAATTAGTCATATATAAGCATACATCTAAAAACATGAGAAACCAAGAAAAAAATTGTTGAACAAACAAAATACATACATAGAAATGGCGCGAGTGACACAAACCATTCTTAACACCCAACTAAGTGTTTGTTATTGTGAAAAATTTACAATATGAGCACTACCGGCTCAATTTACAACTAGGGGGAGTCAAACAACTTGCCTCACCTCACCAAGACACTCATACTCAAATTTGTCACCAAGAATCTCTATATTAACCATCTTCGCAACCTACCGTGGTGCACCTCAGACGTGCCCTCGATCACAGACTTGATGTCTCTTAATTTATGCAAACCTCACAGATTTCGATTCTGCCTCACTCATGCCTCCAATAGACTTGTGTTTCCAAACTTTCCCAAATTCAACCCCAAAGGAGGTCACCCCACTATGTCCATCGAATCCACCTCAAGGCAACACAAGTCCTCCCATGTAAAGTGACTTAGCTCCTTTAGGGTGCTCGCCCCTCTTCGTCTAAGCCCGCCTCATAACCACATAGATCCTATTTCTCTCCTCCAAGATGCCCTTCTTGGCTTATCATAGTAGACATGTTCATGTTGTTTATTTTGCAATTGTAAGTTTAAAAAGGGTTGTTGTGCAAAAGAGGAAATGTTTTCCTTGTAATTTGCAAGGTCGAAACTGTACTACGCGACAAACTTAAAATGCACACCTAAGCTTCCATGTAGCTCCAAACATTGTTTTATAAGTTGTAGTATGGAGTTATATATATTATAAATTTACATATGTCATTTAAAGTGAAATTGAAGAATTGTTGAGGTTGTTTTCACGCACCTAAATTTTGGATTTCATGTAAGTTTGAATACAAAACCGACTTGGAGTAAAATGCATGCCCTAGTCTCAATTTTGAGTAAAATTGAGTGGTTCAACTTGAATAAGGTGTAATTTATGATTTCACACATGTATATAGCCTTATATTCGAATTTATAGACACAAACCTACCTGAAATGCATAAAGGCTAAAAATTGCCTTGTAAAACCAAAGGGCCATTTTGTTAAAGTTGGCTCTATGAAACTACACACCCAAAGTTGGGTAAGTCTCCATAATTTAGAATTTAAGTTGTAAACAGATTATTAAAATATTGTTAACATGTTTGTACAAAATGTTTTGTATTTAAAATCCAAAAAGGACGATTTCTATGCAGAAAGATTCATAACCTTTTGATGAATCTGAGGATGGTGGGTTATGAGAGAACTTAAGGTGAATGACTTCTAACCAACCAATGATACATAGAAAAAGACATAAAACGTAACAACACATAACTAACCCATATAAGAAAATACTTAAAAAAAACAAATGGTAGAAAATTTAGGATTTATTCACCTCCAAATTGATTGATTCCAGTTGGAGAGTGTTTAATTTAGCCTTTTAAATCTTGCATATATACCTTTCTTTGTGAATTTAGAGAAATAAAATAATTTTATGTGGAAAAATACCAAAAATTGTCTTATAGAATGAAGATGTCAATATTACAGGAAATATTACAAGTTACAGGGTTGTAGAAAAGTTGTACATGTGTCTATACCTTTGTTTGTGCAAATGGAAAATTAAAACCTTTTGCTGTGAAAAAAGAACAAAAAATGTCTTGTAGGACAAAGAGGATAAATTTTGCATGGCTGTAAATTTTTCCTTGGTGCAAAATGCATGTGAGGATACACTAAAATGCATTCCCAGGTTTCAAAACTCATTGAACTTGAGTGGTTCAAATTTTAAATGATTTGTTAAGTCATTTTACATAATCCCATATACTTAGTTTTGCATTTTCAGTCATAAAAGACTCTGTTGTGTAGAAATAGACAACTTGTTTGTAAAAACTAACCCACGGTTGTATTATACCTTAGAGTTAAGTTGTGCAAGTTGTTGGGGGTGTGGTTTATCATATTAGACACGTTCATGGTGTTTATTTTGCAATTGCAAGTTTAAAAAGGGTTGTTGTGCAAAAGAGGCAAAATTTGCCTTTGTAATTTTGAAAGACGAAATTGTACTAAGTGACAAAATTAAAATGCATGCCCAAAGCTTCCTTGTAGCTCCAAAAATTGTTTGATAAGTTGTGGTATGGAGTTAGATATATTGTGAAATTACATATTTCATTTAAAGTTAAATTGAAGAAGTGTTGAGGTTGCTTTCATGCACCTAGATTTGGTATTTCATGTAAATTTGAATGCAAAACCACCTCGGAGTAAAATGCACACCCTAGTGTCAATTTTGAGCCAAATTGAGTGGTTCAACTTATAGAAGGTGTAATTTATGATTTCACACCTGTATATAACCTTATATTCGAGTTTCCAGACAAAAACCTACCTGATGTGCATAAAGGCTAAAATTGCCTTGTAAAACAAAAGGGCCAAATCATTAAAATTGGCTACATGAAACTACACACCCAAAGTTGGCTAAGCCTCCATAATTTAGGATTTAAGTTGTAAATTGATGATTAAAATATTGTTAACATGTTTGTACAAAAAATATTGCATTTACACTCCAAAAAGGATGATTTATATGCACAAAGATTCACAACCTTTTGATGAATCAGAGGATGGTGGGTTATGAGAGAACTTAAGGTGAATGACTTCTAACAAACCAATGATACATAGAAAAAGGCATAAAACGTAAAAACACATAATTAACCCATATAAGAAAATACTTTAAAAATATAAAATCTTAGAAAATATAGAGTTTGTTCACCTCCAAATTGATTGATTCTAGTTGGAGAGTGTTTAATTTAGCATTTTAAATCTTACATATATACATGTCTTTGTGCACTTAGAAAAATAAAACACTATTCTATGGAAAAATACCAATAAATGTCTTATAGAATGAAGATGTCAATATTACAAGAAATTTTACAAGTTACAGGGTTGTAGAAAATTTGTACATCTGTCTATACCTTTGTTTGTGCAAATAGAAACTTAAAACCATTTGTTGTGAAAAAAAGAACAAAAAATGTCTTGTAGGACATAGAGTGTAAATTTTTCATTGGTGTAAAATGCAATCTGGGCTACGCTAAAATTTACACTCAAGTCTCAAAACTCATTCAACTTGAGTGGTTCAAATTGTAAATGATTTGTTAAGTCATTTTACATAATCCTATATACTTAGTTTTTCATTTTCAGTCATAAAAGACTTTGTTGTGCAAAAATAGGCAAGAGATGCCTATTAACACCCTCAAATTGCACAACTTGTTTGTAAAAAGTAGTCTAAGGTTGTATTATACCTTAGAGTTGAGTTGTGCAAGTTTCTAGGGGTTTGGTTTATCATATTATACACGTTCATGTTATTATTTTGCAATTGCAAGTTTAAAAATGGTTGTTGTGCAAAAGAGACAAAGTTTTCCTTGTAGTTTGGAAGGTCGAAACTATACTAAGTAACAAAATTAAAATGCATGCCCAAGCTTCCATGTAGCTCCAAAAATTGTTTTATAGGTTGTAATATGGTGTTAGATATATTTACATATGTCATTTAAAGTGAAATTAAAGAACTGGTGAGGTTGCTTTCATGCACCTAGATTTGGGATTTCATGTAAATTTGAAGGCAAAAGTGCCTTAGAGTAAAATGCACGCCCTAGTCTCAATTTTGACCAAAATTGAGTGGTTCAATATGCACAAGGTGTAATTTGTGATTTCACACCTATCTGTAACCTTATATTGGCATTTGCAGATAGAAACTTACCTAATGTGCATAAATGTTAAAAATTGTTTTATCATTTTCTTTATAGAGCAAGTGTTTATTCTTATTACAAATTCTTCTTTCTCAACATAATTTAAAATTCCTTACAAAATAATATTATAGTACAAAATATATATGAGTGGAAATATTAAATTCTGCATTGGCTCAAGTGTTGGATTACTAAGAGGGGGGGGGGGGGGNGTGTTATATCAATGTATCATTACCATCCAATAGTTGTAGAGTAAATAAACAATGAACAAATGAGAAATCATACACATACCCAGTACACTAGTGTTTTTATGTGGAAACCCAAAGCGGGAGAAAACCGCATAATGATTTTTTTTATATGTCTTTAAGAATTACATTCATTGGAAGCACCAACTTCCTTTGTTTTCCAGTTGCAACTGGAAGGAGGCTCCAACCCCCTAATTTCTCAGGCTACAACCTGAGGGAAGCTCCAACTCCCCAAATATTTGGCTACAACTAGAAGGAGGCTACGACTTCCTATGTTCTCCGACTACAACTAGAAGGTGACTACAACCACCTGCCCTTGCCCCGTCCAACCGCCCTGAAATATAAGTAGAATGATGTAACCACTGTCACACTGTCACTGTCAGATATACTATTGTAAACCTGTACTAATCAACCTGTACCATAAACAAGTGCATCAACCATGCACCAACCTGTACCATAAACAAGTGCATCAACCATTCACCAACCTATACCAAACCTGTACCATGAACAAGTGCATCAACCATGCACCAAACCTGTACAAAACATGTACCATGAACAAGTGCATCAACCATGCACCAAACCTGTACAAATAACTTGTCACAACAACCTGTCCAAACAACCTGTCTCATCAATATTATCAACCAAATCATATCTACTCACCAATATCAATCACCAAGACAATTCTCAAAGATGTGCATCAACCAAACACAACACAACAACGCATAATCATCACCAAGATCAATATGTTCTTCTAATAATATACCAATACAAGTAAGCTACATCATCCATAAACCATGTGTCAACAATACTACTAAGAAGTGCCTCCAACCATGTACTAAGTATGTACCAATCATGTATCAACTACTCATAAACTATGACTCATCAAGATGTACCAACATCATCAACTATACACCTCATGTATGTGCCAACTCATCAACTACTTGTCTCAACCATGTACCCAACATGTACCTCAACCAAAAGCTCTCATCAATTTCATCATCCAAATATGATTTGTAACTCTGTAATAGAACTGGTGTACTTGATCACATACCTGCAAACCTTCCTTAACTTTAACAACAAGATACTAGCATTTTCATCAAACTTTACTTTGGTCTCAGATGGTTAGTTTTGGATTAGTCAACAACCCTAACTTGAAATAATCATAACTATGTACCTGTAATGAATAAAGATCTAAAAATAGTACACAATATTATTCAGTGTGTTTTATGCAATTCCTCCGAGTGTCACTACTTGGAATCTCTTAGAAAATGAGTTATAGCAAAAATGATATACCTTGTTGAATTATGGCTTATTCTAGAGAGCAAACTTGTAGAGTGTGCCCTGCACAAAATATTTGTTTTATGGATCTGAAAAGTTTACATAGAATACTACAGACTATAATCTAACCAACACTTTTGGTCTTACTTAATTTGGACCTGTTATGAAAAAGTTATGACGTTTTTACCCAAAACACCTGTTTTAGACTAGTTTTAGGACTAGCCGCAAACCCTATTTTCCACGAAGTGTAACTCCAAAACTACAACGACCCACAAGATGAAATTTGTACCACAACTACTTGGATGTGTTTTCTCAATGTCCTATCAATTTCATGGTCTAAATCATTCTAGAAAAAAAAATTATTGCGAAAATGGTGAGATGACCTGTATATAACATACCTTAGAAAGCATCATCAGAAGAATTTATCCTCCCTTGAATTTCGGCCTTCTTTACTTCACCTTCTCTCTGAAATTCAGCTTAGATATCCTTTGGTTACCTCATTCACATATAGATATTCAATATGCTCAAGTGTGATCTAAAATGAGAGAGCCTTGCGTCTTATTTATACTTTCATGTAGCTTCCTCAAGGGGTTACCTTTTAACCATCTTAACCCACTTTCCTTATTTTAGGATTAACCAACTTCTAACCACTTGTCCAATTAGTAATTTATCCATTTATTTAAATAATTTATTTTGTATCCACTTTGACTTATAGTATACTCATCACATCACTTTACCTCAAGGGGTTACCTTCTAACCATCTTAAACCACTTTCCTTATTTTAGGGCTAACCCACTTCTAACCACTTGTCAACTTAGTAATTTCTACATTAACTTTATTATTTAAATAATTTCTTTTGTATTCACTTTGAATTATAGTACACGCATCACTTCACTTTATTATTTACCTTCTAAAAATATCTTAAACCACTTTGACTACTTTGACCTTTTGGAGCTTCTAGATGACTCATGAGGGTTCTCCAACTTCACATGGCCATAACTCTCTAACCGTGAGAAGTTATGTGACGTTCCACATACCACTGGAAATGGAATGAAACATACTATACATATATAATAGTATTACCTGCAAATATATCAAAACTCATATCTTTATCCATCAAACAAACTTGGGTCCATTACCTAAATCTGGGTTCTCCAACTTCTCATGGCCATAACTCTCTAACCGTGAGGAGTTATGTGACGTTCCACGTACCACCAGAAATGGAATGACATGCGCTATCCATATAGAATAGTCTTACCTTAAAATATATTAAAACTCATACAATTATACATGAAACAACCTTGGGTCCATTACCCAAACCTTTGTGCTACTAGAATTCACTACCAGACTTTCTCCAAGGGTTGACATCAATCACTAAGGGTTGAAATCAATCTTCAACATCACTCTCCAATGGTTGAAATCAATGACAACCAAATATCCATACCAACTATCCATAAAACTAATCCAATCGTCTAACAATCTCCCTTTTTAGCATTGATGGCAACACCAAAATTGATGGCAACACTTAGTATTGATAACATTCATGCTTATACTCCTCATCAATGTTTCTATCTCTCCCCATTTGACATCAATGGAAAAAGGTATCTCCCTTTGGGGTTTCTCCCCCTGTGACCATTGATCCCCCTAGAACCATGCCTCTGTGCTCTTTCTCCAAGCATTTAACTTTGCATCTAATAAATCCCCCCCACTTTATCATCAATGGCAAAGGTATCTTTCCATCCGGGGCTTCTCCCCCTAACTGAATTGTCCTTGGTGATACTCCCCCTGACTGAACTCTTCCTGAAAATGATATTCCAACCTGAACTGTCCTATTTATGGTACTTCCTTGTGTCAATCTAAGACATATAAGATAAGCATTAAAAAGCATTCATTTTGGAGTAGAAATTACTCCTAGTCTCTGGAGAAGATACTCAAAGGCTTTCCATGGAAGCAGTTTTGTAAAGATGTCTGCCATTTGTTCTTTTGTGCCCGCATATTCAAGTCTAACGTTCTTTTCTGCAACTTGTTCCCATAGAAAGTGATACTTTATTGGAATGTTCTTCGTCTTGGAGTGCATCACCAGGTTCTTTGAGATACTGATGGTGCTTGTATTATCACAATAGATTGGAATGGGCTCATCATTCTCAACATGTATATCTGTCAGAGTTTGTTTCATCCATAGAACTTGTGTACAACATGTTGTGGCTGCAATATACTCTGCCTCGGTTGTAGATAAGGATACTGATGATTGTTTCTTGCTTAACCATGATACTAAACACTCACCCAAGTAGAACGTTGCTCCGGTAGTTCTTCGTTGATCATCAATGCAACCTGCCCAATCTGCATCTGTGTAGGCAATAAGTGATAGATCCTTTCCTTTTGGATCCATAATCCAAACTCTTATGTTCCTTTGAGATATCTGAAAATCCTCTTCACTGCTAATACATGTGATTCCTTTGGTGCTGCTTGAAATCGTGCCACCTGTCCAACTTCCTACATTACATATGGTCTGGATGTTGTCACATATAGTAAGATACCAATCATTGACCTGTATTGCCTCTGATCTGTAGATTTTGAATCATCATCTTTTCTCAACTTGCAACTGGTTTGCATGGGAGTGATAACTGGTTTGCAATCTTCCATTCCGAACTTCTTTAGCATTTCTCTAATATACTTAGTTTGAGAAATAAAAATTCCTTGGTTTCTTTGACGTATCTTGATGTAGAGGTTGTTGTCTGTGCTTCCTTTCCATAGTTCGTAGGGAGTATTGTCATTGTTGTTTTTGAGCATTACTCTGTTTTGAATGTGAACTGTTGTATGCACTGCATGTGTCCAAAAAATATCTGTCAATTTGGAATCCATTATCATTGTTCAAGCCATTTCCTGTGTAATTATCATCCATTATGATAATGTTACTTTGTCTCTGAACCACTCTTTGAACCAATATATGAATCCATGCTCTCGTCCATACTGTCCAAGAATATACTTGCACAATTGTCCATAATGCTGACTCATTTATCACTATACTATCATGAAGTCTTGATTAATCCATCAAATTGTACTTCTGCTAACTGACTGCTATGGATCCGTCTTCTCAAACTCTACAAGCTACTCGAAGGATGGTTATTTGGTTTATCACATCTATCGCATAGACTCCCCCTATCTAATATTCAAATTACATGGGAGTCTCTAAGCCAGATGGATCAGAACAATTCCTACTCTGATGTGTATTCATCATCATCTTCATTGATAGATTCATCATAATCTTCATTGGTATATTCATCATCTCTTTGAGCTCTGACTTTTTTCTTACTGTATGTGGATTCATCTTTCACTACAATTACTGAAAGTATAATCTCTTGAACATGTTCCTTATTTACCCATCGTTCTTTCATTTCAGTTATTTTCCAAACCTTTCTATATACAACATCTTTCTTTTTCTCTGTAGAATTTTCTTCATCTCGTTTTATTGCCAATCTTGCGATCTCTGTGACCTTTTCTTTGTTTACCTGTTCTTTGTGTTTTCTTATCCATACTTTCTTATAACTGATATCAATGTTCTGTTTCATGGAAGTATCGATCATGATTCTACAATCACTAGCTATGTGTCGATAGTTATGACATTTGTAACATTCAATGTTACGTGGGGTCACATATGCACTTCTTGCTTGAACATTTCTTTTATAATCCCTGCAATATGCAATCTTATGTCCAAAATTAGTACAATAAAAACAATGACCATAAAATAAATTTGCATACCTAGGAGTGAATGATCTTCCTTGTGGTGTAGTCCTTTTGAATTTCTGCCTTGATTGATCATGATCATGATTGAAGCTTCTTTGTGGCTTGAACATTAATGGTCTTCTTGAAGATGTATCTTCAATAGTTTTCTTAGATTCTGGTTGACCATGATTCCTTCCTTTGAGTACTTCTGCATAACTCTTTCTATTTTCTTCATTCTTATTTTCTAGCAACCTTGAGTGCTTCTCTTCATTCTCTATAACTGATGTGGATGTTTTTGTCTCTTCAACATTCTTGTTGAGCTTGACAACTTTGAATCTTAGTGTGAAAACTTCTTCTTCAAGCTTCTTAACCTCTTCTTCTTGTTGATCAAGGTTGGTTGTCATTGATGTCAACCCTTGAAGAAAGACCCACAACACAAAGGTTTGGGTAATGGACCTAATATTGTTTGATGTAAAGATGAATCATTATTGTCTTGTCATGGTTGATAAGAAATAAAGATGGATGAACTCCAAAGTGGTCCCCTTATGGTAAAACCCCTCACGGGAAGACTCTTTGTGGAGTAAGAGAACCCATGCTTAATTGTGGAATAATGAGATGAAGGACATTGAATTTGTCAGGTAAACTATCCTAGATGGATAGTGCTTGTCATTCCATTTCCGGTGGTATGTGGAACATCACATAACTCCTCACGGTTAGAGAGTTATGGCCATGAGAAGTTGGAGACCCTAGGTTTGGGTAATGGACCCAAGTTTGTTTGATGGATAACGATATGAGTTATGATATATTTTCAGATAATACTAT
>ML779001.1:328760-365893 GCA_009831015.1 Picea engelmannii | reverse complement strand
TGATGAGTCATAGTTGATGAGTAGTTGACACATGATTGGTACATACTTGGTACATGGTTGGATGCATTTTTTATGGTACAGGTTGATTACAGGTTATTTGGTACAGGTTGGTGCATGGTTGATGCACTTGTTTATGGTACATGTTGATTACAGGTTGAGGTACTGGTTGATGCATGGTTCAGATTTATTGGTACATGTTTACATTGGTATATCTCATAGTGATAGGTTGAAAATGGTTCCATCATTCTACTTCTACTTCAGGGTGGCAGGATGGGGCAAGGATAGGTGGTTGTAGCCACCTTCCAGTTGTAGTCGGAGAACATAGGGGGTTGTAGCCTCCTTTTGGTTGTAGCCAGAGAATTGGGGAGTTGGAGCTTCCCTTAGGTTGTATCTTGAGAAACTAGGGGGTTGGAGCCTCTTTCCAGTTGCAGCTGGAAAACAAAGTAAGTTGGTGCTTCCAATGAATGTAAGTCTTCAAGACATATAAGAAAAAACATTCCATGGTTTTCTCCCGATTTGGGTTTCCACGTAAAACACTGGTGTACTGTGTATGTGTATGTTTGTTCATTTGTTCATTGCTTATTTACTCTGCAGTTATTGGATGATAATGCTTCATTGATATAAAACTTGGATTATATGGTTAAAAAGGATTAAATTGTTCTATTACTGATTCACCCCCCCTCTCAGTAATCCAACACTTCTTTCTTCATTATCCAAGACTTCATGACCTATTCTGTTCTCTTTGCTTCTTCAAGTTGGATTTTCAATGTAATTATTTCTTCTTCAAGTCTTCTCTCTTCTTGACCAAACTCTTTCTCAAGTTGGTTTAAGTCATCGGTTCTTTCCTCGAGATGATCCATCAATATATTTTCTCTCTTTTTTGCTTCTTTCTTTTGTGATGTTATGCTGGCTTCTAAACATTGCTTTTGATATTCTAGAGTTTTTTCAATTCTTCTGGCCTCTTCTAGATGAGTTCTTAAATTCTTGATGACCTGCTGAGCTTTTTCGAAACCTTGAACACTTTCCTTTTGCTTCATCAATTCTTTCTTGGATGAATTGTTTTCTTCTCTTTATTTCTTTAGATATTCAATTGCACTGATCAAATTTTCTCTGTAATCAACTTCTGCTTCTTCATACTCTTCCTCTTATGAATCTGTCTTACATGATGAGCATCTTTCTTCTTGTTATGTACCTACATCTTCTTTGACATTTTCTGATTCTGTGATGGGTGAAGAATATACATTATGTAACTTATCCCAAATTTCTTTGGTCGATGAACATTTGCCAACCTTTTCTCTTACCGGATTAGGTAGTCCTTCCCAGATGAAATCCATTGCTATTTTGTTATTCTTCTTCAATTCCTTCTTGGCTGCAGTCTTTTCCCTTTTGAACTATCATATCCTATAGCAACTGATAGCCAAATATAATGTCCCTGTGCCTGTAAAAATACTTTCATCCTTATGCTCCACATATCATATTTTAAACCATTTTGACAATTAAACATTGGTACTCCATTCTCAGAATGATACATGATCTCCTTCTAGTGGTTAAATTGTTTCTTGAAGGAATCGAATCTGATACCAATTGTTGGATTACTAAGGGCAGGGGGGGGGGTGATCAGTAATAAAGAAATTCAATCCTTTTTAACCACAATATGCAAGTGTTATATCAATGTATCATTATCATCCAATAGTTGCAGAGTAAATAAACAATGAACAAATGGGCAATCATACACATACACAGTACACCAGTGTTTTTACGTGGAAACCCAAAGCGAGAGAAAACCACATAATGATTTTTCTTATATGTCTTTAAGAATTACATTCATTGGAAGCACCAACTTCCTTTGTTTTCCAACTACAACTGGAAGGAGGCTCCAACCCCCTAATTTCTCAGGCTACAACCTGAGGGAAGCTCCAACTCCCCAATTCTCTGGATACAACCAGAAGGAGACTACGACCTCCTATGTTCTCCAACTACAACCAGAAGGTGGATACAACCACTTGTCCTTGCCCCATCTAACCGCCTTGAAATATAAGTAGAATGATGGAACCATTGTCACACTATCACTATGAGATATACTGCTGAAAATCTATACCAATCAACCTGTAATCAACTTGTACCATAAACAAGTGCATCAACCATGCACCAACCGTGAGGATTTAAGTGATGTTCGACATAGCACCGGAAATTGAATGACATGTACTATCTATCTAGAATAGTATTTCCTTCAAATATATTAAAACTCATACCATTATACATGAAACAACATTGGGTCCATTACCTAAACCTTTGTGCTACAAGAATTTGCTACCAGACTTTCACCAAGGGTTGACATCAATCACTAAGGGTTGACATCAATCTACAATATCACTCTCCAATGGTTGACATCAATGACAACAAACAATCCATACCAACTATCCATCAACCTAAGGCAACCATCTAACATCAAGTACATTGAAATGAAGAAATTATAAACAAAATCTCTTGCTAACATATCTTTCAAATGAATATTTCTTGTAAATATCCTTTAGATAAAGATAACACACATTGGTCGAATAAGAGATGATTCAATAAAGGAACATTATAAGTCATTTATATTAAAAATAAGATATACAATGTATTACGCTAAAAGCCTAGAATTATCAAAATTACAAAATATCTCTTATTCACATCCTCAGACACAATACTTAATACGACTAACATATAATGATTTGATTCTATTTGGGCATCACCCATTTCCTCATCTTCATTAATGTAGACATTATTCCCAGAGGCAGATGAACTAACACTGCCAACTCCATTATTCTACTCAACTTGGTATCTGGGACATGTTAGAACATGAAGTTCATGTTTAATCTCCTATTAAATCCTTCATAATTATGTTCATTTTTTTTTCTCAACCATAAGCTACAAGTCCAATGTGAGTTGTTCATTCCTTGCATGAGCTTTAAATGTTTTCTCCCTTGATTCAAGAGCACTCTTAAATGAACGAGTGGGAACTTTAGGAAATGTATCTATGAAGATTTTTGAATTAACCAATGTTGTAGGAACAACAACTGTAGAATTCTTAAGCCTACAAGAGCTACAAAAATATTCCCAAGCTTTGAATTATTCTCACTTCTTCGGTAATCTGATCCTTCCATCGCTATTAGACATGTGTGATCGTCGGGATTAATTCATATCAAATATCTGATTATCTTTCACAAACAAATGATCAACATAATGACCATTAAATAGAATATTTGCACAAGCAAATCTATAATTTTAATCCTTCATTGAATTTCCAAAGTATAAGTTGATACTCTTCATATCTGAATTATCACACATTTTGCTCGAACTCACAGTTGTATCAATCAAATTATGAATATCAGCATTAAACCCCAATGGTGGTTCTTCATTATTAATTAGTTAATTATTATGATACTAACGAAGATTGTACTTTGAAAAACATTATGATTTGTAATCAGTAGGTTGTACTTTGAAAAACATTATGATTTGTAATCATTAATAAATTTAATTTTGTGATTGTGTCTAAAGTTTTAGATTGTCATATTTAACACTTTGAAATTCCTCCAAATAAAACATGGCTCAATGGTTGTGAATTTTTATTATTAATAATATAAATGACCCATTAAAAGGTTATATTTGAACTTACAAAGTATGATGATTATTATTTTCTATTGAAATTTTAACTTATCTATATGGTTGTTGTTAAATTTTAACATTTTGAATAATTGGAAGGAAAACAATTTATTGAGTATATTATTTTTGAAAGGTGTACCTAGTAAGTGATCAAAATTGAACCTGTCCTAACCCTTACAAGGGTTTCAAACCCGTCCTAGAATGGTAATTCAAAAATCACCCTTAAAAAAATGTAAATTTTTAAAATCAATTGTCACTTAAGAAAGACAAGGAATACCATAAAATGTCAAAAGAAGGGTGATATTTTCAATAACCCATCAATGTCCTCACTTCAAATGCTTTTTTAGTGAATGAGCATTGGTTCATCACAAAATACTTGCCTTTGGCATATAAATACTAAAATCATCTTTATTCTAGTTGGATCTTATCTATTCCTTGATACGATGTACCATTCCACGACATTAAATCCATCACATAGATTAAGCCTAGATGAATATCCTACCACTATATTGGCGTATGCACTATTTTGTATGTCACTTAATGAAATCTTCCCAAAGAAGCTTAGACACCCTTTCTTTGTGAATCTCCTTGTGAATTCATGTCTTATGAGCATTGTCGATTCTTGTCAATATGGGAATTGGTATAACGTTCAGTTTACATACTTCATGTTTTTTTAATCCCACACTCACCATACTGCCATTTTATTTGTTATCTTGTCCTCCAACACTTGCCATTATTCCTTTTTCTTCGTTATCTTTGCCTCCACTATTGGCTTTGTAAAAAAATGAAACAATTAGTCATAAGTTTTGGATGTTAATTGTAATGACATTGGGAGATTATTAGTAAAATGAATTACAAATGAGTTGCTAAATGTCAATTTTAAAGAGGAAACAATAGACATTGAACAAACCCAAGGAAATCAAGTCATCTTTTTTTCTTTTCATGTTCACATATTCCCTCTCACTAATAGTGTTGAACATGTTTATTCATAGTTATTTTATTGAATTCATAATGTTATTGGTTTACCTATTAAAATTCATGACATGGTTATAGCTTTGATATTTAATATGATTATTATTTCAGCACATTAGCAAGTCTTGCAACCACTTAGTATGTAATTCATGGCATCCCCACTAATATAATAGTAATGGAAATAAAACATATAATTAAGACTTATATGTAAAACTCTCAACAATATGGCACTCTTGTATAGGTTTGGTCAAGCTCATCATAATGATAATGCATATCTTTTCTTTGTTTCACATAGAACTATTTATTGATTATGTTTGGGATTAAAACTCTATTAAACTTGGTGAAATTTTCTAATTTGTAGGTTCTTGACGAAGTTTAGATATGAACTTGCACAAAATAAACCTTGTCAACATCACAAAACCTAAAATTGGGATTACAACAATGACAATTGTGAATGTGTTCATTCAATTTATAGCATTATCAAATATTCACTACTTTGTTCTCCAAAATGATCATTCCCCTTTTCCTGATTCCATGTATCTTTATCTATCACACTCTTTCACTTTCTTCTTCTTGTTTCTAGAAACATTGATAGTAGTGTGACGATACTTTTCAAATATTTTGAGACTTCCCCATAGCTCTCTTTCCCCCTCTCTCATCCGAACCCCAAGATCAAGGAGAAATATCATTTGTAGCATTAATGCTTGGAATAACAATTTTGAAGGTGGTTGGGATTCTTAACAAAATCTCAGAAGAAGGTAAAATAATTGTTGTATCATTGAATGTATGCATTAGGGATTATGATCTAACATCCCACTCTTTCATGCATTTCCACATGTTTGGAGAGATAAAGTGAACCATAAATATCCTCAATAAAAATAACATACTTGGTGGTCTTGATGAGTAATTTTCTTTAGTTTTGTGTTTCTATGGATCTTGGGAAGCTCTAAATTATAAACATCTTAACCCAAATAATAAAAAATGGATGCAATCATGCTAGATTGTCATGTTTCTAGAGGCCTATATCACAAGTAGGGTCTCTTCATTACTTGTATAGTGATTTGATAAAACTATCACACTTCAACAAAGTCCTCAAGATCTACTACGGTTTCTTCTTTTCTAATGAGATCTAGCAGAAATGGGGTATGCTCAAAATATGAATATTAGATGAATATAAGATGAATATAAGATGAAAATATGTTATCCTCCCCACTCGGGAAAAATTCTCACAAGTGACATGTTTGATCTGATAATGAGTATATTATCGTAATGGCTTCAAGCCTTGTTCCCTAAAGATTCTAGGGTTTACTCAAGGTACTATCCTAGAAATGAGGGGAAGTAATTGAGGGTTTTCCATGGGTGTTGTACCCTAGAAAACAAAAAAATGACTGTGTGAATGTGTCAAAGGGAAATTTTGAAAGAAAAATAGAAAAAATTGTGACTCTAAAACAAAGACACACTAAATCTCAAATTGCATGGCTAAGTAAGATATATTGCATGTATTTGAAATCAATCAAAGGTGTGGGAGACTTACAAGTACTTCCAATTTCTAAGATTCATGGACTTGGGAACGACTTCATTGCCCTATGCATGTGTTTTTAAAGCACTTGACATGCATGCATTTCCCTATCGAACTTTCAGCTCTATAAGACTTAGAAAATATGGGGGGGGTAGTGGGGGGGAGAGAGTGAGGGCCAGTGGAGGAGAGAGAGAGAGAGAGAGGTGGGAGACAATGTGGTTGGTGGTTTCTTATTCATGCCGCACGTGTTTATAGTCTTGGATCTTACAATCTCAACAAGCTTCATGATCCCTATGAGGATGATTAGATCACATCAGGATCCTAAGTCTTCGATCTAACCATCGGGATCGAGTTGCTCACTTCTTCTCTTGCTCACCATCTTACAAAAGGTTGCAGTTCTTACAAACCTTACAACTTCTGGACTCTCTCTACCTCCTAGGTATTATTGATCTCTTTCTGTATCTATCTAACTCAGGTACCCCCTTAGGTCCCCTTCTGTCCTCTATCTCTCTCCCTTAGACCTCCTAAGTACTACTTATATATATTCTTGGCTCATCATCCATTACATTACATTGTAAAACCCTAAACCTAACATAATTAGGCCTCCCTTGCATGTGTGCCTCGCATGCTTCCCTTGCACGTGTTGCTTTTCCTTCCAAATGCCCTTTCTTACATTCATGCTTCTGTCCCCAAAAACAACCTTTTCCCCAAAATGGGTCTGCGTCCAACAGGCCCCAAAAATTGACATGTGGCTCGTCCCGAGCCACCGATGCTTTGTGCACTTATTAAACATCTCCTGCTAGAGCGTGGAACTTGTTTGTGAGTTCCCTTCCTTGTGTTTGAGCCTGCACGGTCTTTTCTTTGAGCACATCTAAGACTTGCATTGTGATCTCCTCCTTGATCATTTCTATGCATTCTGCATGTTTTGTGTCGTGTTCTTCTTTTCCTCCTCTGCTTGCGCGATGACCTTCGTTGCTAGCTCTTTGAGACCTTCCTCCTCTGCTAGCTTGTCAGTCCTTTTTCTGTGTCTTCATCACTACTAGCTCTGCTTGTAGCTTCTTCATGTCTTGCATTCCTTTGAGGCTCTCGATGATCTTCATTGTTTTCTACCTTTGCTTGAGGTCCTAGATGGCTGCGCTTATATTTTCCTCTTCCTGGTCCAAGTGTTGGGCCTATTGATCTTCTTCTAGCTTTGTCCATAGTTGTGCTTCCCTATCAAACAAGTCGACAACTGTGATGACTTGTCATTCCATTTCATCCATCTAACCGACTGCTTCTTGCTTCCTTTGTTCCTTCACCTCTGGAGGAGTGGTAGGAATGATTTGTTCCTTGAGGCTCTCAATCTCCTACCTGTATTGATCAATTGTTTGCACAATCTGATCAATTTTCCGCGTTATCATGGGCTCTGCTATTTGTGTACTTTTTGGTATTCTGTATAGGATACAACCACTCTTTGCTCGAGCCTGTCCACGTGATCTTTCTCTTCTTTGGTCTTGAGATTGACTCACTCAAGCACCAACTCCAACTCCTCTTTGGTGTCCTTTGTGTGATGCAACTCTGTTGGATCTGTTTGTGTGCGCGACTGCACCTCCTGCGTGACACTAACTTGTAGTTTGTATAGTGCCTTGGTTGGTATCCGCTTCATTACCAATTGTATCTATGCTATATCTTTCAAGGGTGTCTGGCATACAATATCATCCATGCACAACATGTTGGGTGTAATGTGGAAGGTCAGGCTCACCTGTGCTATCATCTGGATCATCTCATGTTCGCTCGGTGCAGCCTTGGCTCTTTCTTCTGATGTTGCGGGGAATGGATTTTTTCCTTTGTCCACCCCCTGTGCTTCTTTGATATTCTCTAGGACCTACCTTATATCGACCAACTTGTCTTGAATTCAGTCTCTTTGGTGCTAGGCTTCTTCCAAATACTCAAATTCCCAGCATTGGACTCTTTCGGCCACGAGATCCGCATCATCCACAGTGATTGTATACTCTGGCGACTTCTTGTGTGGCTTGGCCTTTTTGCGTGCACCCCTAGTGTGTATGATCGACCTCTTGGTCTAACCTTTTTTCTGTGGGGTATCACTCAATGAGGTTCCTTGTGTTGTCGCAACCCCTTTTCCCTGTTCTTTCAGTGCTTGGGTGGTGTCCTTTTTCCTGACCTGGGTACCTTTCTTTGGAACACCCCCCTTCTTTTTTTGTGTTGGCTTCTGACTTGGCTTTGGCTTCTTGGGTGCATCTTTATCCCTGATAGGTATTTGATCTTGCCCTACATAAACCTCCTTACCTATGGACATCTCTTGAGTTAGATATGGAACTCTCCAGTCATCTTGCCAATACTTGATGGCTATCTGTACATCTTCTTCCTTGATGCAATATCACAATTGTAGCCATTCCTTCTCAGGATCCCTTTGCACTTGGATCCATACAATGTGTCTGTTGCTTTGAAGTTGGCGATGTCCCGGTATTGTGCAACCACTTCTAGAGTAATTCGCTAAGTGTTGTTAATGCTTTCTTGGAGGTCACTATAATACCCTGCGAACATGCTTTCATTTGTACTTATGACTTTGGGGTCCTAAGTGATCCCCAATGATGTGTACCACATTGTGCGACAACGAATGGTCTGCTCGCAAAAGTATGTGTATTGGGGCTCCCTCCATCCAATCAAGGTGATCAAGATGAGTAGCGAAGAGTAATGAAACTCTGTCCCCATATCCCGCGCGTCTCTGCAATCCTCAAGGAACATGTTTAATAAGTATGGGGCCCAACTGAGCATAGTGCCCTCCGTGCACTGTGTTGTAGCTGTGAGGACCTTGGTAAGGACTTCCTCCTTGCGGCACTTCCTAAGAAACTTGCAAGCCATGAGTTTGGTGTCCAAACTTGTTGCTGCGTCACTTATGCGCTTGATGATGATTCTACACGACCCTCTTTGTGTGCCATATGTCTTTTTCATCTCCTCCAACAGTGCCTTCTCCTTGGTCTTGTTGTTGAGGTACTGCGTGAGATTCTCCCCCCAAGATGGTAGCCCTGTAATATAATCAATGAGCTCTATGTCTATAGAGATAGAATATTCCATCCATAGATACCCTCCATGGGTGATTGACATCAGCCGCTTAACGTAGTTGTTTACATCGCAGACCCATCCAAAATGTGGGATATCCAATAGGTTTAGAAATTTGGTGTTGGCCAATCCGACTGCCTACTGTTTTGGTTGAAAACTTGGATCACCGAAGGGTCCTATATCCACGTTGTCAAGGTAGACCTACCTTGCAAATTCAGGGAATTTTTCCATGCCGGTCACATCGTGGTCCGAGTAGCGTAGTTTTTCCACGCACCCCAGAAAGGTAAGCGTAGCCTACACCCCTTCCGGTATGCACGACAAGACTATGGTTGCTGCAGCCTGTCTGCGGGATGATCCTGTTATGGGTTGTTTTCCCTTTCATTGTGGTGGCTGACTCAAGATTCCAACCTTCATTGTTCTATCATTGACATATGCCTCTGGTCGACCGGTAACATCTTCTACTATCCCCTCCTATAACTACTCCGACTCTACTATGTGTGACTATCTTGGCGCAATCACTTCTGTCTGATTTGGGGTTGTCCCATTTATCCTCGGGGCCTCTTCAGTGTGTTCAGGGCGTGAAGGAGTGCTTGTGTCGTTGGCCTGCTAGCCCTATCCCATTTATGGCATATCAATGCCCATGCCAACCGCTGTTGTTGGTTCGGTTTCCTCTACCACGAGTGTGGGGATCGCTGATTCCACATTGGGTGAGGGAATTTCCTCCAAGTTGACAAATTTTATAGTCTGTGTGGGTTCCCCTTCCCTTCCATATGGCTACTATGGTGCTCTGTGATGGATTCAGGGTTTTTTGCAGGCATGGCTCGACGCACCTAGCTTGGGTGGTGCCATGGTGGTTAAAGTTGATTTCCACCAAGACAGTTCGCTTTGTATCTCTTGCTAAATCCCTCTCTACTCCGTATACTCTCTCACTCTGTGATTTCACAACTTCATAATAACACTTCTGTTACCTGCATGCCTTTATTATATATCAAGTGTCGTGAAGCTTCTAATTAAATGAATTGGTGCTTCCCATGTGCGTTCTATTCAATTACCTTTTCATCGCTAGTTGGCATGATTAATGTGAGGTTGCTTCCAAAGTTCTTTTTATTCAATTTTGATAGATGCCTCCAGTTGGTGCCTTTTTGCCGTAACCACCATTTTTCCAATTTCTTCCTTTTTCTGACCATTGGTCCTTTTTTCGACGCGCTAAGTTTTCCAAATGAGCGGTATGTTGTTTTTCGATGTGTGTGGATATTTTATTTTTGTCATGCTAACTCTATTTTAAATACTTGTTGTCTTCTGGTGTCTAGCACAAAAACCCCCCTATTGTTGTGTGCAGTCCTTTGTTGTCTGACACAATCATTTTTTTTTCTCCAACTTCTAAGTGCTAGGAGGTAGATTGTCCCTATACAGTTTTAGTCGACTCCAATTGATCATTCCTCTAAGTTCTGTTCCTCCCAAATCCTTCAACTATACAACTCCCCCATATGTAATAGTCTTTACTTCATATGGCCCCAACCAATGTGTTGGCGTCAGAAGTCACTCCTGGATTGCAGCAAGAGTAAGCCTGAGGCCCATCAGTTTATGTCACTATTTGTTGATAAAGGGTGATGAATGGAAGTAAACTCAGAACAATATTATTCTAACTCAGAAACTAGGCCAGACATGCACAAGCAGATGAGGTCTTGGTTTAACTTTAGATAGTAAGTTGTAATAAGGGTGAGTAGGATGAAGACCAGGGGTGGGGAAATATTCTGTGGTCCTGGGTCTATGCCAAGGTACAACTGAAGGGGAGAGGGTAGTGACAACGATTTCTCCCTCCAATCCCAGACCAGGAGGGGAAAACTCAGCAGGAACACTTCCGAAATTCAGGAAACGGGAAACTTCAGAAAAAAGGTCTGCTAGGAAGCTGAGAAGAAGAAAATGGATTTTCTACAGAAGGAGATGGCAAATTACCTGGTTTAGCGATGGAAGTTTCTCCCTCAGAGGTCTTTCCTTTTCTGATAATCGCTTCCGGATCAGCTTCAGGTGTTGCTAGAGGTAGCTATGGATGGGACCGCGTGTGTCTACCTCTGGAAGCCACAACTAAAATAATAGGTTCGCCATAGTGGAGTTATCACAATGGAGTCACTAGGTGCACAATAGAAATCTCATAGGGCTTTGATTCTTGATGCACCTTCAGAATCAGAGGCTCAATTTCATTCGATCCCAGGGAATATTTTCAACTTTGTCCCTGGCAACGATGCTAGAAATGTTGGTGTCAGAAGTCACTCCTAGATTGCAGCAGGAGTAAGTCTGAGGTCCATCAATTTATGTCACTATTTGTTGATAAAGGGTGATGATTGGAAGAAAACTCAGAACAATATTGTTCTAACTCATAAACTAGGCTAGGCATGCACCGACAGATGAGGTCTTGGTTTAACTTCAGATAGTAAGTTGTAATAAGGGTGAGTAGGAGGAAGACTTCTGTGAGGGAATGCAAAGGCCTACTGTAGGCATCGAGCTTCCAACAACATGTAGAAGAAAACTTTGAACACAAGAACCTCTTATATTCAAAAGCAAAAACACTAAAAGAACATAACAACGCTATAATACATCCTTTATCATAACACAATCACGATGATTCATGTGAATCAATCAATCATGAACCCTTTTAGTATGAGATGGAAACCAGATGAAAAAGAGAGTTTCCTTTCATTGAACAAGAAAATTTCATATGCGGATACATAGCCAGGAAAACCGGTGCTTCATTAAAACATTACAGTCATGAGCTCAGCTCTACCATCCATCTCCTCTCCTTCCTCATGAGCAACTAGGTTATTTTGGAGAGGGGTTTGAATCCTTTGATCATCTCTGTCTTTGTTCCTTTGTTTCCTTTGCAAATCCCGTGGCACATTGTTGTAGGCCTCCTGAACCTCTGTTATTAGTATTTTGGGGATTTCTGTACATGGGCTTCCCTTCTAACTCCCACCTTTCCATTCTAGCCAAAAGCGATTTGAGCACTTTAGTTACCTTGTCCATATGAAGGGGAAGGGGAGATGAATTGGATGGGGAGGCTTCAGGTCTCTTCCTGGATATGTCTCTATCAACCTTATTCTTGAGTCGGTCAACAACTAATATGTTAGATTCTACTTCCACGGCTGCATCCTGCATGTGAGCCAAAGTAATTGCTCTCCTTTCCCTCAACAAGAGGCAGAAATCAAAATCAAAAGTGCTAGCATAAGTGATTTTAGCAGAGGCCTCTAAGGGATTTATTTCAGCGGGGATCTTATTGTACATTTTATTGAATCTCTTGGAGAAGTCAGAGACAGACTCTCCATCCTTTTTCTTTAAAGACCCAAACTCTGTCATGTAATACATGAAGTCTTTTTTGTCTCCCCACTATCTCAAAAAGGCATTATCCAAAGCCTCAATCCCATCGATGGATCCAGGAGGCAGGGCCCTAAACCACTTTCTATCCTCACCTTCAAGGCTATGGACGAAAATCCTCATCCATACGTCTGCATGCATGATAACATGATCATCTGTAAAATTGTAAAAGGCTTCAAGGTATTCTTCTGCAACTATGTCCCCTTCGCCTATAAACTTGGGTAGCTACTTAAGGTAGCCATCTACTGGAAGGGCATTGAGAGGCTGAGGTAACAAAAGGGGAGCATACCTAGCAGCTATTATAGCCTCCATTCTGGTCATGGGGGGATTTGCTCCTGCCATAGGAATATTAGGTGGAGGAGAACTTGGAGGAGAAGAAGCTCGAACAAGGGATACTGGAAATGAGCTTCTAGGTGGAAGGGGGAACAATGGGGGATTCAGAGAGAAGGCTAAGGGGCTTGAGTCAACAGATGCTTCTCTCTGTGCAGTAGCAACAAAAATAATAAGAGGAGGAATGGTAAAGCTAGGGGTGGAGAAATCTTCTGTGCACCTAGCGACTCCATTGTGACGACTCCAATGTGGCGAACCTGCTGTTTTAGTTGTGGATTCCAGAGGTAGACACACGCGGTCCCATCTACAGATGCCTCTAGATACATCTGAAGTTGATCCAAAAGCGATTATCAGAAAAGGAAAGGCCTCTGAGGGAGAAACTTCCACTGTTGAACCAGGTAATTTTCCATCTCCTTTTGTAGAAACTCCATTTTCTTCTTCTCAGCTTCCTAGTAGACCTTTTTCTGAAGTTTCCTGTTTCCTAAATTTCGAAAGTGTTCCTGCTGAGTTTTCCCCTTCTGGTCTGGGATTGGAGGGAGAAATACTTGTCACTCCCCTCTCCCCTTCAGCTGTACCTTGGCGTAGACCCAAGACCACAGAAGATTTCCCCACCCCTAGCTTTACCACTCCTCCTCTTATTACTATTGTTGCTACTGCACAAAGAGAAGCATCTACTGACTCAAACCCCTTATCCTTCTCTCTGAATCCCCCATTGTTCCCCCTTCCATCTAGAAGCTCATTTCCAGTATCCCTTGTTCGAGCTTCTTCTCCTGCACCTAATATTCCTATGGCAGGATAAAATCCTACCATGACCAGAATGGAGGCTATAATAGCTACTAGGTATGCTCCCCTTTTGTTACCTCAGCCTCTCAATGCCCTTCCAATAAATGGCTACCTTAAGTAGCTGCCCAAGTTTACAGTCGAAGGGGACATAGCTGCAGAAGAGCACCTTGAAGCCTTTTACAGTTTTATAGATGATCATGTTATCATGCATGTAGACGTATGGATGAGGATTTTCTTCCATATCCTTGAAGGCAAGGCTAGAAAGTGGTTTAGGGCCCTGCCTCCTAGATCTATCGATGGGATTGAGGCTTTGGATAATGCCTTTTTGAGACAGTGGGGAGATAAAAAAGACTTCATGTATTACATGACAGAGTTTGGGTCTTTGAAGAGAAAGGATGGAGATTCTGTCTCTGACTTCTCTAAGAAATTCAATAAAATGTACAATAAGATCCCCATTGAGATAAAGCCCTCATAAGTCTCTACTAAAATCACTTATGCTAGCGCTTTTGATCCCGATTTCTGCCTCCTATTGTGGGAAAGGAGAGCAATTACTCTGGCTCACATGCAAGATGCAGTCGTGGAAGTAGAATCTAACATATTAGCCGTTGATCGACTCAGGAATAAGGCTGATAGAGACATATCCAAGAAGAGACCTGAAGCCTCCCCGTCCAATTCCTCTCCCCTTCCCCTTCAGATGGATGAGGTAACTAAAGTGCTCAAATCGCTTTCGACTAAAATGGAAAGGTGGGAGTTACAAGGGAAGCCCATGTATAAAAATCCCCAAAATACTGATAACAGAGCGAGCAACAATGTGCCACAGGCTTTTCCAAGGGAACAAAGGACCAAAGACAGATATGATCAGAGGATTCAAACTCCTCTCCAAAATAACCTAGTTTCTCATGAGGAAGGAGAGGAGATGGATGGTAGAGCTAAGCTCCCGACTGTAATGTCTTAATGAAGCACTGGTTTTCCTGGCTATGTATCCGCATATGAAATTTTCTTGTTCAATGAAAGACAACTCTCTTTTTCATCTGGTTTCCATCTCATACTAAAAGGGTTCATGATTGATTGATTCACATGAATCATCGTGATTGTCTTATGATAAAGGATTTATTATAGCGTTGTTATGTTCTTTTAGTGTTTTTTCTTTTGAATATAAGAGGTTCTTGTGTTCAAAGTTTTCTTCTACAAGCTGTTGGAAGCTCGATGCCTACAACAGGCCTTTGCATTCCCTCACATAAGTATTCCTCCTACTCACCCTTATTACAACTCACTGTCTGAAGTTAAACCAAGACCTCATCTACTGGTGCATGCCTAGCCTAGTTTCTGAGTTAGAACGATATTGTTCTGAGTTTGATTCCATTCATCACCCTTTATCAACAAATAGTGACATAAATTGATGGGCCTCAGGCTTAATCCTGCTGCAATCCAAGAGTGACTTCTAACGCCAACACAATGCATTCTGAGTTTTTCTGGGTGCTAAAGAGATTTACTGTCGTACACAAAAACTAGGTCTCCCTACTTGAAACTTTTCCTTTTGATATGTCTATCATGACAAGATTTGTCCCTTGCTTTTTGTACTTCTTGGTGAAATCCTGCTAGAATCCTATCTTCTTCCATGAGCATTAGCTGATTTAGCCATTCTTGTACTGCACCTCGCTCTGTCATATTAGTAATTGTTTCTACGCGCAGACTAGATACCAAAACTTCTAATGGCACCACTGCTTCTTGTCCATACACCAATCTGATTGGTGTCTTCCCTGTCAATGTTTTACATGTAGTCCTGTATGCCCACAATACTGCTGGTATCTTCAAGTCCCAATCGTCCTTGTTGACATTGCATATTTTTGTCAGTGCATTTTCTAGGATCTTATTAAAGGCTTCCACTATTCCATTTGCTTGAGGATGATATGGTGTACTCTTTTGATGACATAATTCAAACTCCTCAGTCATAGCCTTAATAGTGTTGTTAATGAAGTGAGTGCCTTGGTCGCTCATCAAAATCCTTGGGCATCCAAATCTAGTGATTACTTGTTCAAACAAGAAGTGTGTTGTTGTCTCTATGCTACAATCTTTTTTTGGTGTTGCTTCTTCCCATATTGTTAAGTACTCTGTCACAGTAATAATATACCTTGCTCCTGACCTTTTTGCTGGTGGGTTAATTGGTCCTACAAAGTCTATTGCCCATTTTTCGAATACTTGCAAGGTTACTTGTGGCCTTAGGGGCATATCATCCCATCTATTAGGTTTACCAACCCTCTGACATATATCACATATCTGGTAGTAGTCCTTCTAATAGTTTTGAACAGTCGGCCACCCATAGTCTTGCGTGCAATCCCTTCTGCACGATAGCTTTGCCTGCATAATGTCCTCCTACTATTCCCTCACGGGCCTCTGCTAAAATCCTAGGTCTTTCATGTTCTAGTACACATATTCTCAAGATGTGGTCTGCACCCATCTTGTATAAGTGTCTTGCAATCAATTGATAATATGCATCTCTAACTACCATATTTTTCTTCTGTGCAGTGTTGAATTCATGTGGTGCAGTCCTTGTACTCAAGTATTGAATGATGTTAGCAAACTATTCATCAGCTACTTGGACTGAAAATATTTGTGCATTAGGGAAGTTGTCCTCTACATTCGTAGGTTCCTCTCCGTTGGTGATCCTTGACAGGTTATCATGTCCTGTATTGAACTTCCTTGGTTTGACTATCACTTCAAAGTCAAATTCCTGGAACATCAATAACCATCTACAAATTCACCGCCCCAACACTGGCTTGTTTACTAGGTATTTGAGAGTTGAATGATCTGTAAACATATTGAAATGATTTCCCAATAAGCAATGTATGAAATTCTGAAGTGCATAGACCATGGCTAGGCCTTCTCTTTCTATGGTATTGTAATTATTCTTTGACTCTAACAATTTTCTGTTAGCAAATGCTATAGGATGATCAAATTCCCATGTTCCTGACTCTGCCAGAATAGCTCCAAGTGCTATAGCTGATGCATCTACATGCACATGAAATGTATTTTCCAAATCCATGAATACTAGCATTGGTGTGGTTACCAGCTTCTCTTTTAGAGTGTCCAATCCTCATTGACAATCCTCATTCCACTGAAACTTGTTATCTTTCCTCAATAGTTTCTCCATTGGTGCAATGATCTGTGCATACCATTTTATGAATTTCCTGTAGTATCCAATGTGTCCCGATGTTGCTCTTAACTGACGTACTGATTTTGGTGGTGGTAGATTAACAATTACTACAATCTTGGCAGGATCTACTAGCAAGCCTTGTTTTCACACTATCTGGCCCAATAGTATCCCAAAAGGTGTTTCAAAGATGCACTTCTTGATATTTAGTGATATTTGACACTGCCTGCATATTTCTAACACCAACCTCAACACCTCTACATGGTCTTTCAACAAAATGTAGATTGCCCAATCATCTAGATATACCTCTAGAAACTGGTGGATGAATTCTTTGAATGCAACTATGACTACTATGAAAAATATTGTTGGTGCATTCTT
Source organism: Picea engelmannii (assembly GCA_009831015.1). Lineage (NCBI taxonomy): Eukaryota > Viridiplantae > Streptophyta > Pinopsida > Pinales > Pinaceae > Picea > Picea engelmannii. The sequence continues at coordinate 348,686 of ML779001.1, read as the reverse complement.
CAAACCAAAAGGCATGATTGTGTACTGGTAGGACCCCCATTTTGTGGCAAAAGTGGTCTTGTACCTATCTTCTGGGGCTATATTGATTTGATGGTAGCCTGAGAATCCATTGGTGAATGAGTAAGCTTCTTGGCCTCCTACATTCTCCAACACCTCGTCTGTGAAAGGGGTAGGGAAAGGGTCATGTAGATAAGCATAATTAAACTTCCTTAGGTCAAAAAATATCCTTATCCCTCCTTGCTTCTTCTCCTGAATGACCATAGGGCTTACCCATTCAGATTCCTCTACTGGTTCTATGATTCCAGCCTCCAACTTCATGTCAATTTTTGCTTTCACTTTTTTCTTATATATTGGGTTTAGTCTATAGGGTCTCCGTCGGATCAGTCTTGCCTCAGGTTTAAGAGGTATCTTCATTTCACCTAGCTCTCCTGCTATGCCTTTAATTTCCGTGAACGTTGTTGGGAATAGGTCATTGTACTCGTGCAATAACTCTATTATGCTTTCTACTATTTGCTCATCCCAATAGTCTCCAATGTTGGCCATTTTGGGATTCTCAGATGTCCCAATGTTGACTTTATTCACCTTGATCGACACAACAAATACTTCTAATTCCAGAGGTGGACCTTCCACCTCTCTTTCACCTTTAATTTCCATTATCCGAATGTTGCGTGGGTCATCTTCCTCTGGTGCTTCTTCTTGCACATGGTAGCATGACAATAGTTCTTTTACTGTTTTTTTGTTCTCTTGTTGATCTTCTGTCATAAGTTCAACTTCTGGTTCCGTATAAATATCACCCCTCTGATTTGTTTGAGTGTTGAGTCTATGTTAGGGTTCTCATGTTCAAATGATAAAGTGACTGTAAAATTTTGTTGTAATACTATCGAGTCTGTAGTTCCTCTACGCAATTCCAGGTCTATATACCAGTTTGTCGGAATCCCTTCTAATGTGTGAATAAAGTGATGAGGCCATTCCTCTGATGGTGTCATTCTCCATAGTGTTATGCACTTCTCCAAGTGTTCTTTTGGTGTTCCCCGTCCATCATATTTTTGTAGTTGGTTGTTTCCTTGTTCTACGCCAAATCTGATGCACAGTAACCGCTTACATTGGTACCAGTCCTTGACTGTCTCTTTGTGCGCACCCCACCATCTTGTAGGTGTTGCCTTAAGTGTTATATTTATAGCTAAGAGCCTCTGATTTTATAACACTTCATCTTTGTATCTTGTTAAGAACACTTCTAAGTCATTCACCCAATGGAAGTTGGGAGGTTCTATTATCTTTGTACCTACTCATCTTACTACGCGGTCTATTATTGCGCATCTTCTTGTGGAGACTTCGTGTAACCTCTGCTGCCAATTCTACAACCCTGTATCTAAGTCTGACGCACATGCCATGATACTTCTCCAACTAAGTACTCCATCTACAGTTGGATTCACATAATATTCTTCTTGCGCGGTGGTTCTGTATAACTGGTTAATTTCCTCCAGGTCTAAACAAGTGGGTTCTTCAAATATTTCCCCTTCTGATGGATCTAATGGCACAATGACTCTGTATTATCTTGACTTGAATTTCATCTTCCTCATCTTTAAGTTGATTATATCCTAATTTTCAAACGCCCAATCCAAGCCAAGCAATTCCGGATAAGGTGTTGTGCCATCCACTATCTCTATCACTTCGAAATCGACTTTAGTGCGCACTCCATCCATATCTATTGTCACCTCCTTTAGCCTTCCAATTGGTAGAACCCTATGTTGATTTGCTAGTTTCAGTTGAACAGGTGAATATCCTAATGTGGCCTCTCCCATACATTTCCATTTCTTCTTGGGTAACATGTTTACTTCGGATCCTAAATCCAGTATAATATCTCCCATGTTGAAATCTCCAATGTTGGTGTTCAATCTGGATTCTCTGCTTGTTCTCCTCCTTGTATCCATATGATTAATTGTTTTCTGTTCTAGCTTTCCTTTTGCCTCTATGCTACATCTTTCTAACATATTTTGTAACAATTTAACAAATGATGGATCATTTAGTAGTTTGACACAGGATTGTAGAAAAGCCTTAATAGTACTTACTTGTCCTAGTGGTCATGCATCATTAGTGTCATCCAATGATGGAGGCATCTCGTACATTGGTACTTTCTGGGTATGCTGCACAGTTGATGTTGATGCAATGTCTGGCTTCAAGAATTCTTGTCTGGCCTGCTTGAATATCTCCTTTTCATTTTTCACATCAAACTGCTTTTGTGGTTCGACATTCTTCTTCACCCATTGGTGTTGTGTTGGATCTTGTCTTACTGTGTCATTTCCTGTATTATCTCCTCCATGTGTAACTATGTTCATATTTCTCCCATCATCCCTTGATTGTATCAAAATCAACTAAACATTTTGATTATTCTAATTTCTCTTTTCCTGGATCTTCCCCAATAGTGTGGGACAATCCTCTGTGTCATGATCTGATGCGTGACAATACATACACGTCATAGGTGGAAGTGGACATTCTCTTGCATAGTGTCCTGGTTGTTGACAGTTGTGGAATACCATTGGTCCTCTGCCTCTTCCAAAGCCTTCGCTTCCTCTTCCTCCACCTCTGTAGCCAACTCGATCTCCTCGCAGTGCATTGTACTAGGGTGCCTGGTTATACTGCGTGGGATTATAATGTGGCTGCATGGTATTGTGTTGTAGTTTCATAGTGTTATATTGATGTTGCACAGTGTTATATGGGGTAGGTACTTGGTTAAACTGTGGTGCATCTTTCCCGGTGATCATTTCTACATGCACCCTATAAGCATCTAATGTTTTTTCCCTCATCAAGTCCATGGTCCTGCAATATTTGTCATCATGGCCTACTGACTTGCAAAAGTTTCAATATGAAGTCTTAGGTATTGTCTGGTATTTCTGCATCATTGGACAATGATACATATCATGCCCCTGTTTCTTACAGATTTCACACCATAGTCATCCTGTTGACAAAGGGTTTGGCAATCCTGTTTCCATGTACTATGCCAATGTTGGGCATTCATTCTTATGGTGTACTTATGTCCTACATGTCGTACACCAAACAACTTCTATTTTGTCCTTACCCCTGTTCTGGTTTAGCTGAAAGGTTAAGTTATTCAGATCCTATTTAAACTCCTCTATGGCTAGATCTGTCTTTTGATATTGGTTCTCTTCCAATTATAGGGCTACCTACAGAGCCTCTTTGTGGGTCTGAAAATTTTGTTGTCACAAGGGGTATTTCAAGTGTGGTACCGGTGAATTGACAAACATATGCCTATGTTGCATATCTTTCATGACATACTTTAGCTTTCCCTTAGATCGTTTGAATCTCTGGTCAATCTCCCACATAGATTCTCCTGGTTTCTGTCTAATCTCTATCATCTCATTCATGTATTGATCCTATGAGCTAGGCTCTGGAATTCATTTATCAATAAATTTTTGATATCTCCAATCATTCTGGTTGTCCCTGACGGACTGTTTGCAACTAAGCTCATGTACCAATCCAATGCGCGATCTCTTAGCATGATGGCTAACTGTGTAAGTTTAGTGTCCTCATGTGTGATTTATTTTTCTTTCCAGATCTTTTCACATATAAACAAGTGCTTCTCAGGGTCCTCCGATGCCTCTCCTTTGATTTCTAGTAACATAATGGTGGGATCATGTCCTTCCATCCTGAATGTTGAACTACTACCTCCGCATGGTGTAGATACTTGACTAATTCTTCCTGAACTAGCTCCCCCAGTTGTTTTTCCCTGTGTAGATGTACTTCATGATGTCTTCCTTCTCCCGAAATTTGGTTGCCTAAATGGTGGTGTTTTTATTGGTGTATTAGTCGCACAGAGGTTTATGGGTTCCACACTGACACTGATATGGATAAGAGTGTTGCCTTATATTCCTGCTCCTGGACATCTCATCTTCGTTTCATATGTTACGCGCAGTATTTCCTCAATCAGCTCCACAACAAAGATATCCTCCTACCTCTTCTTCATCATTTTCCAAGCCCTCCCTCACGACTCTGGCTCTCTTCTTGGTGTTCATCTTATATTGGTAGGGTACTCCACTACGTGCTCTTCTAGTTGTTTCCATGATCTGCTTGATCTGGTATTCCTCCATCCTGATTGGGTCCAAGGCCTCCTGCTTCTTTCCTTTATCCATTTCTCCTTCTCCTGTCAGTGCTTCCCTCCTTCCCCCACTTACGCAGAGAAGTTTAGTTGTCTGATCCCATTGTCATTACACCTTTGTTATATAGTAATATCTTAATGGAAGTGTATAACATTCTGATATACCTACCTTGAGGTCCCTTCAAGAAATCTTGCTTTGTTGCGCTGTAAGACTTCGTCATATATAGAGCAAATTCTGTGATAAATCCTACAACAATGTTGTTTAACCAGAAATATACTGCACACGTAAATTTATTGTCAACTTGTTGTAACTGCATGATCTCTAAAGGATTCCACTCTAGCTGTCTGATCTGATTCGTAGGATGGTTTTCTTTGAACCTTAATATCCACTCCTGCAACACATGTAGGAAATCACAAAAAAATACTTCATGCAAGTCGTTGAATACGTACTTGTCCATATATTTGCGCGGTGTTAACTTCGAGTTTCTATTATCTTTTTTTGCAAACTCCAACTCCTTTGTTTTCAACCAAATTTCTATCTCTACCTTCGTTGGGTTCCATGGTTTCAACATCCCCTTTTATATTCTCATTCTCTTAACGTCTTGTCATCAGATCTGACAATCTTTTTATGCTTCTTCAGTAGATATAATTCACTTAGTCCCATCCTGTTCCAACTGGCAACATAACCATTTGTTGGTTTATTATTATAATTTATCAGTTATATACTCTGATATTACCTTACTATCATAGGTTGACCCAGGTTCATATTTAATAAGATCCCAACAAAATCCCTCTAAAACTATCGACCCCCTTGGTAAATCAGAAGGAAACACAACACACATGGTGTACTGCGCAGTCTCACCCGAGATAGCTCTATGGGTGGCTACAATACTCAGGTGCTTGTAGCCTGGGAATGGGTGGAGATTTGTGGTTGTACTTTGTGATCTTTATTTATTTATTCTAACCTCTTGATTAAAACATTCATTCTTAGTCATCATGCCGAGTATCAAATCTAACTAGTTTCTTCATTCATTGATATAGCATTTAATTATTAACAACCATAGAGATGCATACATTCAATCACATAACACAAGATTTATTGTGGTTCACCCCCTCCTGGGATATGTCCACAAATATCTGGATCTCAAGCTCTTTATTACGTCTCATCACTATGTCACGTCATGCGTGTTTATGGTCTTGGATATTACAATCTCAACAAGCTTCCCGATCCCTATGAGGATGCCTAGATTGCACCAGGCTCCTCAGCCTACGATCTAACCCTCAGGATCAAGGTACTTACTTCTTCTCTAGCTCACCAACTTAAAAAAGGTTGTAGTTCTTACAAACCTTACAACTTACAAACTCTCTATACCTCCTAGGTACTATTGATCTCTTTTTGTATCTATCTAATTGAGGTACCCCCTTAGGTCCCCTTTTGTCCTCTATCTCTCTCTCTCTCTTAGACCTCTTAAGTACTACTTATATATATTCTTGGCTCATCTTCCATTACATTACATTTCCAAAAACCTAACCCAAACGTAATTAGGTCTCCCTTGCATGTGGGCCTCACATGCTTCCCTCGCACATGCTTCTTTTCCTTCCATCTGTCCTTTCTTCCCTTCGCGCTTCTCTCCCCCAAAATAGCCTTTTCCCCATAATGGGTCTGCGTCCAACAGGGGCGCAGTGGGGGAGAGAGGGATATAAGGGGAGAGAGTGAGTGGGATAAAAAGAAACAATGACAAGACAATGATGGATTGAATGAAAGGGACATATCACCATTTGGAGGTGTGGATACAATGAAATCATGGTACAATTTTTGGGAGGGGGGGATAGTGGGGGAGAGAGAGGGAGAGTGGTGGATTGGGGAAAGTGTCAAACACAGGTTCAATGTTGTTATAAGATATGCCATACTAGCATCAATCATACACAATGGATCAAAACACATACATTTTCATTCATCTTCCTATGAAAACCATTCATATGGGCTAAGGAAGAACAATTTAGGGTTAAGGCCATCATAGGGATGAAAAACATGTAAAGGGCGTGCATTTTTATAGTGCACGTGTGCATTTGTCACTAAAACTGTGTGCATATTCCTCTTTACTATGTAAACATGCAATCCCACACACTCAACATGCATTTTCAACATGAAGTGTGAATTTTCCCCTAACAGGGCATGCATTTTCCACAAAACCATGTTTTTATTTAATTTCATAAGGTCAACATACAATTACCAACACAAGGCATGCATTTTTATTCTTAAGGCGGACATTTTTCATTATGCCTCGTTTTCATGCATTTTTAGTCATTATTCCCTTTTAGGGTGTGCATTTTTCACCATGGGTCCTGCATGATCTTAATTGGGACAAATCTTGAGAGATATACTATGACTGCAACCTCGATCATGGTTGTAGGTAGATGTGTTAGATGAGGAATACCAAGAAGTTGAGATATATGTAGTTGACAATGTTCTCGATGACCATATCGACAATGAAATTATCAAAAATGACACTGACAATGATGTTATTATGGCCAATCCTTTCAATGTCGATTCTCAACTAGATGATACAGATGTGGAGTTGGATGAAGAAGAATATCAATGATATTGAATTGTTGAAATGTAGGTCGAGGTATGTGATTATATATTTTCTATTATTTATTCTCTTTAAAGTATTTTCTTATATGGGTTGAATGTGTGTTGTTAATTTTTATGCCATTTTCTATGTATCATTGGTTGGTTAGAATTCATTGACCTTGATTTCTCTCATAACCCACCAACCTGTAAGCTCCTAACCCATATTGAGCATGTGTTGATTGATTATAACTATTAGTCAATATTGATAATCTACCACAATTTTTTAACCCTTCACCCAATAACCTTTATATATTTCTAACCCTCCACTCTCATCCACCATAGGAACCATGTGCATGCTCCAAAACCACTACCTATGTCCTAAATGGAATCTTTGAGTTGCAAGTGTCATATGGCACCCATTACAAGGTTTAACACAAAAAATATTTTTTTGGGGCTTTGAATGTGGTTTAGGTTCAAGGGTTAGGAGTTAGGGATTGAGGGGTTATGGATTTAGGGCTTAGGGGCTTTAATGGTTAGGGTTTTAGGGGTTATGGTTAAGGGTTTAGGGGTTAAGGGGGTTATATATAACTATATAACACATATTATATACAAATACAAATATAAATTATATTACTAACAAATAACAAATAAAAAATACGATAAGATGATGAATGTTGGAGAAAAAGCCGAGCTAGCTTGAGAGTCAAGGATCCCATGGATAATAGAGATTCGAGGTAATCTATGGAAACCAGTTAAAAATAAGGCTCTAAGTTATATGACATGGGTTTAGTTTTAGTGGATTCGAGCCAATTCCTTGTATGGTGGGGATTCCTTTGAGGCTTTAGGGTGTGTAGATGCGAGAAAAATACCCTTTTTCAACAATGTGGATTACCCCTGATAAGAATTACGAATTAGAATTCTCACCATTTAGAATATGGAACTCATCCAAATTCTTTCTTGGCAACCATTTCTGGTTTTGGGTTTACCAGTTATGGCTCGGTCCACCAATGATGATTTCTATTCTAAGGAATGAAATGCAGCTAATATAAGATGCATGGATGAAACTAAGGTAACCAGAAAGCAAACATAGAACCAACCATGCTCCTATCAATGGCCTGGGAAATAATTCACATTGAATAGAAACACGAATATGAATATCAACTGCAAACACATAATAGTCTAGAATTAAACAATTGTTTACAACTCCATACCCACACATTTAGACAAATATTCTCTTAAGAACATAAATAAGAATTCAACCACCATACATAAGAATGGTCTACAATATGAAGTACATCCTTACACAATCCAAGTGATGAGAGAAACATAAAGGAATAGTCCACAATACCTCCAACATGAGAATTAGAGTTCTCCATAAAATAGCTTGAACAAACAAGATTATGCTCATTAAAAGTTTCAGTAATAGTACAAGAAAGCTCCAAGAGCCAAAATCCCTTTGCTCAGATACAATCCCTGTATTTATTGATATTCAACTTGACTCTTGGCCTTCCGCCTTCCCCATGACCTTTCATTTACAAACTCTTTTCCTTATCCTCTTTGTAATGATGCAAGAACAAAGACAACAAAACTGTTTATAATTTAATGTATTCTATGTAGTTACATTTCGAATTTGTCTTTTAATGTTGGTGGGACATCATAGATTTTGGCTATAGTGCACCTCATGCACTGTGATGATTGGTTTGGACATTGGAAAACTCTGCTCCCTCCAAATTTGATATTCAACCATCATGGGATTCATAATTCTTCTTCGGATATTTGAGTATGATTCCCTTTCCTTGCTCCTCTATTGTTGCGACAACTATTGTTGTTGTTGATGTGCCATTATCTTAGGCGGTAGATCGTATGTGTGAGGGTATTGTCTCATATCGGTAGATTAATTTGATGTGTAGTTGTTTTTCCTTCATGGTTTTCTCACCTCACATGCTGCCTGTCTAGATTGTTGAGTATGATCTTCCTTTAGCATTAGTACATGACACCATTCAACGTGCAATATATGATTGGTCATAGAATAATATTGAAACAAAAATTTAAAACCACACATTCAAACCTATAGAATTGAAACATTATCTAATTGAGGGTTCATATATGCTTCCTCAATTCGATTCTTGGTTCCTCTGCTCTTGGTTGAAGTATTGTATTCACTGGGGATTTTTCCAATGTACCGGATATTAATCCTAAAAAATGTGAACAATTGGTGAGGAATATTTGAAATCGTATAACTGTGAAGTTGTATGTATCATAAAGAAATTTGCAACGGTATAAGGAATGCGTGAAATGGGCATCGAATTCAAAAGTTACAATCAAAATATGAAAGACAACTTTACAGGGTCCCACTCATGTATCGAAAAAAAAAAGCATGAACTCATGTGTCAGTAAGATGAGCACAGACTCTCCTATGTATCAACAAGATGAGCACGAAATATATTATGTGTCAACAATAAAATCACTCATGCGTCGACAAAAAAAACATGAACTCTCCTATGTATCGACAAGAAAAGCATGAACTCATGTATCAAAAAGATAAGCACAAACTCTCCTATGTAATAGCAATATGAGCACAAAATCTTCTATGTGTCAGAAAGAAAAGCATGAACTCATGTGTCAACAAGATGAGAAGGAACTCTCCTATGTATTGGCAATATGAGAATGAACTATCCTATTTTTCGCCAAGAAAAGCACGAACTCATGTGTGGAAAATGTTATCCCCAACTTATAGGGATAACTAAGGAGATGATGTCTCAAGGCCCTTAGGTTGCATACATGGAGTGTCGAGAGACCACATGACTAGTAGTGTCCACTTGCACATATGGAAACCCTCTCTATCACCACACTTTGGATCCATCATCAGAGCATCCCTCGCACCAACTAGTTTTTAGAAAGCATTTGGGTCTTGCTCCATGTGGTACAGGTCAGGTATTGTGGTAGGTAATCACCCTAATATTTTAGGCATTTAAGAATGTTGTATTAAAACTATTTTTTATTATAGAACACATGCTTAGACATTATGATTTTGAACCTATTTCACCTTGGTGAGTGTCATCGATTTCCTAGTGAGTGTCCAACTTTTGTGGAAGGGGTGTAACCTAGGGGTCCCTTGAGGGGTAATTGTAGCATTCTCTACCACACTTATCACTTTTTTCTCATCACATTCCCATAACATTTCCCTCTTCTAGGCCCTTTGGATTTAGTGACCCAAGAAGGGCATGTGCCTCATTTCATGGGAATAAGGGGCTAAAATACCAGAGGGATGATGGTTGGAAAAAGATAAAAGCCTAAAATATAAACTTTCTAGATTATTACCCAGGCAAGTCTTTAGAACGATGAACTATTTCTCTTAAAATAATTGAAGACGTGAAAAATATCAAACACATAATAAATATCTCACTTGAATGAGATACAAACACAAGTGCGTTATAACGCTTTGATGGTTACCCATATGGAAATTTGTGGACCTCTTCTTCCAAGTGACACTCTGTTACTTCCCCCCAACTTTGTATTATCTATTGGTAGTAAACACATGTTTGGATAATAAATTAATTAATAAATGGCAATAAATGGGCTTGGAAAAAGGTTGAATTGAAAACGAAGGTGCAACACACCCTCTACAAAGGCACCCATAGATGAGACAATATGAGCCCTTGTATGTCATGAAACCCATTTACCTATGAATTCTAACCCTCTATCTATCTCATCATCCACTACATGACCTTGAAGGGGAATCCTTGGGAGCATCCCCTACTTGAGGGTTTTGGTCTACCCAATAGGAATTTTATGACACCCCTTTTATACTTAAACTTGGTCAACTGTATAGGGTCTTTGAGCATTTGTTTAATTTGACGAGGTAGTTTTGATGCACATTTTTAGGTTCCTTTTTTATTATATGTGGTTCTCACTTGCCATGATATTTTGACTTGAGATCCTTGGAGGGTGTACCCATTTGTTTTGCAGGACCTTTCTTGGTGGCCAATTTTGGGAGAATAAGCCTAGCTTGGGCTTCCATGGGGCTTGAAGCCCAAAGGTTGGATTCCTAGGGCCTACATGTCGAACGACGAAGACATGCCTTTGGAGGCCTAGACGACATCATGGATGACCTTACCTAGTCCCTATTACCCAAATGGTTTGCCTAGGAGGGACAAAACGTCACTTTTGGAGGCTTGACCTCACCTAGGGATAGGGTTTGGTGGTGATGGAGTTGTTTCTCATTGAAACTTGTCATGATTTCACCAGAGGAGGCATGGAGAGACCTTGCCGCATGAAGAGGAGGCTCAAGAAGCCCCAATGACCTCCACTTTCTTCTCTAATGACTTGGAAAAGTGTCAAAACGTCCCCATTGAGGGGTGACGTCTTACTTAAGGTTTAAGTTTATGTGCAAAGTATGAATTGTTTAGTATTATTTTGTAAAGGGGAAAAGTAGGGGTTTGTTGTCCCCTTACTTTGTGTTTACACTAACCTAAGTGGACAAACTATGTCTAAGACTTTTTATGTAAATAGAGATCAAACTCAAATCATTTTAATATAACTCTCCCACTGTGAGAAGACTCTATGGCTGAAATTGTCGCTACACTTGAGCATTTTTGGTATCTCTCTCTCTTGCAAATGGTTTATGGTGTTAGTATTTGGTGAATTTAAGGAAGGAAGTGTTGCACACCTCTTGAAGGCTTATTATTTTGCTGTTGGATGGTAAATTGCATGGTGAACTAGGGTTTGATATATCTTTTCTTGAAATAGGTAAGGAAAATTTGCATATGCTAGTTCTTGCTTGCTCATTTCTTGTTATTGTGGTGGAAACACTAGGAGGAGTATGTTGGATACACCCTCCATTTATGCTTCATCTTATTTCTAAGGTTATAAGTCATTCTTGAACAAGGGTTGCTAGGAGAAGTACAAGTGTGTACACCCTCCTAGATTTACCCTAAGTTGGTTGGCATACCCTAGGGAGTAAGAGGATTTACACCCATAGGGATCTTGTTGATCCAACTTGTGTTTTAAAGACCCCATTCACCCAATTTTAAAGGCACTAATTTGATTTTTTTTGCATTGGAGAAATAAATTATGTATCTTGGTAAACATGATTTTATGAGATACTAATCTTGTTTCAATTGGATAATTTTTTTTCATTTTAAAGGCTTGTCAAGGCAACTAGTACGTGTTGATTGACCTAGTATTATTAGAGTTATAGCTCATTAAAAGCCACAATCATTAGGGCTGCAGAAAAATATCTGTTTATTCACTATTAATGTGCTTTTCGACCATTAGAATTTGCTAAAAGTTTGCCAAGATAATCTACTATGCCTAGCATAACGTTTGGGTGGACTTTTGTAAGTTTTGGTGGTTGGATATATTGTTGTAACAACTTGTTTTCTACAACCATAAGTCTGCAAATAATATCTCTGAAAACATCTTTTATTACAACCTTGTTTCATTGCTAAAGTCTTATGCTTTAATACTTGAGTATTACTAGTGTTTATCTAGCTTATCTCTTGCATCATTTGTTGGAATTTTAGAAATTGTTTAGCAGCTTTAACACTTAGTTTCTTGTTGATATACATCATTTTTATTTTATGAAATTAAGGAAAACAATCTTAACTTGATTGTCCACCTAACATTATAAACATATACTTAGCATGTTCTTGTGTCTCGGGTAGGTACATTAATCATTACATGTACTCTTACTTCTTGGAAACCTTTGGCTACCACCAATACCTTCATTTAATCCCTTTCTGAATCTAGAAACTTGACCTATAGGGGAATCCATTCATACATCTCACTTTCCATCTCATTTCTCCCTAGGGTCACTGGGATTCCCCCCTTGAGGTGACCAGTTCAACTCTAAAGTGACAGGAACACCTACCTAAGGTGACAGTGGGTAGGTTATCTCTTAGTTGTCACAATTTTGTGGTTGGGTTGGGATTTTCCCAACCTACAACTTGTGCGATAACATTTTGGGGATGTTTCTGGGGAGGATTTTGAATCCTCTTCTGAACCCTAACAACACTTTGGAAAGCTATCCCAAAGCCTTCCCCCTAGCTTCCCTGACGACTCCACCTGAAGGACGTTCCCCTTACACCCTCGATGAGATTTTCTTAAGGCTCATCTGGTGACTCCACCTTCCAAGTGTTGGTCCTAAGGTCTGCACTTGACTGCTAAAGGTCAAAGCTAGGCCACCTATCAATTTAGAGTGATTGCTTCTTTTTTTAAATTTTAGTTGGTTGGTAAGAGGGTTATTATATCAAGACAAAGGGAAGGTTTGGTTGGTAGAATGATATGGATGAGGGCCCTCCTTGGATGATGGCACACTAATGTTAGATCAATGAAATAATAGAAAACATAGAGAAACAACAAACTATTCAATGAATAATCTATTTCAAGAAGTTCAATACTTAAAATACCATTTCAAGACATCAAACATATATCAAAACACAATAACTCCCACAGGTTGCAGAAAACAAATCTTCACCAAAGCATTAGTTGTTTGACAGGTTGCATATCAGTAAAAATAAGTCATACAATAGTTGAAAGGAAATGAAATGTATGTTGCACAAATAAAAAACTGTATTCAAGATAAGAATGAAAACACATGAAGAGTTGAATGAAACATTGTCATCAAGAGTATGTTCACCAGGTAGAGAGATTTAATATATGCATAAAACGAGTCCAACCAGTCTGTTGTATTGCTATTCTTTCCTAAAAAAATCCGACCTTTACAATATCCAAAAACTAATTATTTAAAAGAGTTGCATAGGCTCTCGTCCATAGGGGACTGAGACCTAAATTTAGGGAACTGTTCATAAATCAAATAATTAACTTCACTAAGACATTGGACTTAATCAACAAGAGTGGTTCTTATCACACACAAAATATCACTCTTGCATCTAATCTAGGAAAATGCCGGACTTAATCAAATAAAACGATTACTGTCTCTATGACAGAACTGATGCATGTTCTAGAGGAACTGAGGGGCCAAAAATAGGCCTCAGAGTGATAGATCAGAGCTCTATGTTGAATGGTGGCATGTCTGTGAGTTGTTGGAGGCCACTGGAGATAACCAACTGCATGAGAAGAGTTTTCCATAGCATTTTTGGAACTAATCTATGTTGACCTATGACTGAGACTTAACTCTTTGTCTATGCCTGAGCTTTCAGAAGCCAAGCACACTCTGTGTTGAACCCGTCAGATGCCATCTGTACCTATGAAATAGCTTCCCTGGAATGGTTGTCGGCCCATCGAGCATGAGGGGAGACATGGAGGCGAGCATCCAATCAAGATATGAGATGAATGGACGTGAGGGTAGATGACATGTGAAGACATATGGAATAGTGAGAGGAGGTGTGAGTAGGTTGGGAAGTAAGTGGAGAACAGGTGGCGAAAGGTGAGAGGAGGTGGTATTGAAAAACAACCCAGGAGGAACTCGGAGGGGGGGGTAGGCGGTAAGTGGATTAGAGAGGGGGGTCCAGGTTCTCAAGGAGCCGCCACGTTAGGTAGGGCCTGCGGTGGGAAAACTACTTACTCGGACCCCCCCTCCCCCCCCCACGGTTAAAGGTACAATGGTCCGGGTGGGGGGGGGGAGTCCGAGTTGCGGTAAGGACCGTTAATCTGGAGAGGTGGGCCACCACCGATGGAGATCAGCATGGGTTTAATGGAGGACAAGTGTCGGGTGGTGAGAGGAGTGAGAGTAGTGAGTGGATGAGTGGAGGTGATGCGATGATCTGATGTCATTCAAGCACATGATTATAGGAGTTGTTGAGGGTGGTTTGGATTCAAATTGCCTTTGGTCCCACAATCCACCACAAGCTGCCATGTAACCTTTCAAAAATACAATGGTTCCAATTGTGGGACCGCTTAGGAAAATTAATGCTCGAGCAGTTTACATCCCCACAATGAACTATAGTTGTTGATTTGATTACGATCCAAGATCTGGGTGACATTTACCTACTGCGAGGATTGACGATTCTCATTGACTTGGGATCAATGGTCCAGATTCACTTTGGAAATCCTGGATTCAGGAGTTTCAAATGTGAAGAGTGAAGATCTCCTGGAGGAAAACTCCCGAAGTGGACGATTTTCTTCCACGTGTTTCCGTTGATGTATGGTCCTGATTTGTTCTAGGTTTTTGGCACTTCAGGCATCGAGAGTTTCAAATGTTTGTGCTTGGAAAATTCCCGAAGTGAAAATCACCAAAGTAAATGATCTGTCGCCGCATGTCATGATCGATGAATGGTCCATATTTGATTCGGGACTTCGAGATTTGATCTCTTCAACACTTCGGCTCTTTGGCTCTCCTGGACTTCGACGCTTGTACTGATAGATGAATGAACCAGATTCTCTTTGGGTCTCCGGGAGTTCAAGCTTCGGGAATTTGTGGATGTGAAGTATGCCAATCTCCCAAAGGAAAAACGCTGAAGTGATTAGCCAGTGCTTATCACTAATTGACCTGAGCTTAAGCCATGTTAAATACTTCATGGGTTCGGGATGTCTGATGACTCTTGGTGTTAAACTCCATTCAATTCTGCACCCCTTCATGGACGACATCCGTTGATATGATTTGCTTGGTGGATCTTTACCATTGAAAATTCCCCTATTCATTTCGACAATCCTGGCCCGAAAATGACCATTTTGAATGGTTTCATTTGTCCATGGGCGTTTCTTGCGTATATAAAAAGGCTTGTTTGACCTGTGGTGATCTGGATCAATGGAAAATATGATGACAAGTAATTCGAACCAAATCCAACATATATTTCATCCTTTCAAGAAAAAAAAACAGAAGCGCGCAAAGATTCAAACTAGGAAAAAACGAATAAGAACCAAGTCACTCAGTAACGAGAATATGACTTAACCAACCAAAAGAGTAAAATTTGATGAAGGCATAGGGAGAAAAAGAAGAGAGGCAGGGGATGCAGACCTATGCTACAACATTGGCTCCAACTAGGGATAGCTCGTCTTGTGAGGTGCTAAGAACTGTAGATTGATGCCTTGATATTAGATAACTGCTCTTACCTTTCATCACTTACCCTTGTTTTTGTCTGTCAACTCGATGTATCTGTTACTGTCCCTTAGCCATGCATTTTATTGAATTAAAAACTGAAACTACATCCCAATGCCTTGTCGGGCTATGGAGTCTTTATTCACACACAACTAACTAATCAAAAGCAACAATAAAGGAAAAAATCTATGGTACAAGAGGGACCTTCCCCCATCCTCAAACAAAATAGTGTTTCTGGAAGAACCCATTTACTGCGACTCCAAATATCTCTGTATCATCTACATTGTGCAGGATGAATGTGTTGTTTTCCAGAACTTCAATCAAATTAAAAGGTCCAAACCAGAGGTTTTCAAATTTACCGTGCTTGGACTTGTCATCCCTTCTAGCATCCCATATCAAAACCAGGTCACCTTCCTAAAAAATCTCCTTCTTGGTTTTCTTATCAAAGGTCAATTTGATCTTGGTCTGGTATGCCTCTGTTCTCTGATCAAGTGCCTCTCTTCTCTGCTGAACTTCTATAATCTGGAAGATCCTCCCTTGGATTTTATTGGGCTCCTAAATATCCTCCTGCAAGAATTTCAGGACTGGTATACCGAGCTAAGTAGGAAAAACAACGTCTATGCCATAAAAGAGCATGAGTGGTGAGGTTCCTAGAGACTTATTAGTGTTGATTATGTCATTCCATAAGGCATATTTGAGTTTAGAGTCCCAGGATTTCTTGCTTTTAGTCAACAAATTTTTAATGATCCCGATGAGATTCTTGTTTGATGATTTTTCCAGGCCATTTCCCTGAGGTTAATAGGGTGTGGAATGTGTCAAGGAAATGTTGTGACTGCCACATAAGTCAATATTGTCTTTGGAATTGAATTCTTTGGCATTGTTCGTTACAAGCTTACTGGGGCAACGAAATCTGGAAAAAATATTAGTTTCCAGGAAATTCATGATTAGCTTGTTAGTGGCATTCCTGGTGGGCACAACCTCAATCCATTTGGTGAAGTAGTCGGTGGTAGTGAGGATCCACTTGTGTTGTCCACTAGAGGGTGGATTTATTTCTCCTATGAAGTCTAACCCCCATTTCTGAAAGGGACTATTGTCTTTGATAGGTTTTAGGGGCAGTGATAGTAAATTCTATTTCCTTGCAAACATCTAACATTCATTTTAGGCTCTAACACTGGAAAACACATCATAGAAAAGGGTGGGCTAGTAGTATCCTACCCTCAGGATCTTGAGTGATGTGGCCTTCCAATGTTGGTGCCCTCCACACAGTCCTTTGTGCATTTCTACTATGACTTGTTGTTATAACCCTAAATTGCACCACACATGCTTACCTGGCATCAGGCCAACTCATATCCCTTCATTGCCAACACATCTGCTGAACAACCTCTTTGAAAATCCTCGTAGGTAAAGACACACGCGCCCTAAACCACTACTGCACGCGGGTGAACGCTGGCAGGCCTACTACAACCCGCGTTTACCTAACAAAACACAAAAATATGAAAGTTTCCGATGGGACAAAAAGCTATGGGTCAGTTAACTGAAACTCCCAGCCATGCATGGTTGAGAGTTCGTCCAAAACCCTAGCTCCTTCTAGCCTATAAAAGAAGGGGTAGGGGTACCATTTGAAAGAGGAAAATTATAAGCGAAGAAACTCTGCCCATTTGTCGAATCCATTGTCCCAACCCTTTAGCCTTTCCTCAAGCCTAAGGAGAATTAATGCAAAGCAGTTGGAGGACAAAGAAGAAGAGGAGCCCAGGATTAGGATCAAGGAGCGGTGGCCGGTATCAACTTTGATTGTAAGTTGATTGATTTTGAAAACAATAAAAGAATACTTTTCCCATCCCAATGCATGAGTTATCGATGATTTGTATAATTTATGCTTAATCTTTAACCCTCAAGTAGAAAAGTAGCATGCATGCGTAGCGTTTTGTCTTGATTGCAGGTTAACTTTGGAAGGAGCAGCGCAAGTAAGCGGGCAAAGCGCAACAGAGGATCTACACCAAACATCAATAAAAATGTTAGTAGTTCCTTTCCATGCATGTATCGTGAAAGAGGGGTTTAGGTTTTGGGTGGTAGGTTAAAAAGTCATTTCTTTACGGTCTTAATCTGCATGCAAGTCTAACCCTAGTTTGCTAGTCCGTAGGGTATATTTCCCAACAATAGAATTGGTGACCGTACTGGGGTACATACTCTTTAGGGTCTCCGGATTTAGTTGAGGTTTTTGGGTAGTTTAAAGGATTAGATTTTCTGTTTCTTTGTTTGTCTGTTTTCTGTTAGGTCATAGCTAGCAGGGAACTTGGTTCTTTATACCAGTTTTTCCTTGACTGTTGCTTGACGGTAATTATCAGGACACACAGAGGTACACACGGCCTGTAAAAGGCCTGCACGTGTGTACCCGCACCCTAACCTTCTACTACCCGCGTTTGAATGTTAGCTGTAAGGGTTTCAGTAGCATGTAGGAGTTAGAAAGCTTAAGAGGCAGTCCTCCTCTTCCCTGTCAGAATTATACATTCTCAGGGGGCTTTCAGGATCCTGTTTGAGTCTTGCTGGTTCATAGTCTTGTCTCAGTTTGCTTTATTGTGTTTTGTTGTTTCTTGCAATTATTTTTCTATTCTATTAGGAAGAAGCATCTAAGCCTTTAAGAGACCCTAGTTATCAATACTAGAGGCCTCTTCCTGGTCTGGGCTGCCTGTGTTTATTTTTTCCTTAGATTTGATACATACACGCGGCCTGTGCAGGTGCAGCCCATGGGTACACGCACTTTGTGGTAGCTCAGCACGCGTTCGTACGCTTGTTTTTTCAGTGACAAAGGCATGCTTGACAGGCAGCTTTTCAGTCAGGGTGGGGCAGTCATCCCCTCCTGAGGTGAGAAGTTTTCCTCTCAGGTGGTTGAGTCTAGGGTAGAACAGTCAGTAGGTTAGGGCCCCTTACCCTTAGCCTATTTTTTTTCCTTAAGTTGATAGTTGATAGAAAAGATAAACAGAAAAATTTTGTTTTATGGTTTTTAGACAAGCGTAAGAATCGTTGTTTTCCTAATTTCCATTAAGTGTCTTTACTTCGATTCTTTGCGATCTGCGCTTTAAGCCAGAATTTTGTTTTGTTTTCTTGGTTTTGTGCTTGTCGGCATTTTCCCTTTGTTTCTTCATTTAACACTTAAATAAATAAATAAAAAATTCTTTTCATTTTCTTCTTTGCTTGAAAATTGTGTTTCTGCATTAATAACTAGGGAGAAGTCTTTTTGTTCATAAGTTTTTTGCAGTACATTTAGCGCATAGGTAGCTCGTAGTTGAACGAAATTCCTTTATGTTTGCTGCATGAAATCTTAGAAAAATTGAAAAGAAAAAGAAGTCTTTCTTTGTGAAAAGTTGTTGATTTTTGCATTTAGTAAAAGTCTTTTGTTTCCAGTTTTTTTCATTTGTTTTTGCTTTGAGTCTTTACACATCATCAGTTTCACCTTCATTCCTTGTGACGTAAAAAAGCCCATAAAAGAAACGCTAATTTAAAATCTATTAGACTTTTTGTTTGTAGGGTTCATATACTAGTTCAGGACTAGGGCCTTGGATTAGGTTGGAGAAGACACTCTCCAAGGACACTCAAACCAAACATTGGAGTCTGTGATAGGGAGTGTAGAAGTCCAGTTTCATGGAAGTTGTCCGGGACCCCCCTCTAACACAGGGTCTAAACACGAGGTCGCGTAAGGAAAGGTAGCAGAGATAACCCCTCCAAATCCGGACCAAGCGTAGTGGAGAACACATATAGAGGATTTGTTGTGGGATTCCGTCGTTTTCATTTGCCACGGGGCTTTGTGGGTCTTGAATTTGTTCGAGGTCCTTAGTTGTCTTCTAGACCATTTTCTCTCGATACCCTTGACAGGTTTCGGGCTTGATACCCTTCTCATTGTGGTCTACCCGACTATTGACTGTACCCGCCTGGTGACTGTTTGCGTGCTGGAAAACTAGTTGCGAATCTTTTTGGGGACATACACAGGTGAATGCGGGGGTAGATCGCAGTACCTAGGGCAGAAATTGGGCCACGCTTTTCAGAGTATACCTGGAGGGTGCTTCCTTATTCGAGTTTCACTTGCACCGGTAATTTTCTCTAGTGTTGGTTGTTGTAACTGTTCTTCCAACTAGTTTAGTGTTTGCTTGACTTATCTCTTAGGGGCTTCTTTTTTAGTGTGTGTTACTGTTTGCACGTGTAGAATACCTTAGCGTGTCTTGGATCTTCTCACACAGTGGA
>ML779001.1:318487-328710 GCA_009831015.1 Picea engelmannii | reverse complement strand
TGTTGGTTGTTGTAACTGTTCTTCCAACTAGTTTAGTGTTTGCTTGACTTATCTCTTAGGGGCTTCTTTTTTAGTGTGTGTTACTGTTTGCACGTGTAGAATACCTTAGCGTGTCTTGGATCTTCTCACACAGTGGAGGATCCTGAGCTCCACCGGTCACGAAGGCTTTAGGGCCTGCCGCCAGTTATACTGGAGCCACCCCTGCCACCATTGAGGCGGAAGCTAGACCAACAAGGGTCTTTCAAAGTAATCGGGTTACAAACCATTGAGCCCAAAAAACTCCCGGAGCAATCAACCGCCAATCTTGGCTCGGTTGAAACCCCAACCACTGATACTTGGCCATCGGTCATTGTACCAATCCAATTTTACGAACGCCTGTCAGTGCCTCACACAGTTATGGAACCAAATTCTGTTACTTCTTCTGGGAATTCTTCCATTCCCACCACCGTTGCTACCACAGGAGAAGCATCTCCTAACTTGCCATTGTCGGTCCGAGCCACCATGGTCTCGGCCGCAACTACTTCGCACAGTGGACCGACTCCCTCTATCGTGACGACCATAACTCCCTTCACACCTAGTGCGACAGGCCCTCCGTTCTCATACAGTATGCCTAGTTCGGGCACAAGTCCTGCACTCACTCACTCCACTTTGTAGACTTTGGGTCTGGGGGTAGGGAGCTCTAACGCTCCTCTGCAAGGTCAACTTGGGGGCATTCCTGTCCCTTTCAACACTTTTCCTTACGTCGGAGGTCATATCTCTCCTTCGTCCCTTTCACTTGGTGGTCTGCATCAGTAGTCTGCCGGGCAACCTGCACACATGAGTTCATTTGGAGCTGAGAGTCAAGGAACACCTGCGCACACTATGCCGGTAGGTTCGTCAACCTTTCTTTGGAACGGGACGTTTGGTAACACCACTTTCACATCCACTGCTTTCCCATCTAGGGGCACTCCCATCTTTGGACAGTCTACTCCGGCGCAGGGGACTATTCCTGCGCCGGGGGCACATATACCGGGACCTTGGAACTCAGGAAAAGGATCCGTTCCCTCCTCTGGAATGTCATTCTGGGGTAATTCTTTCCATAGTCAATGGAGCCTCGGACAACCTTCTATGCCTCTACCAGCAGGACCGACATGGGGTAATCCTTCCCAAAGTCCATCAAACACGATGAATGCCCAACATCCTATGTCCTTTATGGGGAATCAGCCAATGATGTCTCCACAGATGCAAAATCCTTATGCTGGTCAGGGCCATGGTTTCTACCAGAATCTGGGCCAGTAGCCAAACTTTTCCTAGCAACTTGGTGCTAGTCAAACTCCAGGACCCTTTTTCCCAGGCTATCAACAACAACCCAAACTACCATTCCTGGCGACGTTACACTTGCCAGATTTGACAAGGTTGTTAAATGATCCTATTTGTCATGATCCGCGTTGGCCTCCTATGCCAACGAAGTTGCCTTCGGACATTCAAAAGTTCGAGGCCAAGCCTAACAAAGATCCAGGTGATCAGGTGACTACCTTCCATCTTTGGTGTTCATCTAACTCATTGAAAGATGACTCCATCCAGTTGTGATTGTTTCAACGCACTCTTATCGGGAGTGCCGCGAAATGGTACATCGAGCTTGATCGCTCAAGATACTCTTCTTTTGGCGAACTGGCGATGGCCTTCCTTAACCATTTCCAGTTACCTGTGAGATACGACGCAGGCACATAGTTGCTAGCCAATTTCAAGCAGACGATAGCAGACCATATCTCTGATCATATTCGAGAGTGGAGACGCCGAAAGAGTCTAATCAAAGTACCAGTCCCACCAGCATTCCTGCTTGAGTGGTTCCTTAAGTCTTTAGTCCCACAATTATCCAAAGACGTCACGACTTCAGGAGTTTTCTCCGAAGAAGATGCCATCATGAGGGCTCAACAGTTTGAGCTTATCTATTCTCATTCTGGTTTATTGTACAACATCCTACCAGATGCACCACGATCGATACTGGATAAAACTAGACAGAGAGCTAGACCACATGCCAATGGTATTGTTGGTTTAGCCCAAACCAAGCCCGTTGAGCAATTGACAAAACAATTACAACAATTATCTATCCAACACTCAGCGGCCAACCAAACTACTATTTTGGCTTCTCCTCCTACCCAAACATCAGAAGTACACTCTGTGCAGATGACTAACCCAAAGGCCACCCAGCAGCCCGAAGGGAAGAAAAAACAACGAAAAAAGGGTAAGGGGGAGAAAAAACCCACTGATAATGCTGGCGAGGGCACCACGAAAAAACGGAAGGTGAGGTATCCGTGCAACTTGTGTGCGGAAGACCACCCGACCCATCTTTTTCCTTGACTTGCAGAGGCCCAAAAGTTTGTCACACAGCAACAACAAGCCGTGTTGACTAATCCCTTTCAGCATGGGCAAAATTTAACTCAAGCCTCTACAAGTGCCGAAGGGGGCAGCCAAGACACCTGCTCTCCCCCAAACAATTCCTCATCCGCGAACGTATATATGGTTAGGGGTGATGCTTTCATAACGACTAGAGCACACGACTATAGTAAACCAAGCTCCTCTGAGAAATGAAAAAAAGCTGAACTCCCATCTCTTCCTCTACAGATTGAGAAAACGTTGGGAGAGACGATGAAACACATTCCAAAGGGTGCATTTAAGAAATCTTCTCACAACCCAAACGCAAGGGCCACCCAGAATTACTCTGTGGTGGAAGATTTATCACAAACCCCTTGTGCAATGTCCGCTTTGGAGGTCCTCCAAATTTTCCCTGCTCAGAGGAAAGCCTTGCTAACTGCTTTAGGCTCTACTGATACTTGTAACCCAGGTACCATCATGCTCGATACGACCGACTTAAAACCTTGTATGCCTTACCACGTAGCGTTTCAGATAGTAGTATCTCATCCCACGGAATTTTTTACACGGAATATCTTTCGCATGGTGGTCGACGAGGGAGCTTCAACTTGTGTTATGTCGTTAGCATGTTGAAAGGCCATTGGTCAGCCCGCATTGTCTCCAACACCTACTCTCCTCATTGCGTTCGACTGTTTTTCTTTTCGACCACATGGCATCATTCCTTCTTTCCCTGTGCAGTTAGGAGGAAAGGCCGTGTGCATTGAAGTAGAGGTAGTTGATGCCCCCCTCGACTATAATATCTTGTTAGGTCGGAGTTGGACTTATGCTATGCAAGCTTTGGTTGCTACAGTTTTCCGAGTCTTATTGTTTCCACACGAAGTCCAGATAGTGACCATCGATCAATTGTCCTTCTCTAGACCTGACCCAACTTTGGGGGCATCCATAGTTCCCATGATTGATAATCCTCAAGCCGGTGTCGTTAACGTAGGAGTTGGTTTGTGCCCATCTTTTATGGGTACCTTTGATTACCCACCTCCTCATGACGATGTTAAGTTTATATCTAATCACCACAAGGCTGAGATTTTTCAAGTTTCGTCATTCCACACGACCTACTTTGTAGATCCGTAGATTCTTCCTTCCCCATTAGCCACGATGGATGAGACAGGGCACTCCGGCATGTCCATGCCCTTGTCGGCCGCTAAAGTAGCGTACTCTTTAGTCCAGCAAGCTTCAACTAATCTTGATCCGACTCTTGCACAAGAGTTGGATACACTTCTAGAGCCTATCTAGGCTCAGGGTTCTCTTGCTACCACCGATTCGTTAGACTTAGTCTTGCCTTTCGACGAAGCAGTGATCGAAGCGATGACTAGTATAGACAAACCTTGGGAAGATCTTCATCATAGATCATATTTCCTCCCAGAGTTAAACCAAATCGTGGCAAGAGAATTCACTATCACAATGACGGGAGATCAGCCATGTCCTATAAACCTCTTAGCTACACATGAAATTTATGCTGAGGGCAATATGGCGACTATCGCTGAAACTATACCTATCAATATCTCCTGAAACCCTGACATCATGGAGAATGTCTTCATCGGAGCAGATTGCTCCCCCGAAGAGATTCAAATTTACACGGATCTTTTCAAAGAATTCCGCGACGTTTTTGCCTGGTCTTATGAGGAAATGCCAGGCATCGATCCGAAAATAGTTGAACATGAAATCACAATGTATCCTGATGCTAAGCCTGTTCGACAAAAACTTCGTCCAGTCAATCCTAAGAAAGCAGCAACCATCAAGATTGATGTTGAGAAATTTCTCAAGGAAGGGTTCATTTACCCTATCCATTTGACTCAATGGGTTTCAAACCCCGTGCTAGTCAATAAAAAACAAGGTATGATTCGTGTATGTACTAATTTCCATGATTTGAACAAGGC
This sequence comes from Picea engelmannii, assembly GCA_009831015.1. NCBI lineage: Eukaryota > Viridiplantae > Streptophyta > Pinopsida > Pinales > Pinaceae > Picea > Picea engelmannii. The sequence goes on along the minus strand of ML779001.1, from coordinate 324,424 downwards.
ATGTCCAAAAGATAATTTTCCAACCCCATTCATCGACCAAATCATTGATGAATGCGTCGGTTGTGAAGCCTTTTCGTTCATGGATGGTTTTTCGGGATACAATCAAATCCAAATCAAACCTGAGGACCAACACAAAACGACATTTATTTGTCCGTGGGGTAAGTTCGCCTATCGTAAGATGCCTTTTGGCCTTAAGAATGCTGGAGCCACTTTCCAGTGGGCCATGTCTTTTGCGTTTCACGACCTAAAACATATAGTCGAGGCCTATCTAGATGATTTAGCATCACACTCTCGCAAGCGAAAGGATCATCCTACACACCTCAGACTAATCTTCGAACACTGTCACTACTACAGGATTCACTTGAATCCCAACAAGTGTATCTTTTGCATCACGTCAGGATGTTTGTTAGGTTTCATCGTTTCAACAACAGGGATCATGGTTGATCCTCTTAAGGTGGAGGCAATAATCCAGTTGCCTCCCCCACGCACAATTCTACAACTTCAAAGTCTTCAAGGCAAGGCGAACTTCTTATGATGCTTCATTGCCAACTATGCCGAAATCACCAAGGGATTTATGCGTTTACTGAAGAAAGATGTTCCCTTTTTCTGGGACGAAGCCGCTCAACACTCTTTCGACGGATTAAAACACGCCCTCACCACCGCACCTCTGCTACGACCACCTAATTATAACAAAGATTTCTTATTATATCTGGCTGCCGCAGAGTCAACCATAGGCATGGTTTTAGTTCAAGAAGATGATTCGTTTTCAGAATACGTGATCTATTACCTGAGACGAGGCCTCGTAGGACCGGAACTTAATTATTCCCATCTCGAAAAACTTGCATTGGCAGTAGTTCATGCTGTTCAACGGTTCCGTCATTATGTTCTGTTTCGCAAGACCACCATCATTGCTGTTGTGAATCCATTCCAGTACATGTTGACACGACGAGTTATCGATGAAAAAATTAGTAGATGGATGGTAATCCTCTAAGAATTTGACTTAGACTTCATTTCAGCCAAGTCCATAAAGTCATTGGTCTTCGCTGAACTTATTTCGGAACTTCCGGTTGAGTCAGGTGATGTTGTGCCTGAGGAATCGCCTATCCGGGGGGATATGTTTTTGATTAAATCTTTAGACCCCTGGTACAGAGATATACTGATCTATCTCCAGACTTTGAAGTGCCCCACCTCTGCTTCTCGTGACGAGCGTCGGTGGATACGCCATCAGGCTAAGAATTATCTCATACTCGATGATACGTTGTATCAGAGAGGTGTAGATTGTGTTTTGCATTGATGTCTCACTCATGAGGAGGCCGTCATAGTGCTCAATGATTGTCATACAGGAGCCTATGGCGGTCACTTATCTGGGTTGGCAACAACCCAAAATATTTTACGAGCAGGTTACTTCTGGCCCACACTTATGAAAGATTGTATCGAGTCGGTCAAGAAGTGCCATCCGTGCCAAATCTTCTCTCGGAAGATGAGGGCACATCCAACTCCCATGTTTCCTGTCATCACAATTGGCCCCTTCACTAAATGGGGGATTGATTACACTACATGCAACCCCCCATCAGCAAGGGGGCACCGCTATACCATCGTAGCTGTCGACTACTTCACTAAGTGGGTCGAAGCTATGCCGACTTTCAAAGGTGATGGAGAGACTGCAACACTCTTTTTATTCAACCAAATTATAGCAAGGTTCGGTGTCCCGAGAGAGATTGTCACTGACCATGGAAGTCACTTTCAGAATCCAATGATGACCGAGTTAACTTTGAAGCTTGGGTTACGGCAGGAACACTCATCACCTTACTACCCCCAAGCCAATGGGCAGGTGGAAGCTGTCAACAAAACGCTTAAGACGATTCTACAACGAACTATCAACTCAGCCAAGTCAAACTGGAATTTGATGTTTTACTCGGCATTATGGGATTACCGAACGTCAGTTAAGACTGCAACCGGTTTCTCACCTTTCCAACTCGTTTACGGGCTGGAGGCAGTCTTGCCCATCAAATGTCAAATCCCATCTTTGAAATTGGCAGTATAGTTATTGCCAGACACTTCTCCGCTTGAAGAACGGTTAGTACACCTTGAGCAGCTTGATGAACAGCGTCGCGATGCGGCCCGGGCCAACGAGGCTCATAAACATAAGGTCAAGTGTCAATATGATAGGTCTGTTTGTCCTCGGGTTTTTTCTGAGGGCGACCTTGTCCTGGTCTATGACCAAGATAAGGACCCCCTGGGGGCAGGAAAGTTTAAACCCATGTGGTTCAGACCCTTCATTATTAAGGAGGTTTTAGAAAAGGGCGCTTATCGTTTGGTCAATTTTGAAGGGAATGCTTTGGCGGAGCCTAGAAATGGGCTCTACCTCAAGAAGTATTACTCATAGAAAGGTCATTGTGGGTAACTTTTTGTAACATATGTATAGTCTTTGTACTATTACTTTTTTACATTTCTTTTAAAACGTGTTATGGACGTGTCATTGATGTTATCTTTCATCAATATGGTAAATTTCAAGTGAGTCCGAGGTGTTCGTTGGGTATGCAGACGGTGCTAGTCAACACACGTGGTGGCTTGCCTCCGCAGCTTGGGTAATCTTTACACCACAGGGTCAGTTGTTATCTTACGGAGGTATATGCTTAGGTGACACCACGAATAATGTTGCTGAGTATAGTGCAATTATTGAGTTGCTTCGTGATGCTTTGTCATTGGGTATCTCTCGTCTCCATGTCTATCTAGACGCTCAACTGGTTGTGTCACAGCTAAACAAAATATACTGGGTTCATGACCCAAATTTACACCGACGATTCCTTAGGGTACGTCTCTTGGAACGCAACTTTGATTATATCACATATTTTCATATTCCTAGGAGTTTCAATCAAATCACAGATACTCTAGCTAATCACATTTTAGATTGGCATCTTGCTCACATATAAAAAGATCATGAACATAAACATGTAAATACATTTTTGTACACATAATCCATAAGACACAAAAAAGAGATAAAAACCATATATAAACATCATAAAGTCCTCAGAGTACATAGATGGGCGCAAGCGCCTCACAAGTGGGAACAATAACGAGTCACTGGGCTTATGCCCTCAAAAAATATATACATATCAGTGCTCGTGGCACATAAAAGTTTAATATGGGCCCTGTTATAATCATGTACAGCTTGGGCTAAACGCCTAAAAAATCGGATCCATGTCTGAGGTGCTCCCACGACATGAGTCTGCATGGAGGGCGACAGGTCCTCTATCTCTGCCATGGGAACTGTGTGAGTGAGTGCAGTAAAGTTCTGCTCAATTCGCCTCAGGACCCTCTCGGCCTCTCCTGCTGGGAGGTTCCCTGCTACTGCTGCTCCTCCAGCGGTGGCAGCTGTGGCTTTTGGCCGTGGGCGACACCTGTTCCGTGCATAGTTGGCAGGTCACACAGGTCCCACATCTGCATACAAATAAACGTTCACCCATCAAAAACTCTGGTGTACAAAAACATGATACAGATATCAAAAAGACATAAAAATTACATATGCAAACAAAAAAACTGTATCGGTGGAGACTTACCCATCTCCCCTCGCTCCTCACCAGGAGGCACTAGTATCGCTGGATCTCTGGAGAAGTCAATCCCCGCATATGGGTAGTCCTCTATAGCTGGGATTTGTCATGACAACCAAGCAAAAAAGTCATTGTTGAAGGCCTCCACGGTCCTTCCACCATCCTGTCATGGCAGTAACACTGCCCATATGCATACTGCGGGGAAAGTGGCCAGATGTCCTCGTACTGTCAGCCAAGGACTGAAGCATGGAACTCTCTCGAAAAAGAATGAACACAGGATGGTCCCAAACTTGAAGTTCCTATGTGTCCACTATCGGCATATTGTCAATTGACTCTTCATGCATTCCAATAGTGTGGTACTCCAATCAAAAATTTGTGCATTCATGCACTGGATCGCACAGTTCATCTGTGCGCGCGAAGCCTGATGCACGGCTGCTGAGCCGATAATCCGCCCAATAAGCGATAAAATGGTCTATAGGGGGAGGCTGGTAATCCTACTAATAGGTACCGAGGAACCTCTATGCTCGGTCCCAGCCTCACAGTACTCAGCTACCAGCTCCAAGATATTGCTTGGCCCCGCAGGAAAATTCTGAAAGTTGACTGGTTCCCCTCTCCTCGAGAGGCCAGTCAGAAAGTAAATATCCTTGGTGGTGGGCACCAAGGATTGCCCCTCTAGCATGAACGTCTCTGCATCTGGGTGCCAGTAATCAACCAAGGCATTTAGTATCCTTGGTTGCGCGCGCATGAATGGACATAAAAAGAATTTTACCAATCCGCATTGCGTCAGCACGGCCACAACATTCGAATCTGCAGCCACTAACTCATTGGCGGCCTTCTGCTCCTTTTCCCTCCACTGAACATACATCCTGCCAACACACCAAGGTAAAATAGGGTCAATTCATGTTTCCAATTATTTTTTCATCATGCGGGGGGGGGGGGTACCCGCGGCCTGTAGNGACAGTCGTAGGTACCCGTGGGTAGGCTTTGCTCTGCACGCGGGTACCCGCAGGCTGTCCTTGGACAAACCACGTTTACCTAGGGCCGACCTTTTTAAGGTCGACACCCACCCCCAAAATCAACCAAAATGCTAAACAGGAAGCATGGAATAGATAGACAAGGGAGTTTGTACTTACTTGGTCCAAGCAGAAGTCCGTTTCGTCCACTGTAGCTCCCAGAATCACGATCTTTGGCAAAGGGGATCTTTTGGCTCCAGAGTCAATTTCCAAATCAGCAATGGTGATAATGAGCTGCCAACTTCTATTTATAGACTTTTTGGCCTCTTTTTGTCACTTTTTTGGCCCCCCTTATCAGTTTCTTTATATCAAAAACCATTTTGAGTGATCTAGGAGTTATATGGGAGGAATTTGAACAGGTATTGGGACGCATTTTTTTGAGTTTCGGAAAAAATATATATATATATATATATATTGACGGTCCATAAAAAAAAAAATGTTTTTTCAAAAATCAACTTGAGCATATAAGTTAGGATATTATCCCCACTTTTGCATCTCGTTGCCTTTTTTATGCTATAGGATCGATCCCATCCGGTGGTGACACAGGACCGTCATATCTGTTATAGAAGTGTCACAACTTGGTGGTAGATCTTACCAAAACATGGATTCCCTAGGTAGGTCCTGGTTGCATTATGGTGTCCATGCCGTTTCTAACAACACTGTAGGCTCAGGAGTCTGTATAGTCTTTCCAGAATACGAGTTTGAGCCTCATTCGCATGGGTATTTTTCACTCTTTGTCTTACCCTCCAGACTCCCAAAACATAACGGGTCTCCTTTTAAGCCCTTTTTAGACCCTTTAAAAATGAAAATATTGCCGAGTGATCTTGTGACCTTTCACGCTCGTTAAACTGAAATTTGAAGTCACGTCTGTCCGGCGGTAGTTTACCCCTTTTTCGGTCCGGATGGTCAACTGTACGAACAAAGGAATACTTTATTGAATTCTCATTCTTTAGAAGAGTATCCTCAGGTATAATTTTATTCCTTTTTCGGGCCTGAGGGACTAAATTTACGAAAAAGAAACCCCCACGGAGTCCATAGTTAAGCTCTTTTCAGACTCCCTAAAATTGAAAAGATCGTCGAGTGACCTTATTCTTTCACACTCATTAAAATGATCCAGAAGAACATTCTTGGCGGAGTCCATTGTTAAGCTTTTTTCAGACTCCTTAAAAGTGAAAAAATAGTCGAGTGATCTTGTCCTTTTCACACTCGTTAAAATGGTTTTGAATTGATGTCTAATCGGTGCTAGTTTATCCCTTTTTCGAACCGACTAGACTATTGTCGAAAAAGGTACCCCACTGGAGTCTCCTTTTATGTTTTTTCAGACTCTCTAAACATGAAAAACCACCGAGCTTACCTTCTCTGGGCTCGTTAAA
>ML779001.1:262669-295853 GCA_009831015.1 Picea engelmannii | reverse complement strand
ACATGTCCAATGGTAGTGGGGAGCAGAGTACCCATTTGGGTATGTATGCTTCATAATTAGAAATATTTACTATGATTGTAGATATTTATTTCCTGACTTATACTTATATATTATCTTCTCAAAATTGAAGAGCATGTAGCTCAAGAGGGTGAACTGCGAGAGGAACCAAGTGGACAAGAAATTAACGCATCAACTGTCACAGCTACATAGACAGGTAAAGAGCAATAATGTAATGTTAATCAAAATAATGAATTAGTTATTTCCATTATATTTCAGCATATCGATATGATCATTTTCATTGTTGCAGTTCACGACCCTGCACAAATGCCTCGACACCCTTCTCAATGACGTACCAGAAGTATGGTACATGAGCGGATGGAAACACAAACAATAGAAGGACAAGGCACAGAAAATACAATGTCCTTGGATGATTATGATACCCCAATTGTCAATTTTATGAATGTAAAAAAAATAAATCAAAGAAAAATTAGATGTATACGGTCATGACTTGTATTTGGATGTTTATCGATGTTTATATGTTCATATGCTTCAATGTTTATATGTTCATATGTTTTGATGACTATCCTAGTTATGCATGAATGTCTATATGTTTTCTATATAAACAAAATCATTTGTTGGGTATGGGGAATTCAGAGCGATGTGAGGGGGGGGGGGCATATGAGCTTCCACCTTCACGTGGTTGGTCCTGTTCAGTAGAGAATAGCCTATTCTCGAAACAAAGAGAAGCTCATTAAGGTATGCGACCACTTAAGTTTATTTTAGATTATTTTACATAACTAAATGCATGTTTATTTACTTATATATTATTTACTCATATAAATAATTTGTCTTTTATGATTCATGCAGGTCTTGGTGATGGAAATGCATCTCATGGACAAATCTTATCAAGTTGTATGAGATAATGGATTTTGTGAAAGGACAATGATAAGGTAAGGGTTTTGACATGTTTTTTAAAGTAGGCTTTATACTAGTAAAAGTTCACAATCCTCATGAAAGGATAGAATTTCATTTTTGGTAGACAAGCATCGATATTTTTAACAAAGTATGAATCATAGACTATGGGAAAAACCTTTTTTTGTATTCTTACATTGACCAATACAACTATAACAGATTCTTAGTACAAATTCTTAACCACACACACACACACACACACACACACACACACACACACACACACACACACACGAACACATATATGAACCCTAAGTAAACAAATGATAGAAGATAAAGGGAGAATATGTACTGATAGGAGTGAATGAAGATAATAATATGAATAATGGAGTGGAGAGTGCACTCTAGCCTTGAATTGAATGCTACTTTCATCCAACATGTTTCATTGTAATGTATGTTGTGAAAGTTGTGTCGTCTCACTATAATGTACGTTTCTATGTCCATCATGGGATTCCTAGAGAACCACCTATCATTCATGATCCAACACATAGTAGTCAAGAATCCCATCCATTTCTAATGTGTGCAAGTACCATATGATTAACTAATAATTTGTATCCTTAATTATGAGCTATCAATCTTTACTATCACCATATTCTTCTAGTGCATGTAGATTTATATTTGAAGTTGGAAATATTAGTGAAGAATTCAAGAAGTACTTCCATGCAAAATATATCTACATTCAACACTTTATGAGCTATCCCAACATTGTTCCAATTGTAGATTTTTGAGAGGTGATTAGGTCCCACATTTTATTTACCTAGTTTAACCACCACTTCAAAATCAAACAATGAAAATAGTAGCAAACATCGATAGAATCAGCCTTCCAACATTGTAATTTTAATCAAATACTTGACCACTAAATTATCAATGGACAAATTGAAGGACTGGTCCATAAGATAATACTTGAACACTAAACATTATTTGTGCCATTAAACAGTAGTGGATCTTTAATCTCTACATGATCCACTTAATGGAATTTGGTAGTGTGCATATTTGTGTCAATTAATTCTCATACTCCCTAGGTGGACCAAAAGTAATGGACACTTTGGAATAAATGATAGGAGAATACTATTATCCAACTCAACTTTCCACTAACAGTTGGATTAATGTAGTCTTCCAACTATCCTATGGTGATATTAATTTAGTCTTCCAACTCTCCTAGTCATCCAATACTTCTTCTATCTATTTAACAAATGTATTTCCCTACATTAGATCCAATGGATATACCATCCAATAACCCTTCTTAACAAATGACATCATTATCAAATTCCCAATCAATCCATTACAATACTAGGTATGGATATTTGTCATCTACTATGTCAATGAACTCATAGTAAGCATAAATATTCACACAATCGAGATAAAATTCCATCTCGCCAATTCGACAATGGGGAAAATGTGTGATTGGTTCACCAACTACCACTAGATCGACAAGTGGACCCAATTTGGTACTCCAATTTCGTTACTTCAAAATCGCCGATGTATGAGATGTCGTTACTGCAGCTACCGCTACTCTTGTTGTCGCTACTCTGGTGTCGTTACTTCAAAATTGCCTCTGTACGAGATGTCATTACTACATCTACCACTACTCCTATTGCCACTACTCTAGGTGTCGTTACTTCAAAATTGTCATTGTATGAGATGTCGTTAGTGCAGCTGCCACTACTCCGGGTGTCGTTACCTCAAAATCGTCATTGTACGAGATGTCGTTACTGTAGCTGCCGCTACTCCTGTTGGCTCTACTTTGGTTTCCGCTACTCCGGTTGTCGTTACTTAAAAATTGCCACTGTACAAGATGTCATTACTTCTGTTGCCACTTCTCTGGTTTCCCCTACTCTAGTCGCTGCTACTACAGGTGTCGTTATTTTAAAATTGCTGTTGTACCAAATGTCGTTACTCCGAGGTGTTGCTACTCTAGTCGTCGCTACTCTTTGGTTGTCGCTACTCTAGTCTCCACTACTCTCTGGTTGTCGCTACTCCTACCACTTCTACTGTGGTTTCAGTTACTTGTCTACACTCCCACCAACATGGATACCTATATTTCAGTTGCCACCACTTCCGATGTCGTCGCTCCAATCGACGTTGTCATATTTTGTGACTGTAGACGACGATATTCCTGCGACGATGCTTCTCCATAACAAGTGGGTCACCAGGTACATCCTCAACCAAATTTAATGGATTTGGGTACTATTACACATATCATAGGCATTTGCGCTCGAGGATGGTATTAACTTTAAATTTGGGGGAGATTTTGTGTCTTTTCCCAAAGAGTCATTGTTACCCTCTTTCATCACACGATTTCACAATCATTACTTAAAACTTTTCGACGTCGTTTTACGCATAGGTATTGGACACACCCACCAAACCATTAATCATCTACCAAGATATTAAATTCGATGTCATATCATCATCAATACTTACCTGCCACATCATTTAATTTAAAAAAAATAAAAAATACACAATTCTTTCCACAACACATTTTCCGCTAAATTGTTTTTCTTACCATTTCTCTTGAACTGGTCGTTAGTACTCCTCGAGCATGCACAGTTGATGAAATAGAATGGGTGGTGGAGTAGTAAGGTGTGAGCCAAAAAATACTACACATGTCCATCGAAATCCATAAATCTGGCAAATTTTCCACAATGCAGGTTGGGATGTGTATTTCGAGAGGTTACAGGAATTCGATGCAGACATTATAGTAGAATTGGCCCAAAATTTGGATGGCCACTCCTCCACGGTCCGCGGATTAAAAATCAGAGTCACGGAGGAAACCATTGCAACATCTAGTGGGTTGCCAATATCTGGTCAGTAATGGTTTGTCTGGAAAACACCACTCCCAAAATTTCTAGAGTTGTTCCTATGTGAAGGCGAAGAAGTAAAGATGAAAGGGAAAGGATACAAATAGACTTCTCTGCCACCTCCATGGGCTTAGGTATCACTTTTCATCATAAGTTATGTGACATGCGAAGGCCTCCCCTCTACCATTTACAAATATCATCTCAAATTTCCCACATCTATGCGTTTCCAACAACGCATAAACATGCCCTATTTTCTGTGTAATAAAGTTCAATAGATGGCATGATCAGCTCAAAGCTCACGCGAACCACTCAAAACCCTCACAAACCATGGCCTTGTTAATCTACTAGTCATGCATGTGCTAGAGAAAATCCTTGTGAGTTGGCCACAATTCATAAGACTCTTAGAAGAGGAATTGGCAGAACTTATCCCAGAAGTAGCAAAAACCCTAGTAGAGAGAGAAGGGATGAGAAAGTTAGGAGAGGTTGTCGAAGGTATTGCAGAAGGGAAGAGAACCGATGATGATACATAAGAATTAGCCTCGGATGAAGATGAGTAAACAGGGAAACCATCAGTGGAAGTTAGAGAAGTTGGGGGAATGACGAAGGTCATTAACCTAGATTCAGAAGAAAAGGAAGTAGAGGGTTCTATTCCTCAAAACCCTTTTCCTGAATAAGAAAGAGATGCTGCTACTCCCTCAATAGATGAACAAGAAAGAGATGTTGCTACTCCCTCAATATATGAACAAGAAATAGACGCTTCTATTCTGCCCATAGATGATCATGAGATGGATGTTGATACCCCTTCATCTAATGAGCAGGAGAGGAATGCTGCTACTCCTCCAATCTACGAATAAGAGGTAATTGATGTTGTTACACAAGAACCAGTGCCAAAACATTCTAAATTTCCTTTCTGTGAAGATGGTGCAGCTACTCCTCCCATCGGTAAGAAAGTAATGACTCATGCTGTAACACAAGAACCAACATCAGAACAAGTCGTTCCTGAAAACCCTATTTTTGAAAACACAGCAGCTACTCCAGATTGTGAGCAAGAAATGACTGACGTTGTTACACAAGAACCAACGTCAGAGCATGTTGCTCTCGAAAACCCTGAACCAGAGTTGGGTTCTGCTAATCTAGGAGAAGTGCAAGTTAAACAAGAGACAAATGTAGAGGCTGGAGGCAATGAAGCTCAGAATGAGGTTCCTCCTAGGGGATGGGATGAAAAAGTTCCTGTCAAACAAGAATTTCTCTAATTTTGTGCAAGGAGAAGAACCCCTATTTAGGAATGTTATAGGATAACCTTTAGAGAAAGTATGTAATTCAGGATCAAGAATTCCAAGCTAAAGAAGCAGGTGCTCCACTTGAAGAAACAAGCATGAAGATACAAAAGAATTTCCAAGGAAGCAATGAGGAGAAATGTCAAGGATACTATTTCGGCAGCTACCCAAACTGCCGATACTCTCATAGTATCAGTGGCTACTCAAACTACCAATACTCCCAGAGTAACAATAGCTAATCAAACTGAGTTGGTGTTGCATACAATAGCTACTTAGACCGAGTCTATCTTTCACACCTCTACAGTACCAGCAACCACTCAGACTAATCCTATTTTGCACACTTCCATAGTAACAACATCTACTCAAGCTGATCCAATGAAAAATTCAACTGAATCTCAGGTAGTTTTGTTGAAAGCTGAGATACAGAAGTGGAAGAAAAATGTAGTCCAATTTCAGCCAGGAGTTTTCCCTTCTTCAGTGCACCTAATGACATTGAAAGACATAAGGGAGAAGGGTATGATATGACAAACATGAGATGTATGATATCACCCAATAGGTAGTAACTTGCCACTCCCATTCTCTTAGCTATGCACTCTTTCTTCATGAACACTATTTCTTTTTCTGTCTGGAATGTATTCACCAGGAGATGGTTTATAATATTAAAGACCCCATGCAGTTTCTTAGGACCTTGAAAAGTTATGACATCCTCACACAACATCTCATGTGTGAACTGTACATGCACAACTACCTGCTAAGAAATGATAAAAAATTCAATCCAGTTCCTTATGTGGGAGATGTCCAATTAAGGGCCTTTCTTTCCTACACCATTAACTAGGTGAACTGGAAAAAGGCACTTGATTCTTTCAAGGAAAATCATGTACACAAACCCCTTCATGTTAGAATGGAAAACTTTCAATTTGAACAGATCATCCACAAACATAACTATTTTAGACAGATTCCCAATTGGCCACATAATATGGAAACTACACAGCAATGGTGTGCTGAGCTTTGCATAAAACAGTTGACCTATTGCAAGGAAGAGGCACTTGAAAACTGTGACTAGAGATGGGCCTTATCACCACCCGCTGTTAGGGAATGGGAAGCATTTGGGGATCCCAGTTTTGGCTGAGCCATGGAAAGAATATCCAGGTATATAACATGTATGAGGTTTTGTGGGGTTCGATGGCTAGGTTTGAGATTTTCATTTCCCATCATCTGGATGCCACTTGATCAATATCAACTTGATTACGAGGTCTAGAGAGAATGGTGGAAGGATATAATATTGACTGGGGGATATAAGTTTCCAAGGATAGATATGGCTGAGGAATATGACATAGTAGAACTTCAGGCCCAATATCAAGGTTCCAACCCAGATCTGTGAAAGCGACGGCCTGCACGAGGATGTGCACATGACTAAAGTTTGGGGGGGATGTGTGTAACCAAAAGGGTAAGAATGCACCTCTATTATGTCATTGTGTGTATTAGTTAAAAAACGTTAGAGATTGGTTGGGGGCTTACCAAAGAGAATCACTAATCTTTGAAATGTCGCAGGAACGGAGCAAACACAGTTTGGCAAGATGATGTGATCAAGGATGCAGAGCAGTCCATGGGTTCAAGGTGCAAAAGAGGACCTATTCCATGGTCCAACATTAGGTTCTGTTAATCAGTTCAGCCTTTGTGTATTTTTAGGAAGAGTTTTTACCCTAATATTGGGATGCTCTGTGCTCCACAAATTGTATAAAAGGCCGAACAGAGATAGAGAAGGGATTAGCTAGTCAGTCAGCTAGCTAGGAGTTGTCCTGTATCAAGACTGCAACCTATGTAATCTCGTTTTACTTAATGAAAATCAAGTTTCTTTTGAGTTTCTGAGTTTTCATGGTAGTTAGTTCACCGCATCCCTGATCGGGGAGTTGGGCCCGTTCTTCTGGTCAGGTGTTGTTGGCTTATGATATAGTTTTGTTATGGTTTTTTGTGGTATCTGTTAGATTTGTGTGTTTTGCTTCATTTACAGTTATCCTGCTTCATTTGAATGTTACGGTTATTTGTGTTTAAGCACTAGTAACCTAGTTTCTATTCCTTTTTTCACTGCAATGATTGTTTACTTACATGATCAATATTGAAAGAAGCACAGTATGCACATACACTGCACAGTAGCCTGTAAAACATTTAGGCCCCTGGGTTGACAAATTAAATGTATTAGGTGGTAAATCTAGATGATATACCATACCCAACAATGACGATATAAATAATTCCTTTCAATATACCCCACTACATAATAATTATAAAATCATGGTGGGAGATGATCCCTCACTTACCTCTTCATAACTTTGAAAATCTAGAAGGTTGCAGGGATCATCGCTTGTTGCATTATAAACGACCAACGACTATCATCGCATGTTTTCTCCTATATTCCATGTGAAGACCCTCAAACAAAGTTTGAAATCATGAGAAATAAATGTATTTTGACTTTCATATTTTGTTGGATTCCCTTCTGGCATGTAGGGTGGAAATTAAGACTATAACATATACTACTAGCTATTCTACTTCCCACCAAATTGCATTACTCCAAGTGAAATATTTTCTATCTCCCCTTCATAATGTGTGATTCCTACTCATTTATAGTGGTATGTGTTACCATTTGTTGGCATTAATGTGAGTACCCCGACTTCAAAAAGTGCAATCATCCTTCATTTAGGGTGGTGTGAGAAACTATCACCTAGAGCAGTGTGATCACCCTTCGTTTCAAAACATTGTGATCACACTAACTTGATTTGGTGTGGACTACCCTTCGAGTTAAACATTTCCATTTCTCTTCATTTATATGGTATCATGTACCTTCATTTGAATAGGGTGAGTTACCTTTACTTGAATAGGTGTAAGTGTCTTTGTTTAAACAAGTGCTCCGTTGTTGTGATCTACCATTCTTTCAAAGCGTTACAACTTTTTTCGTGGGAACAACTTTGATTTCTTTGATTCATATGAGTGTGAGTAACCTTCATTTTTTTGGTAAGGGAATGACTCAACCACAAGGCTACAAGTTCCTCATCCAAAAAGCTACAAACATAGTTGTTGAAAGGGTGTGAATGCCTTCAACTTATTAATGTGATTATCCCTTCACATTAATAGGTTAAATTTGATATTCAAGGTAATTATTGTGACCAATATGTATTAATATCGATTAATGGTTGTGAGTGCATTGAAGTGGATAAGTAAAGGGTTGGCCCACTCTCACAAGTATAGTGATATATTTAAAAAAAACACATCTCCCATATTGTCCCACTGGGATACCCCTACAAAATTGTTTTTGACCTCTAGTTCAGAGACCCAATATCTCAATTAAAACCATTCATTCAAGGGAATGTATTTTATCTTCCCCTTCATCCCAAGGTGCCTTGGGTTTCCCTTTTGGTCCACTAAGAAAGACACCTAATAAGTCCCAAAACCCCCTCTGATAATCCCTTCTCACATAAGAAACCATTTGAAGGGTCAATCACACATGAAAATATTCAGTATGGGTCAATAATGAATCCCAACATCCAACTTTTCAGTTTCCATTTTTTTTTTTTAACCTAAAGGAAGCGTGGAAATATCGACAAAAGTTTGTTGCACTTTGCCACGGTTTTGCGTCGCACATATAGCATATGCATCGTAAATGTTTTCTCTGCCAAACATTTGTGTCACTATTGCCATGCTTTTTCGTCATAACTTTCCACACTTTTTCGTCGCACGTATGGCATCTGCATCGTAATCTGTTGGTAAGTTTTTTACTTTGGCATGGTTTTTCGTCCCTATTGCGGCGAATTTTCGTCGCTATTTCCATGCTTTATAAGGTAAACCTATATTAAGGATGATGACACGTGGAGGGATTATTTCATCATTGTTTCCATGAATAACTAGTTCGTGGATATAGCGACAAAAAAAGTTCCATGAAAAATAGTCTTTGCTTTCGTGGAAAGTGCGACGGATATGTGTGGCAATAGCAACGAAAAACCGTGGCAAATTTGGTCATATGTAGTACTGAGTGAGTGGATGAGTGGAGGTGACACAATGATGTGATGTCATTCAAGCACATGATTGTGGGATCTGTTGAGGGTGGTTTGGATTCAGACCGCATTTGGGCCCTCAATCCACCACAAGCTGCCACGTACCCTTCCAAAAATACCATGGTTCCAATTGCGGGACCGCTTAGGAAAACTAATGCTCGATCAATTTGTGTCCCCGCAATGAAATATAGTCATCGATCTGATTACGATCCAAGATCTAGGTGACATTTACTTGCTGCGAGGATTGACGGTTCTCCTCGATACGTAGTGTATCAACAAAGGAAGGAGGAATATCACCAATATGCATTGTATCGGTGGGCCAAAGTCTTCTTTAGAATCACCGAAATGGTAAAGTATGGAGAGTGAGAAGAGAGACTTGGTCCTTTCCATTTGCATGAGAGAGTTTAAGAGGATTTCTAATAGAAAATTTAGTAAGGGGGGGGTAATTTCTTCTATTAGAGAAAAGGTAAAAGAAGAAGTTAGGGAGGTTGTTGTGCTAACACAACATGGTGGCAGTTGGTAGATTTGGCGTTCGGCCTACCATGAATGTTTTATGAGAGATATTAATCCAGGAGTATAATGGATGATGTCGAGATCGAATTCAACAAATATGACAAGGATATGGAGGACATTTTCCCCACAGATGGGGGGTTCATCCATAGTCAGAGATTAAAAAGTGCAGTTGTTCTAGCAGATTTAGAACCATTGTATTCGTCTGAGGGTTGTATCCATGAGGTGGCAACCACAAGGGAGTATATCCACTCAAACCTAGCGGGAAAGAGGCCCCAGGGAGAGTCAATGCAGTGCTAGGATCTAGATCATTCTGTGGAATGTGCATAAGAGGGAAGATACTCAAAGCCTTTGTCACCTTTGCATGCAATGGCAGAGTCGTCGAGAAAGGAGAGTATCGATGACTCCATTATATTAGGATTGTTTCTGAAAAACCCTTATGCAATTAGTATTCATGCCAAGAAGGTGAGGTACACAAAAGTAAAGAGGGAAGAAATAAGGATGGTGGTGGGTGCAGATGTCGAAATCGGGGCCATACCAGACTTGTTGGGTAGAATGGCAGTGGGCCATTTTTGGGGAAAAGTTGTATCTCCTTTTTCACGGATGAGAATTGGGTAGGGCTTCTTGGATAGTGTCATGAGTATCATACCCTAGCTTGAGGTTGGATCATTTTTAAATTTTTCAGTAAGGACGATTTGGTGGGAGTTCTTAGTAGAGTATTTGGTTGGGAGCCTTCTAGCCTAATATTAAAAGAATGGTGATCTCTTTCAACCCCAATCAGGAAACCCAATATTCGATGAAGGTATGGGAAATCCTCCTAAACCTTCCTATGATTTTATGGGAAGAAGTTGTCCCGATATCTATTGGAAATAAAATTTGTAGGTTTATCAGTTGTGATCCAGGTTGGGCGGAAAAGATGGATAACAGCTGGGAATGGATCCAAATTGAATTGGACTTGAGGGAAGGTCTATTGGATAAGATAGAGTTTGTCTGTGGAGGATTATCATTGTGACAAAGAATATATTACTGGTGAATTTTGTGTAGGTTCTTCGGTTGTCATCAAGTGGGTCACCTATAGGCCCAATGTAAACGCTCTCCTTCTCATTTTCTTTCTTTTCAAAAAAATTTGAAAAGAAAAAAGACTTCAAAGGTTAATGAGCCAAATAAACAACCATGATCCTCATGAATTGTATTAAGTGAAGGCAAGGTCTTGGGACGAAGCTCCCTAGTTGATGTTACAATTCAAGGTCAAATGAGTTGTTCTCTTGGTAAGTATTTTTTCTCGAGGAATTTTATTTAATTCTTAAAAATTCTCTTTGAGTCATAAAGAAGAAGTGAAGTTTTCTCCCAAGTAGTTAGTCTCGATTCCCCCCTCCTATTCTATCAAATTTCTAACAAGTATTCAAAACCCTTCCTCATCATTGAACCCCCTCGTCTCTCCTAGAAACATGGATGCTTTGGTATTTCCCCTTGGTTGTCTCCTTCTAGAAATTCTCATAGAGAATCTTCGAGTCAATCAATGGAATTTTCCTCCAACCTTCCATCTAAGTCAATGGTTAATTTTGATTACCTACTCCATTCCAAAACTAAAAAGGTCCATGAGGACCATGCTCCAAAGGGTCTACCTTTGGAAAAGTTCCTTGGAGGCCATGTTGGATGGAAGTCCATGATTTATTTGGCTCTATCAAAGGAATTGAAAGAAATCAGGAGTCAAAATAAATCTACAATTGATCAGGCCCTTAGAGCAGGGAGAGCCCTTGATGGGAGTTTAAAATAATTGTGTTATCATTCAATGCAAGGGGAGTTTTGGGTGATCCTAAAGTGTTCTCCCTAAAAAGGAGTATTCATGTTTATAATCCATATTTCATTATGATATAAGAAACTATGTGCAGTGGGGATAAAGTGATGGAGGTCTTCCAAATTTTTCTCAGTGACTAGTCTTTTTGTACCATTGACTCGACATGCCTATCGGGAGTTTTGATTTCAGTATGGATCCCAAGGTGTAATGCATCCTTTTCATCTCTCCTCCCTTCAAGAACCGTGGTGGATTTGGTTGATTGAAAGATAAATTGTTCGATTAGATTAATAAATATTTATGACCCTTACACCGAAAAGGTTCCCTTTTCGATAGAGGTAAGTAGCTCTGGTTTTTTAAATGTTCCAAATGTAATTCTTTAAGGAGACCTTAATTTCACTATCTCTTTAATGGAATTTTGGGGAATCTATCCTCATCGAGATCCACAAAAAATATTATTTATTAATTGGATAGAATAAAACAACCTTATTGACCCGGAGCCCCTAAAATGATCCCAAACCTGGCAAAATGGTAGGAAAGGAAAGGACTTGGTTGCCAAACAGTTAGAGAGATTTTCTGTTTTGGAAAGGATGATGAAGAATAAGTGGAAATTGAAATCTTGAGTGGTGGTATGGGGTTTTTATGATCATATGACAATAGTCTTTGAGTTCAATTGGAAAACCCCTAGCCCTCCTTCACTTATGAAATTTAACCATGCATGGCTTCTAGAGGATTGTTGACGATTGAAAATGTAAACATAAATTTCGCCTGCAAAGTATTGCTAAAGCCTATTATTCTATAAGACTAAATAATGCTAGTAGGTGGGACCCCATTGAACTTTTGAAGATCAAGTCTGGTGGTATTCGACACTACTTTCGTGGCTGACGATATCTTGTTTTTTGGATAATGGATCAGACATTTTATACAGGCTTCTCATGTTGTTTCAAGATCAATTTATACCAATTTTTTTTAGGTTTTTCATTGTTGACTGTTCTTGGATTTAGGACTTGTGACACCTGCAGCAAGCACATGTTAGTAATAACAGTTAAAAAAAAAAACTAAAGGGAAGAAATCATCCTGTGATAACCTACCATACTATACGCATTAAAGAAGATTGTGGCAACTCCAATCTAGCATAGGATATCCATACAAGTGATTAAAAGTTGTATATAATATGGTTGAGATCCCTTCTTCATAATAGAGATTGTAATATGGGTGGCACTCTTGGAAAATAAAAAGTTGTTGTTGCAAGGTGGGTGATTTGATGGTTAATAGCTGACACGCACTAAGAATTGAATGAAATCAGAGTAAGTAAGTGATGTGCATTTATTGCACATCACTTTTACCCTTACCAATGGAAGCCATCATGTTGGATCACGTTGTCATTGATGCCAATGGTTTGATTATTTTGATGTCAAGTGATTGAGTGATTAATTGATGTCAATGAAATGATTGATTGATAAGATGGATTGATTGATTGATAATCTTGATTGATTGATGATTGATGAACAATGTAGATGTATTATCCTTGATGAGAATGATAGATGTCAAGTGGAAACCAATCGATGAAGATGGATCAAGATGCATAAATGAAGATAGATCAATGAGTTGTCATTGATACATGATGAAAATTGATTCTTTGATATATTATGCATAGTTTGATGACTCATTATTGTCTTGTCATGATTAATAATAAGTACAAATGGATGAACTCCAAAGTGGTCCCCTTATGGTGAAATCCCTCATGGGAAGATGCTTTGTGGTTGAGTTTTGGTTGAGAGAACCCATGCTTGTATGTAGAATAATGAGATGAAGATCATTAACTTTGTTGGTGAAAATATCATAGATGGATAGTTCTTTTCATGCCATTTCCGGTGGTATGTGGATTGTCACATAACTCCTCATGGTTTGAGAGTTATGACCTTACGAAGTTGGAGGATTTTTACCTCATCTCAGTTGGTGTTGAGGATGTAAGTTGAGTCTTGCATATAGAGCCGGTTCTCTTGTAGAGTTGTACTCTATTCAGTTGTTGCTAAAAAACTCCAAGGATTGTAGTCTGTAATAAAAAGAAAATTGTACATGCATCTTGTGTTTGTGTTCCTTGTGGTGATGACTTGTTGATGATATATTGATGATATATGTTTGTTGGCCCTTAACCAAGTTTTGAGGAACACTTGGTCATATTTGACCATTTTTGGGACTTCGATAGCCTGTCGAAGATGGAGCGCCAAAAGAAGCAGAGATCATGGGATCTCGACCCACTTTCGGGCCCCTTTTTGGGTTTTGGGACAATGTAATGGGAAAGGGATGTCGGCTCGTGGGTTTACCCATGCTTAGGCCCACTTTTGTATGTATAAATAGATGTTTATGTGAAGTAAGTAGAGGGCTATAGCCTATCTATGTGATGTAAGATAAGTGCTAGTAGTTCTATGTGCATGACTGTAGAAGGGTTACAGAGCTAAGTGCAAGTTATTATAGAGATTATAGAAGGCTTTGTGCTACAATGGAAGGAAGAAGGATCTAGCGAGTTGCACAGATCTTCTATCCTATGCGCAGAAGGGTTTTTGGTGACTGTGTGTTGTAACCGATTGAAGACACTAATAAACAAGAAGAGTTAGTGGGCATAGCCCCAGGGTGGGGGTGAACCATGTACATGATGTGTTGCTCTTCTTTGTGCGATGTGTCGATGTGTTTCTATGTGATGAATGTTAGATAGATCTGATGTTTCTTTGTGCCTAATCATGTGAATGAATGCTAGATCTGACCTATGTGGATGTGCTTAGTGCTGGAATATTCTAGATCTAATGTTTTTCTTTTATGTTAAGTGTTATTAGAGGATGGATCTGGTTGCATACTGCGATACTCTATAATTAGGGTACATTTGTGCTGTTACTAAGAACTGAATATTGATGAAGATTAACTGCTAAGTGCTTTGTTAAGTGTTAGAATCACAGATCTGTGTCTCATCTAAGGTTGTAGACATCTGAGTCCTGCAACCACCCCTACCTCTACCTTGGGTGAGACTTCATCTTCTTCGCATGTGTTGCCGAAAGATCCAATAGTTAGGGTTTTGTTGGTGTGTTGTTGTAGCGTTGAACCCTGGGTCTGCCCTTGTGCCAACAATGTTGTTGACATATGCTCACATCTAATTGGTTATAAATGAAAACAATGAGTAATGAGTAAAAGTTGAATGCTAACTAATGAGTTTTGTGTAAGATGGAAGTTTTGGGAAAAAAGAGCCCCACACTCATTCACCCCCCCTTCTAAGTGTGGTAGGTGTGTCCAACAATTGGTATCAGAGTGGGCCTTCACTACAAGCCTTAACTAGCTAGAAGGAGGTCCATAGACACACAGTTGGATGATGAAGTTACAATCCTTGATGAGGAAAACTATTCTACTTAGAGAATAGAGATGAGAATACATTTGAAGGAAATGGGAGCAACTATTTGGAAGGTAGCCATTGGTGGATCAGTTTCATTGAAGAACAAGTCAAAGTTTGCATCTCAAAGAGAAGGAAATAATAATGATGCATTGGCTCTCAATACCATTCTTAGTGGACTCTCAAGCCCTATAAAAGAGAGCATGGGACAATGCACTTCTGCCAAGGATATATGGCTAAAGATAGAGGAGACATATCAAAGCAAGAAGGAGAAGGAAGATATTGAAGACCACTCCATCAAGATTATCAAAGGTAAAGAATCTCTAAAAACCCTTGATTGTATTATTTATAAATGTGATCTTGAAAAAATTTCAAGTGAAGATAGCACAAAGGAAGACCCCAAAAGTATTTCAAATGAAGATATAGAATCTCCAAAGACTCTTTATTGCAATGATTCAAAATGTGATGATGTTGAACTTTTCTCAAGTGAAGAAAATGATCTAGAAATAGTTTGTGTAAAGTTTGATGGTGGTTATCCCATGGAAAGAATAGAAGAAGATCTATTAGAACTTCAAAAGGAAGTTGAAGAGGGTTTATAAAGATACATAAGTGATCATTTTTATACACACTATAACTATCTTTCAAATAACACTAAGAAATTTCTTAGGAGGAGTCAAAGGCACATCTTGAAGTTAAAGGGAATGCTCAAAGAACAAGAAGAGAGCAATAAGACTAAATTGGAAGAAAAGGAAGAAGAGATCACAAGGCTAAAGAATGAAAAAGAAGATATGAAGGTAGATGATGAGATTAGCAAAATTTTTGAAACTATTATTCATCTCAAGACCCAAATTGAAGAAGCCAAAAGAATAGAGGAACTATTGAAGAATTGAATAAATGAAAAGGAAGAGTCATGTTGTAAGTTAGAAGATGAAATTGTTGACCTTAGAAAGAAGGTAGAAAAGTCAAACAAATTCGTGAATAGCTCATGAATCTTGGATGAGATCTTGGAAAGTCAAAGATCACCACTTGATAAATTAGGTCTCGGATACAAAGAAAAAGCTACATATGCTGAAGAAAGCACCTCAAATAAGCATGAGGTAAGTCCATCAAAGAAGGAAGACAATGTTGCAAAACAACCATCTACACAAGGCAAAGAAAATTCCAAAAGAACAAAGCAAGGAAGACATAAAGAAGTTATCCTTGGGACACCAAAGCAAAGGTATGAAAGTATTTTTCATGGGCATTATTATTCATGTAATGAATATGGTCACAAATATTTTGAATGCAGATATTATGAAAGGAGATACAATGGAAGATTTTATAACACCATAAGGTGTTGGAGATGTGATCAAGTAAGACACATTGTTGTTCACGGTAACACCATGAGATGCTATAGCTGCAGTGGATTTGTCCACAAATCCTAGGATTGTTGGAACACAAGAAGAAAGTCCATGATGAGGACTTCACATAGCATGGCTAGAAGAAGGAATGAAGTAAGAAAATGAGACATCTTTGAAAACATGATTGCTTAGAGCTCAAGTTCTGAGTAGCAGGGACATCTACAGAAGTGGGTGAAGAAGACAGAGCAGTCATATCAGAATGAAATACTGGAAGGGATTTCAAGTGTGTTATCCACATAGGAATACACGGTTGATAGTGGTATCAATCGCATACATACGCAGGCTGACCTTGAATAGGTCGCGTACACACATGAGCTGTTGTGCAGCAGACCGTGCATATGTGATAAAGCCTTGGGAAAAAGGCAATGCACATGGATTGCAGCTTGATATGTTGGTATAACTCGATGTTGCAGAGTCTAACATTTTTTATTGTAGGTTTTGACACTGTTTGTTGTAGGTTTTCATGGTTCTATGTTAGATCATGTAAGGTGATGATGTAAAATAAATCTTGGGTGCATGGCACTAACCCATGAGTATGGATTGATGTTGATCTGTTGGGGTACATGCTTGGTACATATTTGAGTTTCATTGATATATCTTATGATGTATTATTGGAATCATATGTTGGATATCATGGTGCATGCATTTTGCATGTGGTTGGGCTACATATTGAGACATGTAGTTGGTGAGTTGAGTTTATAGTCATGTTGTACATCATTGGGGAGTCATAGCTTGTTGATGAATGGTTGATATAATTGCTTGGTGCAAGTGATGATGCATGATGGTACACTCATAGATGGTATTTGTGTGGCATAATGATAGATTCACATGGTTGGCATAATTAGTAGATGCACATGGTTGGCATATTGGTAGATGCACACATTGGCATATTGGTAGATGCACATGTTGGCATATGGTGGATACATTCCATGGATGATATATGTTGACGTACATGGTTAATACACATGGATGTTGTTGATGATGTACTTGGTTGATATCTTGTTCATGATTCTCTATTTTCATACTGACATATATTTTGTTTCATGATGTATGGTATAGCACAAGTTTGATGCATGAACAGGTCCAAGGATCATCATAGAGAGAGTGGTTGATCTATGATCTGGTTGAAAATAGGGGGAGGCATACCCATAGGGGGAGTTATTCTTCTTATGATTCTAGGAGGAAATACTTATCAGATGCATACCTAGAAAAGAGCTCTATACTTGAGAAAATAACACAGAGGCATAATTCCAGGGGGAACGATGGTCATAGAGGGAGAATGAGCAATGTATTTTCATCATTACATTAGATTGATATCCCTTGTTCAAAAGGGGAGAGATTATTCAACAAAAAAAAGATAGGGGGAGCATCCCCAAGAGGAGAATTGACTTTTTCCATTGATGTCAAAGGGGGAGAGATAGTCACATTGATGTGATTGATGTTTATTAATAGAAAGACATAGTCTAATGAGAAGAGATAGTCACATTGTTATGGGAGAGATAGTCACATGGTTGTGATTGATGACTATTGATGCAGAGCATACCTTGTCTACATTTTGACATAAATTATTGGTGTTGACATCAATGTTGGTATTGCCATCAATGCCAAAGGGGGATATTGTTGGATCATGTTGTCATTGATGCCAATGGTTTGATTATTTTGATGTCAAAGGATTGATGTCAAGTGATTCAATGATTAATTGATTTTAAGTGATTGATTCACATAAATGGATTGATTGATTGATAATATTGGTTGATTGATGATTTATGAACAATGTAGATGTATTATCCTTGATGAGAATGATAGATGTCAAGTGGAAACCAATCGATGAAGATGGATCAAGATGCATAAATGAAGATGGATCAATGAGTTGTCATTGATACATGATGAAAATGGATTCTTTGATATATTATTCATAGTTTGATGACTCATTATTGTCTTGTCATGATTAATAAGAAGTACAAATGGATGAACTCAAAAGTGGTCCCCTTATGGTGAAAGCCCTCATGGGAAGACGCTTTGTGGTTGATTTGTGGTTGAGAGAACCCATGATTGTATTTAGAATAATGAGATGAAGATCATTGACTTTGTTGGTGAAAATATCCTAGATGAATAGTGTTTTTCATGCCATTTTCGGTGGTATGTGGAATGTCACATAACTCCTCACGGTTTGAGAGTTATGACCTTACGAAGTTGGAGGATCCCCATATAATGGCTTGAAGCCCCAAATGGTCAAAGAAGTCAAAGTGCTTGAAAAGAAGAAATCATTATTTTAATGATAAAGTAAAGTGACAAAATCAAGAAGGATTATTTTAATAAAATAGTGGAGAACTTTCTATTTATAGAAAGTGTTTAACCCTAAAATAAGGAAGTGACCTAGATATTGGTTAAGTGACCTAGAAGATGAAGAGTATAAATAAGAGGCTAGGGTCTCTTGTGAAGGTACACT
Source organism: Picea engelmannii (assembly GCA_009831015.1). Lineage (NCBI taxonomy): Eukaryota > Viridiplantae > Streptophyta > Pinopsida > Pinales > Pinaceae > Picea > Picea engelmannii. Next base: position 277,230 of record ML779001.1, on the reverse strand, counting down.
TGTTGAAGATATATTGAGCATGATTGAAGATCTATTATAAGAGAGAGATGGTCTAGATGATATTATAAGCGCATTAAAATCTCAACAAGTCTGAGGTCATGACGATAGAAGTATCGGAAGTTTAGAAACCCTAGTTTTTGAGGTATACGTGGGTTGCTTTGATCCAGAGCACGCACATACACAGGATGAATGAGGAAAAGGCACGTACAGTTGATGAGGTCTTGAATATCTGTGTTTGAGATGATGGCAGGCTCTTGGATGATGAAGTAGGTTCCAGGTCTGCATTCTAGTGGCTCAGATCTGCCATAGAAACTCTAGTATAGTTTCATTATTTGTCTTGATGGAAGTTCTTGTTTGTTGTGAGGTGAATGCTTGAGGCATTCTTGGTATGGATGTTGAGATGTGGTACGTGTTGGTTGATGGAGTGATCAATACTCTTGTGACTTAGTACTGATATGATGGCTACAATATAGTTGTTTCTTATACATGATTGAATAACATTCATAGTGTATGGTTGAGATGTATGAGCAAGCTATTGGAGAGCTTAGATGTGTTGTGACTGACTGTGGGTCAGACTAGATAGTGGAAGATAGAAGAGACTCTGTTTGTAGTTTGTAGAGGATCTGAGCATGTGATGAAAAGGATAAATCCTAGTTTCTCAGAGGTATACACAAGTTGTAGTATAGATTGACAATGTGCATACACGGGCTGTACTACTGGTAGGGTGCGCACATACACGTGCTGAACTAACGACAGGTCGCGTACCTGTGAAAGATTGATATCTATGGAGGATTGTTTCCTCATCTCAGTTGGTGTTGAGGATGTAAGCTGAGTCTTGCATATAGAGCTGGTGCTCTTGTAGAGTTGTACTCTATTCAGTTGTTGTTGAAAAACCCCAAGGATTGTAGTCTGTAATAAAAAGAAAATTGTACATACATCTTGTGTTCTTTGTGTTCCTTGTGGTGATGAATTGTTGATGATATATTCGTGATATATTTTTCTAAAAAATGCTCACATCTAATTGGTTATAAATGACAACAATTAGTAATGAGTAAAATTTGAATGCTAACTAATGAGTTTTGTGTAAGAAGGAAGTTTTGGGGAAAAAGAGCCCCACACTCATTCACCCCCCCTCTAAGTGTAGTAGGTGTGTCCAACACACCATGGTCAGCCTATCTTCCAAACATTTTGATTGTGGTTATGTTCCGACTTCTCAACAGAAGGAAATCGCTCAACCAACGCATGTTTAAGACATTCGATTACATGTATGTTCTTTTTTTTGGCCCTTCATGAATCTACTCTGGTTATGAAATGGTTTTTGGCTCAAGTGTATTAGTTGTGCTCTCCTTAAGTATTGCAACTGTGTAATGGTGATTATAAATGATACATTGATTATGCTCTTTGAAATGGGGTTGAAGTCGTGACAAAAATGGGTGTTAGCAGTCAACAGAAACCTCGGTTATCCCTGTTGAAAGATCCCGTTGGTCTTGCTAGGTTATTTTCATGTTTTCACATTGTTGTAGTTGATTTTCATTTTCTTTCATGGGGTTTGTGGAAAATATATCACCACACATCATACACATGGGAAATGGATTGCTTTCACCACCAAGGATCACGAACTGGGTTGTTCTTCCTGTTCTTAATCGACTTGTCCTTACCGCACTGTGGTAGCGGTTCGATCGAAGGGCACGAGGGTTATACCCTGCATGCATTGAATTATATTTTCCATACCAAGTTTGGCTTTGCTTTTTCTGTGGTGGCTACCAAGCGAACCCTCATTTTCCTCAGTCTGAAGTTTTGCAGAGAAAGACTGTCGTGCTTGTCCAGTTGCAATGGATTATTATGGGTTGGAAGTATGGTCGATTATTTTGAATATGGATTGGCCCAGTCAGTCGTATGGTAGTCTTTTTGTCTTAGCATGTAGTTATTGCGTCCCTGAGGATGTTGTTAATCCCTACATTGCATTCGCACTTTCATATTACACATTCATCCCCCTTATATCAAAAACTCAGTATCTTAATGAAGAAGGCTTCTGCTCCGAGTCGATTTGATGTGTTAACAAAAAAATCTACTGTAGTCTGCCTGGTTGTTTGATTTTCACTCACAGTGGCGAATTGTTAATTGTTGTGGTTATGAATGCTGGAAGTTGCCCACACATGTTGCGTCCTATAGATGAGGTTTTGAAAATTAGAAGATTGGATTGGATATGTTTATTGCATATTTTTTCATTAGTATAATACACTTGGATATGTGCATCCTTATCACTCACAAGCGACTTAGTAAATGGCCCAGAATGAATTTTTTTGAGTTATATTGTGGTTATATATTGTTGTGTGGTTATGGTGGATTCCTCTCATTGTGCACCACGTATAATATGGATGGCTTGTTTGTATGCCCAGTGATTCCTGAATTCTAAGTGTGTTTATCTTTTTGCAAATTCACCACTGTTAATGAAAGTTGTGTGGGATGTTTGGCTCGGTTTTAAGTCGCATTGAGATATTTGTTTCATAATGGCATGGTTACAGGGTTTCGTAAATTTACTCCTGCATAGCTTGTGTCTAATTGATGGTTGTTGATTGTATCATGAGCTATCATTTTTAGGCATGTAATTTTGGTCTCTTACTATATAGATATATGAGAACGAATTTCGTTGCAATTCCTTGTTAGTTTTATTGCATAAATAATGAATTCGTTGATTTGGAAGCATGATTGTGGAGTATAGTTGTGGACTGAAGAAATGGTTGAGTAGTGATTGATTTTCATAGTAACAGTCTGGAAATGGTGATTGTTTGTAATCTGTTATAAAATGCATATTGTGAGAACAGTGCCCCTTGCAAATCATATGGGAAAACTTATTGTTTTGCAATAACATGGTGTTAAAGTTTGATTAATGAACAATAAACTCGTTAGATGTATAAGAATTGTCATTTAATCAAATGATTGTTGATGGAATGGTACATTTAGTCTTCCTACAGAATGTTTTATGGATCACTTGACTAATTTCATGAATAGTAACCGTTTTCTTCCCCTTCCATGATCTCACTTTCCGCTAATTGCAAACCCCTCACGTATCCCATATCCCTGTTTCACTCCCTGTTCTAAGATTAATTACAGTAAGGGTTTCCTATGTTGAGATAGATGAAGGTGGCCGTGTTTTGGGTGGATCGCTGTGATGTTTGATTGACCCATTTTACAGTTGATTGTTGTTATCATTGAGCAGTAACCATGTTTTTCCCCTCCATTGTATCATATTTTTGCTCAATACAATCCCCTCACATATCCCAGAACCCTGTTTCACCCCCTGCTTGTTGATTAACAGAAAATAAATTTGTATGGATTGGATTGCATGAGTTTAATATATTTTTGAGCCAAAATCTATTTCATATTTGTAAGAGTTGTCATGTATGGTTATTTAAAAGATCATTTTACTAATCAATCATGCATACAGGGATGTGCCATTCAAGTAAAAGGCTAAAAACAAAATCCTATCACGCCTCTACCAAAAGAAGAACTAAAGGAAAATAACATCAGCAAGGGAAAATATGATTTTGAGTTTTATTCTATCTATCATCTCATGACAATTGACTTTAGGGATCTTGGACAACATGTTTTTTTGGATATATGATTACTATTTTGAAATGGATTCAAATTTTATAAGTTTAAAATGCCAAAAGCGAATACATCGAGGGGGGACACAAGGAGGTATGTTTTGATTAACTAATGGTTATGTTATGACTATTAAGATTGTTATAAACAAAAGGAAGTCACAAGGGGTCCCACCTATTAGTTATTCTTTAAATTATGACCCTATTATGATTATTATCCCCCCACCCCACCTTAACTAAAGTTAGTTAAGGCCTTATGTTAGCTTAATTAATAAGTCAGTTCAACTACTCTAACCAATTCTAAATTGTTAAAAGCCAAACTAAGGGGAGGAACAAGAGGGGGATAGAAGCACAAAGCATGCTAAGGTTTTCTCTTTGAGTTATGTTGAGATAGTTCAGTTTTCATTCATTCATATATTCATCATAACCTAATTCTCTTTTGTTATAGCAGGGTCTTATTGTAGACAACAACATTCAGGGTTGAATCAAATCATTTAGACACTTGTTCTTCAGAGGTGTTGATCTATCTTTGATAGTTTGTGTAGACTTGTCTGTTTGTAAATTAACTTTCTTGACTGATAAAGGCTATTGCGCAGAGTCGAGTGCGAAACAATATGTGGCAAGCTGATCTAGCTTTTAGAGTTCAGTTTTGATTTTCTGTCAGATGTCCTTTTGTATGTTCCATCGGGGATTTCTAAGTTTGACTTTGGTCCAAGATTTTTGTGTGAATTTTTGTAAAGACAACGACTCTTTGGTGAATTGGAATGAAATAAGGTATTGATTTATGTCTCATCTATTGATTATGATCTTGGTGTCTTTACTTCTGTTCTTACATTTATTTCAACAACTGATATTTTCATAAAAATACATAAAAAGTGAATTTCTAGCAAGCTTTTTGTTGATAAAAGACTAGCCTAAGCACTTGTAATTAATACTTGTGAATTAGGATATATGTTTTGGTGTGCTATAAACATAGGGTGATATTCCCGTCTACTATACTTTAGCCAAGTAAAGTCTGAAAATGCTTGAGTAAGATCAATTCATATCTCGTCCTCAACATTTATTTTGGCGACCATACTGTGGAGATCTTCGATATCTCTCTGGTTAAATTCTATACTCAATTTTTCATCGATACATCTTTCTTTTCTGTTTTGATTCTTTGATGGCTTTGTTATTCATGATTGTTCCTGATGCAAGACAACCCAATCTTGAGCCCAGTCTCCAAGACCAGGCCAACATTACTTTGAACCTGTTTCATACTATTTTAGACACTGCTAGGACCCGTGCCGAGCTTAACCATTCTCGGGAAGCAATTGAAAGAGATATTAGTGTCCAAGAACAATTGGAAGCTAGATGTAGGAAGCCCATAAATTAGAAATAACCTTTCATTTCTTTATTTTTGGCCTTTCTTTCATGTCCTTAGATTCTCGTGCTTCTAGAAGAAGAAGAGGCTTGTCACCTGAAATCAATCCTATTGATGAAATAGGAAGGAGAAACGTTGTGTTATCTACCCAACAAAGTGATCTAAGGAGAAAATTATCTGATTCATCCAACTCACCTTTATTTTCCTCACTTATCATCCACATGATGGCATCTAGTGGTGGCTCTGGTGGCACTGGAAGTGATCCATCTTCTCAATCTTCATCGTCATCATCATCGGTGATTGGTAGCTTGTACAACCACCATATCCTGGTCCAGTCTACTACAAACCCCACCAAAGTCATTAAAAGGCATGGCCTTTTTTAGTTCGAAGAAGATGTCACGATCACACCATGACATGTATCTTCTCCTCTTAACCTAGCACCTGTTACTCACCCTCTTCCGAAGTTTAAAGAGAATTTGCCTAAGTTTTAAGGAAATAACATTGTCAGTACTAGCGAACACCTAGTGGCATTTTCAAATACTTGTCATAATATAGGGGCTAACGACAATGACACTTGCATGCACCTGTTTTTCAATTCGTTGGAAGGAAAGGCTGCGACCGATTTCTTTGACCTTCCTCCTAAGATCTTGTTTACTTGGGAGGAGTTGATTTATTGGTTCCGATCCACTTACGAGCAATCCAAAATCCCCGCTGAGAAGTTAAGGGAGTACAAAAATGTCACTTACAAAGATGGTGATACCATCAGGTCCTTCAACTTGCATTTCACCAAGCTGTATAATCAAATCCTCGAACTTATTTGCCCCCAAAACCAAGCCGGCTTCATGCATTACTACAACGCATTGCCTTCTCCTTACTATCACAGGCTTGAAGAAAAGGCCATTGATAATCTCGGTTCTGCTCTGCACACTTGCTCGGAGTATGAGGAACAACTCTAACGAACTAGTCTACCCCAGGGAGAATCAGTTAGACAGACAAATATGTCCGATCTCTTACATCTAGTACAAGATATTAACAACTGTATGATAGCTTTTGAGTGGAAAGGTAATGTCAACCCACTCACTCCTGAACCTTCATCCTCTTCTGCTCCTCCTTTTAGAGGTCTGGTTGAAAATAATTTATAGTCGAAGGTTATCCTACCTCGGAGTTGGTGTAATGTTTGTGAGGAACACCACAAAGAAACCACATGTAAGGTAAGGAAGACTGCCAGAGACAAGATCTTTGGTAAACGACCATAAGCCACTATCGTTGTCCTAGATTTTTTCGAGCTAGAAGATGTCATGGTCATCAATACTAGGAAAAAATCCTATGCCCCAAAAGGAAAATTTGACCCTCCTCGCTTTTCTTCTAACCCGAGTTCATCTTCAATCGCTACTACACCCCAAGTTCCCAAAGTTCCTGAGAGTTAAGGGATTACTCTTCCTCCCCCATCTTCCAAATACAACATCTTGAATCAATTGGCCAACATCAAGGCATATACAACCCTCTTAGACATGGTTGTCGTCCCTAAACAACAAATGCATCTTGAACGATTCATGGTGGGAAAGGCTTCCGTTGTAGCCAATATTTCCAAGGAGGTAACTGAAGAGGATCCTTTTGTAAATAAAATAGGTGTAAATAACTTTAGATACCCTGTGAAAAATCCCCCTTTTTATATCTCTGTAAAAATCATGGATAAAATTGCCCATTGTTTCCTCATTGATGGTGGTTTAGGCCCAAGTGTGATGTCGAAGATTATTATGGAAGAGCTAGGATTGTCTTGTACAGATGAAAACGTCAGAAGCATGCTCTCCTATAATAATCTACAACAAAAGACCATAGGTGAGATTGAGGATGAGACCTTATTTTTGTGTGCTCACCCTGAAATAAGGATGACCCTCATAATTAAGGTAATTGATATCCCTATAAGCAGTTATTCAATTATTTTGGGAAGATATTGGCAAGCCTTAACATGTGGATACCTATCACTCAATGAAACACATTTATCCGTTCCTCGGAATGAGCAAAACATTATAGTTCTTAGAGAAGGAAGGATATCCCCTTATATCAAGAGTGTCCCACAACCTAATGTAAACTATCTCGAAGAGGACCTAGGAGTATACTCTATCTTTGTTGAGGAGGATAATAATCCTTTGGAGCACATCAATTTAGATGATGGTATATGGCACATACACTTTGATGGTTCATGCTCTAATGAGGGAAATGGAGTTGGTGTTGTCTTAATTTCGCCTGTAGGGAAAATCCATAATGTTTCTTATAGGTTGGAGTTTGCTTGCACTAACAACATCACCGAATTTGAATCCCTATTATTAGGAATTGAAAACGCATATAATATTGGATGCGGTCACCTATCAGTTTTTTGGGATTCCGAGCTTGTTGTTAACCTCGTACGAAATATTTATTCCCCTAGCAAAAAGTTGATGAAACGATACACTCAAATGGTTTGGGCTCTTATCTCAAACCTATTATCTTTCAATATCACTCACATAAAGAGGGAACTAAACTCCAGTGTCGGTCGATCAGTTGTTTTTGCAGCTTCTCCTACTCGACAACTTCTGCCTCACAGGCCTGATTGTACCTTTCAATCCCTATATTGTCCACATATTCCCGACAATGTATAATCTTGGCAGGTTTTCCTCAACGACAAGAGTATCTGTGATTTTATCCAAAATGAACCTTTTAAGCCTAAGGAAATTATATCCATGGAAGATAACAAGATTCCTAAAGGCTTTACCCCTTTAGAGAGTTCATTTTCTTCGAGTGATGTAGGCAACAAGCAAAAAAAGAAAAGAAGAAGAATAAAAAAGGAAGGTGAGTGAGACCATCGCCTTGAACATTGGGACACTCGAGACTCCAAAGAATGTGAAAATAGGTGCCAAATGTTCAGATGAAGAGAAGGAGAAGTTTTCCAAGTTGCTTGGTGAATTTCAAGACACTTTTGCGTGGTCTTATGAGGATCTCTGTGGTTTTGATCCTAGTATTATACATCATGCCATCCCTATTCAAGAAGGCGTAAAACCAGTTAGGAAAAAACAAGGACTTATCAACCCTGCGCTAGAAGCAACCATTTGAAAGGAGTTGGAAAAATTTTCGAAGGCTGGAATTATCTTTCCAGTCAAGTATTCTGAATGGGTCTCAAATCTAGTCCCTATTCGAAAAACAACTGGTCAGATTAGATTATGCATTGATTTTCGTGCATTAAATCGAGCTAGTATAAAGGACCACTTCCCTCTTCCCAACATGGAAATGATTTTGCAGTAGGTTGCAGGCTCACAAATGATGTCCTTACTTGACAGTTTTCCTGGTTACAACCAAATCAAGGTAAAGAGGGCAGATAAATATAAAACCACCTTTATTACTCATTGGGGTACCTTTGCATATGAACGTATGTTGTTTGTTTTATCTAATGCAAGTGTCACCTTTCAAAGATCTATGCAAGTAGCGTTTGACGATTTGATTGGTAAGATCATTTAGATCTACCTTGATGACTTAATAGTTTACTCTAAAATCTGATCAGATCATTTTGGCCATCTGAGAAAAGTTCTCGTGCGGTGTAGGAAATTTGGGATTTCTGTAAACCCTTCTAAGTCCATTTTTTGTGTTACCGAAGGAAAGCTCCTTGGACACATTGTCTCCGATTCAGGAATAAGTATCGATCTTGAAAGAGTTGTTTCTATCCTTAACCTACCTTCTCCTACTTCCAAGAAAGAAGTTCAAGACTTTATGGGAGTTATTAACTTCATTCGTAGGTTTGTTCCAGATTTTGCAGTGATGGTCAAGCCAATCCATAATCTGGTTAAGCAAGACCATTCTTTTTCCTAGACTGATGAGGTTGGAAATGATTTTAAAGGTATAAGGAAGCAATTAGCTCCGCACTGGTTTTGGAGAAGCCAAATTTTGAGAAGGAATTCACGATTTATACTAATGCCGCTGAGGAGGCAGTTTCTGATGTTCTTATGCAAGATGATGTTCAAGGAAATGAAAATCTTGTAGCTTACATGAGTCAAACTTTGTCTGATGATGAATTTAAATACTCTTTTATTGAGAAACACACTTTTTCTCTTGTTAAGGTTGTTGAAATTTTTTCCACTACATCTTAGGTAAGCATATGTTGGTAAAATTCCCTTTACATGCTGTTAAGTTTTTGCTCTCACAAACTTATCTTTCAGGAAAACTTGCACATTGGCTTGCCAAGATCTAGGAGCATGATTTAAATATCGTGATTTATACCACTATCAAGGGAAGTGACTTAGCCCTTCACTTGGCTCAACATGTTGAGAATGGTGCAGAAATTGATGAAGAAGATAGTTCCCTTTCAACTCTCTTTTACATTGACGATCATACCCTCCCTGTGTCTAAACATCCTTGGTACAAAAACTTGGTTTATTATTTACAGAATCAAATATGTCCAGATAACTTAGATACTCACCAAAGGAGAAGACTTCATCTTGAATCTACAAGATATGTCATTATAGGAGACCTGTTATTTCAAAGATCTGTTGATGGTGTGCTACTTCCCTGTGTAAACAATGAAGACACACATAAATTGTTGCAGGAAGCCCATGGCTCTTCAAGATCTGTCATTCATGTAGGAGGTCATTTTTCTGTAAAGACCACTACCTTCAAGATTATCAGGAAAGGATATTATTGGCCTTCGGTCTTTTGTGACTCTTATGTTTTTTCTAGGTCTTGCGACAAATGCCAAAAAATTGCTGGGAAATAATGCCTTTCAGCCATGCCCTTACAACCAGTCCTACCAGATTTTCCCTTTTCTAAGTGGGGATTGGATTTTATTGGTCCTATTAACCTTCCTTATTTAGCTGGGAAGGTTTTCATCTTGACAATCACATACTATTCTACTAAATTGGCTGAAGCTATCCCACTTAAACATTCCACAGATGATCAGGTAATTTCTTTCCTTGAAAATAATATTTTTTCTAGATTTGGTATTCCGTTGGAAATCATTACAGACAATGGTCTCACTTTCATTTTTGCTAAGATGACTCAGTTTCTTTCCAAATTAGGGGTTAATCATTTCATGTCGTCAACTTATTATCCCCAAGGAAACGGACAAGCAGAGTCCACTAATAAAAATCTGGTAAGGATCATCAAAAGGCTCATCGAAGATAAACCTCATCAGTGGCACACTCTCCTCACTTATGCCCTCTGGGCAGATCAAACTACCACTAAGGTAAGTACTGGTTGTACCCCTTTTCAACTAGTTTATGGTCAAGAATCCCTCCTTCCAACGAAGTTGGAAATTTCTTCCTTAAGGTTGATGCTACAGACCGAAGTATTGAATTCTTCGGATGTCTCACAAAGAGTAAATGCATTACTAGATTTAGAGGGACAAAGAATGTTTGCTTTGGATAATATTAAAAGGAGATAGCAGACCGTTAAGAAATATTTCAACAAAATCATTAAAAATGTCAAGGTTAAGGTCAATGAAAAAGTTCTACTGTGGGATTCGACTCATGCTGATAGAGGAAGACATTCAAAATTTCAAAAATTATGGCTGGGTCCTTTCAAAATCGATTTTGTATTAGGAACATATTATTACATTCTAAAAGATTTGCAGGAGTGACTATTTTCCTACAACACTAACGGTTCCCACTTAAAGCATTTTGTTGAACCAACATGGAAATCTCTATGCTGTCTGGATTTCCTGTATTCTAGTAATCTAGCTCTGTTTTCTTATTTTCGTTTTTTTTTCCTTTTCTGCTCACAGTTTTGTTTTCTGTTTTAAGTTTTCCTACTGCCTTTACTTTGTGGTCACTTTATTTCCTCCCTTTTAGTCTTTTGCAATTTTATTCTTTTTGAGCTTTGTTTTGGGTTATCTTGTAGCTTCGGTAGAGAATATATTATTGGATCGATTCTACCACAGTGACACTCCTGCAAAGCATTGTTAGTCAATAAAAATCAAGCTTGCACAACTGCTATGATCTCTCCACTGAAGGGCCCTTGAATTTGTTACATACTTCCGCTACTATATTATGAGGAATTGGTTGTTTCCCGCTTCTGCTTGCCATTTTTTCATCCATCAATATCTTAAGAGCAAAACTATAATCTTCCTCTTTCAAGTTAAGAGCTTATCCCAGTCAAATGACTATGCATACAGTGGTAAAACCCCTCATACTTAACACTTTTCATGAGTTATTCCCAAACTCTCGGTTATATTTCCATTAAATCCACTCACTTCCCCCTGTTGCATAATCATTCAAGTCACGTCTTCTTGAGATTACTATTCTTGGTCTATGAAACCATGAGTTTTGAGTTCTAATCTGTTAAAAACAAATTTCCCTATGGAGTCACCAGTTGGTTGACGATTGAAAACGTCAACATAAATTTTTCCCGCAAAGTATTGCTAAAGCCTATTATTGTATAAGAATAAATAATGCTAGTAGGTGGGACCCCCTTGAACTTTTGAAGATCAAGTCTGGTGTTATTTGACACTACTCTCGTGGTTGACGATATCTTGTTTTTTGGATAATGGATTAGACATTTTATACAGGATTCCCTTGTTGTTTCAAGATCAAGTTATACCAATTTTTTTTAGGGTTTTCATTGTTGACTGACATTGGATTTAGGACTTGTCATAGCTACAACAAGCACATGTTAGTAATAACAGTTAAAATAAAAAAACTAAAGGGAATAAACTATCATGTGCTAACCTACAATACTATATGTACTAAAGAAGATTGTGACAACTCCAATCTAGCATAGGATAGCCATATGAGTGATTAAAAGTTGGATATAATATGGTTGAGATTCCTTCTGCATAATAGAGATTGTAATATGGGTGGCGCTCTTGGAAATTAAAAAGTTGTTGTTGCAAGGTGGGTGATTTGTTGGTTAATAGATGACGTGCACTAAGAATTGAATGAAATCAGAGTAAGTAAGTGATGTACATTTATTGCACATAACTTTTACCCTTACAATTGGCTGCCACCATGGTCAGCCTATCTTCCAAACATTTCGGCTGTGGTTATGTTCCGACTTCTCAGCAGAAGGAAACCGCTCGGCCAACACATGATTAAGACATTTGATTAGAGATATGTTCTTTTTTTTATCCCTTCATGAATCTACTCTGGTTATGAAATGTTTTTTGGCTCAAGTGTATTAATTGTGCTCTCCTTAAGTATTGTGATTGTGTAATGGTGATTATAAATGATACATTTATGATGCTCTTTGAAATGGGGTTGAAGTCGTGAGAGAAATGGGTGTTAGCAGTCAACAGAAACCTCGGTTATCCCTGTTGAAAGACCATGTTGGTCTTGCTAGGTTATTTTCACATTTTCGCATTGCTGTAGTTGATCTGCATTTTCTTTCATGGGGTTTATGGCTAAAATATCACCACGCATCATACACATGGGAAATCGATTGTTTTCACCACCAAGGATCATGAATTGGGTTGTTCTTCATGTTCTTAATCGACTTGTCCTTATCGCACTGTGGTAGTGGTTCGATCGAAGGGAACGAGGGTTATACCATGTGTGCGTTGAATTATATTTGTCGTACCAATATTGGCTTTGCTTTTTTTGTGGTGGCTACCAAGCGAACCCTCATTTTCCCCAGTCTGAAGTTCCACGGAGAAAGATTGTCGTGCCTGTCCAGTTGCAATGGGTTATTTTGGGTTGGAAGTATGGTCGATTATTTTGAATATGGATTGGCCCAGTCAGTCGTATGGTAGTCATTTTGTCTTAGCATATGGATTCTCACTTTCGGATTACATAGTCGTCCCCCTTATATCAAAAAATCAGTATTGTTAATGAAGAAGGCCTCTGCTCCGAGTTGATTCGATGTGTAAACACACATAGCTACTGTAGTCTATCCGGTTGTTTGATTTTCACTCACAGTGGAAAATTGTTAATTGTTGTGTGGTTATAAATGTTGGGTGTTGCCCACACATGTCGCGTCCTGTAGATGAGGTTTTGAAAATTAGAAGATTGCATTGGATATGTTTACTGCATATTTTTTCATTAGTAGAATACACTTGGATATGTGTGGCCTGATCACTCACAGGTGACTTAGTAAATGGCCCAGAATGAAGTTTTTCGAGTTATATCATGGTTATATATTGTTGTGTGGTTATGGTGGAATCCTCTCATTGTGCACCACATATAATATGGATGGATTTTTTGTATGCCCAGTGATACTCCCAAATTCTAAGTGTGTTTATCTTTTTGCAAATTCATCACTGTTAATGATAGTTGTGTGGGATGTTTGGCTCGATTTTAAGTTGCACTGAGATATTTGTTTCACAGTGGCATGGTTACAGGGTTTCATAAATTTACTCCTGCATAGCTTGTGTCTAATTGATGGTTGTTGATTGTATCATGAGTTGTCATTTTCAAGCATGTGATTTTGGTCTTTTACTATATAGATATATGAGAACGAATTTTGTTGCAATTCCTTGTTAGTTCTATTGTAGAAATAGTGACTTCGTTGATTTGGAAGCATGATTGTGGAGTATAGTTGTGGATTGAAGAAATTAATGAGTAGTGATTGATTTTGATAGTAACATACTAGAAATGGTGATTGTTCATAATCTATTATAAAATGCAGATTGTGAGAACAATGCCCCTTGCAAATCGTATGGGAAAACTTATTGGTCTGTAATAAAATGGTGTTAAAGTTTGATTAATGAACAATAAACTCGTTAGATGTATAAGAATCGTTATTTAATCAAATGATTGTTGATGGAATGGTACATATAGTCTTCCTACAGAATGTTTTATGCATCACTTGGCTAATTTCATGAACAATAACCATTTTCTTCCCCTTCCATGATATTACTTTCCGCTAATTACAAACCCCTCACGTATGCCATATCCCTCTTTCACTCCCTATTCTGAGATTAATTACAACAAGGGTTTCCTGTGTTCAGATAGATGAAGGTGGTCGTGTTTTGGGTGGATCGTAGTGATGTTTGATTGACCTATTTTACAGTTGATTGTTGTTATCATTGAGTAGTAACCATGTTTTCCCCCTCCATTATATCATATTTTCGCTCAATACAATCCCCTCACATATCCCAGAACCCTGTTTCACCCCCTGCTCATTGATTAACAAAAAGCAATTTGTATGGATTGGATTGCATGAGTTTAATATATTTCTGAGCCAAAATATATGTCATATTTGTAAGAGTTGTCATGTATGGTTATTTAAAAGATCATTTTTCTGATCAATCATGCGTACAGGGATGTGCCATTCAAGTAAAATTCTAAAAACAAAATCCTATCATGCCTCTATCAAAATAAGAACTAAAGGAAAATAGCATCAACAAGGGAAAATATGGTTTTGAGTTTTATTCTATCTATCATCTTATGATAGTTGAATTCAGGGATCTTGGACAACATGTTTTTTTGGATATATGATTACTATTTTGAAATGGCTTCAAATTTCATAAGCTTAAAATGCCAAAAGAGAATACATCAAGGGGAGACACAAGGAGGTATGTTTTGATTAACTAATGGTTAAGTTATGACTATTAATATTGTTATAAACAAAAGGAAGTCACAAGGAGTCCCACCTATTAGTTATTATTTAAATTATGATCCTATTATGATTATTAA
>ML779001.1:244486-262517 GCA_009831015.1 Picea engelmannii | reverse complement strand
AGTTATTTAAGGCCTTATGTTAACTTAATTAATAAGTTAGTTCAACTACTCTAACCAATTCTAAATTGTTAAAAGCCGAACTAAGGGGAGGAACAAGAGGGGGATAGAAGCACAAATCATGCTAAGGTTTTCTCTTTGACTTATGTTGAGTTCAGTTTTCATTCATTCATATATTCATCATAACCTAATTCTCTTTTGTGATAGTAGGGTCTTATTGTAGACAACAACATTCAGGGTTGAATCAAATCATTCAGACACTTGTTCTTAAGAGGTGTTGATCTATCTTTGATAGTCTGTGTAGATTTATCTGTTTGTGAATTAAATTTCATGACTAATAAAGGCTATTGTGCAGAGTCGAGTGGGAAGAAATATGTGGCAAGCTGATCTAGATTTTAGAGTTCAGTTTTGGTTTTCTGTCAGAGGTCCTTTTGTATGTTCCATCGGGGATTTCCAAGTTTGACTTTGGTCCAAGATTTCTATGTGAAGTTTTGTAAAGACAATTACTCTTTGGTGAATTGGAATGAAATAATGGATTTATTTATGTCTCATCTATATTGATTATGATCTTGGTGTCTTTACTTTTGTTCTTACATTTATTTCAGCAACTGATATTTTGAGAAAAATACATAAAAAAGTGAATTTCCAACAACCTTTTTGTTGATAAAAGACTAGCCTAAGCACTTGTAATTAATACTTGTGAGTTAGGATATATATTTTTGTTAGATATAAACATAGGGTGATATTCCCGTCTACTTTACTTTAGCCAAGTAAATTCTGAAAATGCTTGAGTAAGATCAATTCATATCTTGCCCTCAACAAGGATGACTTCAAAAATATTATAAATTCAATATGGAAGCCATTGGAGGAGGGTGTGGGTCGTTCCTATATGCACATATACTCTGATACTATTGGTTGAGTTAAAAATCAATCTCCTGATGGGCCAAATTATTTAATGGAAAATGCTCCCAATAACTTAGGGATGTGGAGGAAAAGATAGGTTCCCTATTGATCGATGGGTAGTTGGACAAGATGATGAAGGATGAAGAAAACAATCTGAGCAGGTATATGAAAAAAAGGAAATAACTTTTGGACTATGAAGAAACCAAGTGGAGATTGAAAATAATAGGTATATGGTTAAAGGAGGGGGATGAAAACACAAACAAATTTCATTCATATGTAAAAACAATGAGATTGATCAATTCTATATGGGAAATCTAGGATTCTCGAGGTAGTATGGTCACCTCTTTTGAGCACATCACATAGGTAGGTAAAGATTATTTCCCAAACTTGTCAAAAGATCTGCTTGGGTGCCCCATCGAAGAAATTTTGAAGGTTATTTTTCTTTTTCCAAAGTCTATTTCAAATGAGATGAATGCCTCTCTTCAAGAGGAAATATCATAAAAATAAAGTGTGTCTACCCTTTCTTTTTTCAAAAAATGCAAGAGCCCAAGCCTTGACGGTTTCTTTGCAGAGTTCTACTTAGGGTTTTATGAGCTTCTAAAAAATGATCTTCTTAAGGTTTCCCTGGAATCACAAACAACCATGAAAGTGTGGGGATCCTTCAACGCTACCTTCCTATCACTTATTCCTAAAAACAATTAGGTGATTTCATATGAGGATTTTAGGCCTATCTCGTGTTGCAACCTGATTTATAAGCTTATCTCAAATATCATTGCAAATTGTTTAAAACCAATATTCAGTGAAACCATATTAGATGAACACTATGGTTTTTTCTAGGCATCAAATTCATGACATGGTATCCCTTAATCAAGAAGTGATTCATTCCATAAAAACCAAAAACATCCCCTCTATTGTTATGAAATTAGATCTTTCCAAGGCCTGTGATAACGTGAATTGGACCTTCATCTATTTATCTCTTATTCAAATGGGGGTCAATCTAAATTCAGTCATCTGGATCATGGGATATATGGAGTATTCTTCTTTTGTTTTTCTCATTAATGGTTCTCCCTCCATTTCCTTTAGTTCATATAGGGGCCTCTGACAGGGATTCCCTTTATCCCCTTTTATATCTCTATTGGTAACATAAAGGATAAGCATGCTAATCACCCACACATGTAGGAGGGGTATTATCAAAGGTCTAAAAATCACCCTCTTGAAAATTATGAGACACTTTTTATGTTGGAAATATCGTTGTCATTGATTTCAAAGACAAGGGAAGACTACAAATGTCCAAGATAAATATTACAAGCTTGCATATTTCCAAGACAAAGATTGCAAGGTGGAGATAGTTGAAAGTATTACTTTTGGATTTTTGATGGTCAGTTTGGATAGTCTATCTTTGAAGGAATTTTTACCCTACATACCTAGCTCAAATGGGAGCACACATTATATCGTTGGAAATATTATTCAGATACCTTTCCAATGGTATATGAAGTCCCTCTAACTCTCTAGGAATAAGGAGATGTGATTTTTTTTGTCCAACAACTCAGCCAGAAAATTGAATCGACTCAACCAATATTTGAGGTCGGCCCAGAAAGTGGGGACAAAATTATTGTAAATAAAGGATATATGTACACATTTGTAGAGTAACCAAGAAAGGGATCAAGTTTGAGGTGTGATAAAGGTGTTGAGGTGTCTTATTGGGATCTAAAGGTGTGCAAGAGAATTCCAAGGTATTTTCTTGGGGTCTTTCTTGTTCTCAAGGTGAGATATTCTAATGTTGCGATGTTGTCGTCACTGTGATGTTGCCACGTGCACTATTATGAGGTTGTGATATTTCCATTAGGGATTATATTCAAGAATGATTCTATGAGGTTGGCTAGGGCATGAAAGCTACATGTGAATAGGGTTTAAAGGATTGTCCATGGAACATTGCACGCAAGTGAATTCAGAAGTAATCTATGTATGAAAATCTTGGATTGGTTTCTACACATATATTTTTGAGTTGGTGCTCAAGGTGGAGATAGTTGAAAGTATTACTTTTGGATTTTTGATAGTCAGTTTTGATAGTCTATATTTGAAGGAATTTTTACCCTACATACCTAGCTCAAATGGGAGCACACATTATATGGTTGGAAATATTATTCAGATACCTTTCCAATGGTATTGAAGTTCCTCTAACTCTTTAGGAATTAAGAGATATGATTTTTTTTGTCCGAAAACTCAGCCAGAAAACTGAGGTCGGCTCAACCAATCTTTGAGGTCGACCCAGAAAGTGGGGACAAAATTACTATAAATAGAGGATAGATGTACACATTTGTAGAGAAACCAAGAAAGGGATCAATTTTGAGGTGTAATAAAGGTGTTGAGGTGTCTTCTTGGGATCTAAAGGTGTGCAAGAGAAGTACAAGGTATTTTCTTGGGGTATTTCTTGTTCTCAAGGTGCAATATTCTAATGTTGCAATGTTGTCGCGTGCACTATTATGAGGTTGTGATGTTTCCATCAAGGATTATATTCTGGAATGATGCTATGAGGTTGGCTAGGGCATGCAAGATACATGTGAATAGGGTTTGAAGGATTGTCTGTGGAATGATGCATGCAAGTGAATTCATAAGTAATATATGTATGAAGATCTTGGATTGGTTTCTACACATACCTTTTTGAGTTGGTGCTCAGGTGAGGGGATTGGTGTCTCTAGTAGGTTGGTGCATGAAAATATTTTAACAATAGGTTGGTTCCTACAAGTGTTGTTGCGTTGGTGCTCAGTTGAGGAGATTGATTTCTTCAGTATGTTGGTGACTACATCTTTCCGAGTTGGTGCTTATTTAAGAATATTGGTGTCTCCAGTATGTTGGTGCCTACATGAATTTACAAAGAGAAGTTTTATGGTTTTCTCTCGATTGGGTTTACATGTTAAACTATGTGCATTGTGATTTGAGTTTATACGTGATTATTGTTTCTCAATTAATGAATGATTGATGAATGGTTAAATAAAGGAAAAAGTATCTTATACTGATTCACACCCCCCCTCTTAGCATAATCATAAGTTCAAAAATTAGTGTAAGAGCAGGTTCCGTTAGAAACACTCTAACCGCTAGAAGGCAGATCTCAGGAGCATACATGGCTAGTAAAAACGTTTTCTTCACAATCAAGGGTCCATTGTTTGAGAGAACAAACTATGCATTCTAGAGTATAAGGATGCAGAATTATCTAATGGCTCTTGGGTTTCATATTTTCCAATCAGTCATGAATGGTTATACAACCCCAACAACTCCAACAATAGATGCGGTCGGTAAGAATCCTAGTGAACATAATGCAAAATTCATGAATGCTATATTGAGTAGTCTATCAAAATAATAATTTTTCAAGGTGATGCATTGTAATCGAAAAACAATATTTGGGACAAACTTCAAAAAATCTATGAAGGTGATGACAAGGTCAAGAAGGAAAATCTCCAAACTCATAGAAGACAGTTTGAGAGTTTGAAAATCAAAGACGAAGAAAATGTTGCAGCCCCTTTTCTTCCAGTGAATGAAATTGTCAACACCATTAGAGGACTTGGTGAGGAGGTTGAAGACTCAGTGATTGTGAAAAAAGTGCTTAGTTCTATACACTTAATATTTGGTGCCAAAGTCTATGCCATTGAAGAAATGAAAGATCCAGAGAAGCTAAAAATGGATGAGTTGCATGGGATTCTCACTGCATATGAGATGAGGAAAGAAAAAAAAATCTAGCACGAAAGGAAGTAGCTTTCAAAGCATCAAAGAAGACAAAAGGACAAAAATTATGTGATTTTTCCATCCATGAATCAAATATAGAAGAAGCACAATTTGTGAGAAAGCTAAAAAGAGGATCTGGCAAACAGAAAGGTAAGCTACCCTTCATATGTTTTAATTGTGGTGGAGTAGGGAATTTTGATGCTAAATGTCCATATGAAAAAAGGGAAGACAATAATGATGAGGAAAATAATGTCAAAGAATAACAAAACAATAGAAGGAAAACTTATAGACACAAAAGAGGAAAATATACTAAAAATAAGAGTTTTTACTTTAGAGAGGATAGTCATTCCTATGAAGAAAGTGATGGATATGTTTATGATATTAACAAAGAAGAATGCCTCTTCATGGCCATGGATATAAAGTCTATTGATAAAGAAAGTGAAGACAATAATAAAGTAAAATTAGAAGAAGAAGAAGAAGACATTGATGGGGAAGTGAATCTTGAATCAAAACTCATTAGTTCCTTAGAAGAAATAGAAATACTTAGAGAAAATAATAGAAAACAGAAAGAGAAATTCCAGAAATATGAAGAGGAGGATCAAGATATTGAAGAAATATAGAAGATAATTTTCATCCTAAAGACTCAACTAGAAGAGGCAAAAAGGATAGAAGAAGTGGTGAGAAGCCAGCTACAAGAAAAGGAAGAAAATTGCAAGAAGCTAGAAGTTGAAATAGTTTCCTTAAGAAAGGAACTTGAGAAAACAACTGATCAATTAAACAAAATATTGAAGTTTGGAAAGAGTATTGAAATCTTAGATAATATTTTTAGTTTCCTAAGGTCACCATTCATCAAGACAAGCATTGGATATGACAAGAAACAAAATACCCTTGAGGGAGATGTAAACGCTAAGGTCACAAAGCCATCAAAAAAGGAAAATGAAGAAAAACATAAAATCTATGCCAATATTATCAAAGGATCCATCAACAATGAAATCTGCAGCATGAAAGGAAATTATGACCAACATAAATTTGATTCTACCCACAATAATCAGTTCAGAAGAGTTGTTTTTATTATTCTACCAAAATCTCTTTCTTGGCTACTGATTTTCTTGCAATAAATTTGGTCATAAAGCAATAGATTGCAAAACTTATGTAGGAAGTGATCATGTGAGAGATATAAACATAGGTTCTTATAAAACCACAAAATGATTATGCGAGAAACAAAACTAGAAGTTCTCATGGGTTTGTTGATAGAAACTACAATTCATTTTCTTCCCCACTTGACTACAATGCTGAATGTTACAAGTGAAATAACTATGGGCGCATAACACATGACTATAGAAGCAGCATAATAAAGAAGGAAGAAAATGTTATTGCCAAACATAAATAAGAAGACACAAAGGTGTGGAGAAGGAAGCAAGAATAATAGAAGAAGGAAGAATGTGGACTTGCACTTTATGCTCAAAATGAAGGTAACCAATGGTACATTTACAATGGATGTTCAAGACACATGGCAAGGGACCAAACCAAGTTTCTCACCTTGAAGAAAGAAAAAGGAGGCAGGGTTACTTTTGGAGATAACGGCTCTGCAAGGATAGTTGGAAAAGGTATTGTTAGACTTGATAATGGAAAGACTAAGCCACATAATGCCCTGTATGTTGAAGGGTTAAAGCACAATATTCAAAGTGTCAGTCAAATGTGTGATCAAGGCCACAACCTCACATTTCATTCTAAAGGGCGTGAGATAATGAAAAGAGCTTCAAGAAGATTAATGGAAAATGCAAATAGAACCTCAAGGGATGTATACATACTCGATGAAGTCAAAGAAGAAAAATGTTGTATGGAATAGAAGTTGGAAGTAATATTGTGACAGCCCCGGCCAGGTAACACTACCTAAACCATTGTGTATTTTGATTTTATGCTATGATACCATTTCGTGACACCCCCGACCTTAAACCAACTGGTCAGGCCATGCCATAGAATAACTTTCATGCTCTGATACCAATTTGCACACACACACACACCCACCCCCCCCACACACACCTATCTAATGCAATTAAAGAAGTTCTAACCATTCTGTTCATACATAGATTAATGTGGAAATAATAGTAGAACATACATGTAGTGAAACACATGATAACATTTCAAGAATCACATCCATGCACTTTAATACATCATTAAAACAATTAAGCACAAAGATTTGGTACTTATATTTTAATAGATGACCACCAACTGTGTGTAGAACTTCCACAAACCTCCCAACATTAGACCATGTTTCTCATCACACTCAACAATGCATCACCCCTGAGATGGGACTAAACTACATTGGGAAATGGATTCCTAGTCTTGGCAAGGACAGCATGAAAGTCACATAGATCAACAGGAAGGATTTTCTCCCATTAGCCAGCTCACACTGACATCCTACAACATCTCATTCCCCACATGCATGTCCCACCCCAGGAAGTGTACCCCTTCTATGCTCAACAATCCTTCGGTTGCCCCACTTCCCTTCCAGGGCTTCAACAATAGACCATATAGGAATTTTCAAAGCACTATAGTTGTAGTTGGCTTCCTCTGGGAAAATCGCTTCCCCAACAACCTCTCTCACCTGGAGAGAGTTGCTTACAAGCCTGACAACCTGCCTCTTCAAACTCACATGCCTGACAACCTACTTATTTAGTCCAACTCCTAAGTCAATTCCAGTAAGGGTGATGGCAATAACAAGCTCGGTATGGAACAAATGATGGAAGCAAGCCACGCTCAATCAAGGAATCGTGTGCACAAAAACAACAAATAATTGAGGCACAATATGACTTGGGAAAAGTATAGGTGCATTGTGCTTCACAGGGTAAGTATAGGATAGCTCAAGGTGCGTGCAGGTTCCAGAGGTGCGTGAATGGTGTAGAGGGAAATGATGAAGGCAACAGATCAATGTGTGAATTTGTGGGTCAATCAGGAAAGACAAAACACCTCCATAGAATGGTGAGAGTCATGAGAATGGTGAGGGCGTGAGCATGGCGAGGCGCGAGAATGGTGAGTGAACCCCCAATGAGTTAGATTTCCTAGATATTCACTACATGCACCCATGTTGACACATGTCTTTCTGGAGATGCATGAGCTCCACTTAATGCCCGTTCTGTTTCCCCAAGAACTTGGGACAACAGAGATTATGTCAACCTTGTCCTTTAGAAAATAATAATATAACATTATTCCTTTAGAGCTAATCCCTTCATCTTAGCCCCTACTCCTAGACACTTAGCCCCTTCCCTTACCCTACCTAGTGGAGCTTAGTCCCCCATAACTCTTTCTTCGTGGTTGGTCTACACACAATGATGTAATTTTATTAATGATATAAGTATTTACATATATAAAATCAAACCCACTAGCCTTAAGCATCTAGGATCTCCGACCTAATAAACATATAAGTCTTCCATCTTATAAACACTTGGCTCACCATCCTATAAACATAATTACAATTCAGTAGGGGCTCAACCTTGGGGTGTTACAATCCCCTCCCCTTATTTTTGCACTGTCCTTAGTGCAACTTATTTACACAACAACAACAAGATTTCCAAAATATTTAAAAAGATGTGGGTACTCTGCCTGCATAGAATCTTCATGCTCCCATGTTGCATTCTCAGGACCGTACCAGTTCCACTGGACTTTTGGAATCCCTATGGATCGATTATGGAGCTGCTTGCTTTTCCAGTCCAATATGTGCACCCGATGCACCTGAAAAACACTTTCTTGATCCACCTGAATCATATTCCAATCAATAATATGATTAGCATCAGGTATATATTTCTTAAGAAATGAGACATGAAATACAATATGTATAGACATAGATGCATACACTACAAGCATATATTCTACTAGACCAATCCTCTCTAGGATTTCAAACGGCCCACAATATCAAGCTGCCAACTTTGAACAATTTCCCAACTTCAGGGAGCTGATATTGGACTTCACTTTCAAGAAAACATGATCACCCACTTTAAACTCCCCGTGGCTTCTGCCTTTGTCTGCATAGCTTTTCTGCATGTCTTGGGAAGCCTTCAAATTCTGCTTGATATGCAACATTTGTTCTTTCAATTCCTTGAGCAACTCTGGCCCAACCAATACCCTATCAGCTGGGTTGTCCCAGCTTACTGGAGTGTTACACTTTCTACCATGAAGTGCTTCAAACAGGCTCATCTTCAGTGATGCTTGATACCCATTGTTGTAGGAAAATTATACCAAGTGTAGATAATCTTTCCATTTAGATGGTTTGTCTATCACATACATCTTTAACATATTCTCTATCACTTGGTTCACATTTTCTGTCTGCCCATCAGAATCAGGATGATAAGTTGTGATGAAGTTCTTTGATGTAAAATTTGGGTCTTTTTCAAACATAATTGTCTTGGGTATGCCATGTAAGCGTGCTACTTCCCTCATATAAATATCAACAAAATTGGTTTCCATGTGAGTAACCTTCATAGGAATGAAATGGGCAGCTTTAGTAAGTTTGTCCACCACCACAATGATTGCATCATGTTGTTTGCTTGTTCTAGGAAATCCTATGATGAATTCCATTGTTACAACTTCCCATTTCCACTCAGGAATGGGTAATGGTTGTAGAAAACCAGTTGGGTTTCTATGCTCAACCTTTACCTTTTGACACTCCAATCATTTAGCAATAAAATCAACAATCTCACTCTTCATGCCTGACCAATAATATTGGCTCTTGACTGCTGAAATTGTTTTCTGATATCCAGGGTGCCCAACATAAGGCACATTGTGCATTTATTTTAAAATTGCACTCCTCACTTCAGGATAATTGGGTATGTAAACTTTGTTTCTGAACAAGAGAATTCCATCAATTCCCAATTCATAATATTCAACTTTATGATGCATTTTACCTTGTTGCAATTTTGTTACCAATTCCATGTATTACAAATCCGATTTTTCAACCTCCATGATTCTATCTTTCAAATGTGGTTGGTACATGCTAATGGATGTAGCATGTAACTCATGCACTCTCCTGCTAAGTGCATCAACCACTTTTTTCTCCTTTCCTTTGATGTGATTGATATCAAAGTCATATTCAAAAAGGAATTCTAACCATCTTCTTTTCCTAACATTCAAAGTAGGCTAATCAAACAAATATTTCAGACCATTATAGTATGTTCTCATATCAAACCTCTTTCCCATGAGGTAGTGCCTCCACTTCTTCAAAGCATGCACTATGGCTGCCAACTCCAAATCACGAGTGGCATAGAGCCTCTCATGTTCTTTCAATTGTTTGGACTCAAAACATATAACAAATCTGTTCTAACTAAGGACTCCAACCAACCCTTCTTTGCATGCATTTGTGCATACAATGAAGTCTTCATTCGGATTTGCAATTTTTAGAATTGGAGCACTGGTTATCACCTGCTTCAATTGTTGGAAGCTTGTTTCACATTCTTCTGTCCATTCAAACTTCTTCCCCTTCCTTTGCAAGGAATTGATTGGGTGAGCTATTCCCAAAAACCCTGCAATGAACCTTCTATAGTAGCCAGCTAGACCCATGAAGGATATGAATTTTGTCACATTCTTAGGTGTTTTCCACCCTTTAATGGCTTCTATCTTTTCAGGGTTCACTGCTATCCCTTCTTCAGATATGATATGCCCCAAATAGTGAATTTTGTTTTGATAAAATGAACACTTGCTCAATTTGGCATACAGTTGATGCTCTCTTAGCACTTGCAACACCATCCTCAAATGATTCTCATGCTCTTCTTCCAACTTGGAATATACAAGGATGTCATCTAAAAGGACAACGACAAAACACCATTCATTAGGCATATGAAAAAAATTGGTGCATTTGATAACCCAAATGGCACCACTGTGAAATCAGAATGACCATACCTTGTCCTAAAGGCGGTCTTGCTGATGTCTTCCTCTTTAGTCCTTACCTGATGGTATCCTAACCTAAGATCTATCTTTGAGAATATCCTTGCATCCTTCAACTGATCGAAGAGATCATCAATCCTTGGTAGAGGATACTTGTTCTTTATAGTTACTTTGTTCAACTGTCTGAAATCAATGCATAATCTCAGTGTCCCATATTTCTTCTTCACAAACAAGACTAGGGCACCCCAAGGTGACACATTTGGGTGTATATACCCCTTATTCAGAAGTTATTCAAGATTCATTTGTAGCTCCTTCAAATCTGGTGTACTTATTATGTAAGGAGTTTTTGATACTGGAGCTGCTACGGGCATCAAATTTATAGAGAAATCAATATCTCTCTTTGGGGGTAGTCATGATACCTCCTTGAACACATCTTCAAAATATTCCAGGATAGCATGATCCTCTAGATTTGGCACATTATCCTTATATTCTTCCTCCATATGGGTTGTGAATATTTGACAACCCTTCTTGTAACACTTCTTCAACTGCATTGCTGAAATTTCTCTGATAGTCACTTCCCTAGGAATTCCTTGGACTGTTCTCTGATTTCCTTCCTCACCTAGGAAAGTGAATTCCTTGTTACGATAGTCTCAGATGGCATGGTTTTGGTCCAACCAATCCATCCTAATTAGACAGTCATATGAACCTAAAGGAAAGATGTTCAAATCCGCCCTTGTGCTCAGTCCATTCATGTCCATAAGACATGACTTAACCATCTCATTAAATTTTCTTTTGGATTTGGTACCCAGCTGCACAAACCAAGATTTTCCATGCTCACTTGGCAAATGAAAACTTTCCACCATCTTAGGATCTATATAACTATGATTAGCTCCTGAATCAATTAAAATAGTAATGGCTCGGTTGTGGATCATACCTTCCACTTCACTCATTTGTAGTTGATACTTTGCTTGCTTGTTGTCTAGGGCTGCAGAGATCCTGGGTACTCTTCTGCCCATGTCCTCCACTGTTTTAGCTTGCTGAACATTGTGAACAACTCTCATTTTGTCACTTCTGTGAGGATAGTCTCTAAACATATGATCTCCTTTACAACCCCAACATTGAATAGGTGGCTTTCTTCACCTTTGACCACCTGTCTCAATCGTTCTGGGTTCTCTAGAAGTTGGTTGTCCCTAAGGATTATTTCTAAAGAATGGTGGCTTAGTTCCTTATTCCTCTAATCCATCTTGAATTTCTTCTTGTCTTCCCAAAATTTTTGGAAAGTTGGCCTTGCTTTTTGCTGATCATATAGGCAGTTAGCTCTCCTTATGGTGTCCTCCAATGTTTTGGGATCATCATATTGTATTTTTTCACTAATGAATGATGGAAAACCACTCAAATAGCTATGAATATTTATTGTCTCATCCTTGATGAAAGAGACATACTTCAACAATTCTAAAAACCTTCTTTCATATTCATCTATTGTCATACTCTCAAGCTTGAGTTCAAAGAACTCTTTCATTTTATTGCCATGGTACCTCTTAGTCAAGTATTTATTTTCGAATTACTTCTTGAATTCCCTCCAAGTAACATTTTTCTCTTTAATGTGTTGAACCTGCACAAGATGATCCCACCACATGGATGCCTTTCCTTTGTGTTGGTAGATGGAAATTCTTCCTTCTGCATGAGAAGAATAATTATGCAATTGAAAATACTTTCTCATGCCCAACAACCATGTCTCTGCATCTTCATCCTTCTTGTGCTCACCATCAAATGTAGGAGGTTTGATTTTGTTCATTTCCCCTAATAGCTCATCCACCCCAGACCTCTTATGCTTCCTGATAGGAGATGGACTTGATTTGTTGTGTTCTCTCTTATTGGAATGCCTCGGGGAGGGACGATGATGTTTGCTAACACTTCTTGTTCTTCTTTTCTCATTAGGAGACCTGTGAATTCCCGATTTGCTTGAGCCACTCTCCTTATCCAATTTCTTTTCTATTCTTTCCAGGATTTGCATCAACTTCATGTTGAATTCTCCCTGTTTCTACCTAGCTTTCATAAGCTTTTTTTTATCTACTCGATGAGTTTAGACCTATTTTTGCAATCTTTTAATAATTTTCATCATGCCCACATCTTTATCTATTTCTTCTCCATGCCCATTGAAATTTTTTCCTTCAACTCCCAAATGGACATCCATTCTTCTAATTTCATTCTCCGAACTGTAAGCATTATGTGCCACCTCCATTTATTTGCACTATGTGACACTTCGGTTCGGTTCTGTCAACTGTTAACTCTGCAAAATGTGTAGTCAACCGAAATTTTTGTCAAGTTACTAGACTTAATAATTTTCCAAAATGAACCAATCTGATTCAACAAAAACAATATCAGATTCTATTTTCAGCGGGTCTTGGTTGGTCAAGAACCCCTTGGGCTTATATCTCTAAGCCGAGTTCTATTTTGAAATAATTTTTTTGCGCTAGCCCCTTTTCTTCAACGCTTGGTTTGCATGTGACCATGGTTGTGACCAAGTGCTAATGATTTGAGTGCTTATCTGGAGCCTTGAAACTTCGAGCTTCAAAGCTTTGGAGGTTTCTCTTTTTCTATGTGTCCCAAGAATCACAGAACAATGAACTGTCAAACACGCAAAGAATGGTGGATCTACAATCCACATTCCTTTCTTGGATCTACAATGGATCAAAGCTTTGGAGACTCTGGGCTTTAACGGTTTCCAAAGCATTTCCAAACAAATCTCACGGAGTGCCGAATTGGCGAGCTTGAGAAATGGGGTGGATCAACAGTCCACAAATTCCCAGCATCCTAAGGATGATACTCGCTATGGAACTCCTGGCTTCGGGGCTCCAGGACTTCGAAGCTTCAGGGCTCCGAAACATCAGAGGATTTCACCTTTGAACATCGCAAAAATCCTGAACCACGAGTCTCTGAATACTTCCACGTCACCTCGATGATGTCATTACGTTACTTTGGTGCTACAAAACTTCAAAAATTTCTTCTTTCCATTCCATCATGAATCCTTTTCTTCCGGAGTGTCAAGTCTCCTAACTTTACGATCCGGCGCCACTCGTGGTGAAATATTAGAAGCGAACAAGTGGCATAATCATATGGGTGACACATGTCACATTCTAAATGACATTTCAATCATCCAAAGGTTCTTAATTCACTGACACATGGTACACATCCCATGTGTCCACATCACTTCGGGACTTCAGGATTCAGGAGATTTCACCTTAGCATACCCCATTTCTCCTGAATCGTGAACTTCCAAATAAATTGATCCTCTGACATGTGTCCCTTTCGATGAATGGTCTAGATTAACTCTGGACTTTGGAACTTTGGGCTTCGAAAGTCTTCCCCCTATTGCTCCTTATTACTCTCTAACCGCGAAAGTTCTGAATAAGCTGATTCGTCCTTGGGAAAATCCAACGGTGAACACTCCTCCCCGGATCTATGGTGTAGATCCTCTTCGAGACTTTGGACCTTCGGGCTTTGACTCTATCTACTTTGTAACACATAAAATTCGTCGAAGTCATGAATTTTGAATGATTTGGAGGTTAACCTTCACGCACTTTCTCTAGATATGATGGTTGTGAAGGATCCTCCTTCTCTCAAACAGATCCTATGGCCCTACATCACGGTTGTTGTGGTTTATTTCTTTGCGGACATTTCTTAAACTGTTATACCTCCTGAGCTTCTGAACACGGTCCAAGTGTTCTCTCAACACGCTTATGACACTCTGTACATCAAAATTCTCTAGAATTTTTACTCTGAATTCCTCGTTCGTGGCTCATCCAGGTTCAGTGTTGAAACCATGGGCTCTGAACTTGAATTTTGTCCATTTCAACAACAATTATTTTCTGAAATTTTTTCTTCAACTTCCACTAACATGGCCCATCCAGGCTCAGTGTTGAAACCATGGTTCTGATACCAATTTGTGATGTCCCCGACCAGTTAACACTACCTAAACCACTGTATCTTTTGATTTTCTGCTCCGATACCATTTTGTGACACCCCTGACCTTAAACCAACCAGCCAGGCCATGCCATAGAATAACTTTCATGCTATGATACCAATTTTCATATATATATATATATATATATATATATATATATATAATGCAATTAAAGAAGTTATAAGCATTCTCTTCATACATAGATTAATGTGGAAATAATAGTCGAACATACATGTAGTGAAACACATGATAACATTTCAAGAATCGCATACATGCACTTTAATACATCACTAAAACAATTAAGCACATAGATTTGGTAATTATCTTTTAATAAATGACCACCAATTGCATGCAGACCTTCCACAAACCTTTCAGCCTTATACCATGATACTCATTATGCTTAGCAGTGGGTCACCCCCGATTTGGGGTTAAACTCCATTGGGCAAGGGATTCCTAGGATTGGCAAGGACAACAGGAAAGTCACACAGATCAACAGGAAATATTTTCTCCCAGGAGCCAGCTCACACTAACAACCTACAACCTCTCATTCTATACATGCCTGTCCCACCCCAGGAAGTGTGCCCCTTCTCTGCTCAACAGTCCTTCGGTTTCCCCACTTCCCTTCCAGGGCTTCAACAATAGACCATACATGAATTCTTAGATCATTATAGCTGTAGTTGGGCTCCCTCTAGGAAAATTGCTTCCCCAGCAACCTCTCTCACCTAGAGAGAGTTTCTTACAAGCCTGACAAGTTGCCTCTTCAAACCCACATGCCTGAAAACCTGCTTCTTCACTCCAACTCCTAAGTCAACTCCAGTAAGGGTGATGACAACAACAATCTAGGTATGGAACAGATGATGGAAACAAGCCACACTCAGTCAAGGAACCGTGTGCACAACAACATCAAACAGTTGAGGCATGGTATGACTCAAGAAAAGTACAGGTGCATTGTGCTTCAAAGGAAAAGTACGAGATAGATCAAGGTGCGTGCAGGTTCCAAAGGTGCATGAATGGTGCATAGGGCGAAGATGAAGGCAATGGCTCACTGTGTGAATCCTTGGGTCAATCGAAAAATATGGCAGACCTTCAGAGAATGGAGAGAGTCACGTGAATAGTGAGGGTGCGAGCATGGCGAGGCATGCGAATGGTGAGTGAACCCCCAACAATTTGGCTTTCCCAGCTATTAACTGCATGTGCCCAGGTTGACACATGTCTTCATGTAGCTGCATGAGCTCCACTTAACATTCATTCCCTTTCCCTGGGAACTTCGGACAACACGGATTATTTCAACCTTAGCCTTTAGGAAATAATAATATAATATTATTCCTTTAGAGGTAAGCCCTTCATCTTAGCCCCTACTCCTATACACTTATCCCCTTCCCTTACCCTACATAGTGGAGCTTAGTCCCCCATAACTCTTTATTCATGGTCGGTCTACACGTAGCGATGTAATTTTATTAATGATATGAGTATTTAAATATATAAAATCAGGCTTACTGGCCTTAAGCATCTAGGCTTTCCGGCCTAAACATATAAGTCTTCCAACTTATAAACACTTGGCTCACCAACCTATAATAATAATTACAATTCAGGAGGGGCTTGACCTTGGGGTGTTACATATATCCCTTTCATCTCATCAGTAAAAGGAAGCACAAGCTCGGGGGGAGTATCCCTTTGCCATTGATTTCAAAGGGGGAGAAGTTGCAGACAAAGGAAGAATTGCAAACACAAGGAAAGTTGCAGACAGGGGGAGTATTAGAATTGACTAAGGGTTGCCATCAATGACAAAGGGGTAGATTGGTGTAAATATTGTTATCATTGATGTCAAATATAGGGGGATAATATATATGTACAAGATAAATATTACAATCCTATAGATGTCTAAGACAAAGATTGCAAGGTGGAGATTGTTGAAAATATTACTTTTGGATTTTTGATGGTCAGTTTGGATAACCTATCTTTGAATGCATTTTTACCCTACATACCTAGCTGAAATGGGAGCACAAGTTATATGGTTGGAAAACTTATTCCAAGACCTTTCCAACCATATATGGAATTCTCTCTAACTCTCTAGGAATGAGGAGATATAAATTTTTACGTCTGACAACTCTGCTAGAAAATTGAGGTCGACTCATCCAGTATTTACAGGTAGGTCCAGCAAGTGGAGATATAATTACTATAAATACAAGATAGATGTGTGAATTTCTAGAGAAATGAAGAAGGAGATCATGTCTGAGGTGCATAGAAAATATCTGAAGTGGGATAAAGGTGTTGGGGTGTCTTCTTGGGATATAAGGTGTGCAAGAGAAGTCTAAGGGATTTTCTTGGGGTCTTTCTTGTTCTCAAGGTGCGCTATTCTGATACTGTGATGTTTACATCACTGTGATGCTTCCTTGTGCACTATTATGAGGTTGTGATGTTTCCATAAGGGATTATATTATGGAATTATGCTATGAGGATGGCTAGGGCATGAAGGCTACATGTGACTAGGGTTTGAAGGATTGAATGTGGAATGAAGCATGCAAGTGAAGTCAAAAGTACTCTATGTATCAAGATATTGGATTGGTGTCTACACATATGTTTTTGAGTTGGCTCTCAAGTGAGGGGATTGGTGTCTCCAACATGTTGGTGCCTACAAATATTGTAACAGTAGGTCGGTGCCTATAGGTGTTGTTTGGTTGGTGCTCAATTGAGGAGATTAGTGTATCCAGTAGTTTGGTGCTTACATATTGTTGAGTTGGTGCTCAATTAAGAAGATTGGTGTCTCTAGTAGGTTGGTGACTACAATATTTGTAACAGTGGGTTGGTGCCTACATGAATTTATAAAGATAAGTTTTATGGTTTTCTCCCTATTGGGTTTACATGTTAAACTCTATGCGTTGTAATTTGAGTTTATATGTGATTATTGTTTCTCAGTTAATGAATGATTGAAGAATTTTTAAATAAAGGAAAAAATATATTATATCGATTCACACCCCCCCCTCTCAATATAAGTGATAGATGAATGGTTAAATAAAGGGAAACGTATCTTATATTGATTCACCCCCCCCCACCCCCCACCCTCTCAGTATAAGCATAAGTTCAACATGTTGTTTGTTGATGATGTCATTATTTTTGGTGCAAAATTTGTCCAAGAGTTCCAAGCTTGGAAAGGAATTATAGAATCCTTCTATGTAGCAACTGGAATGAAAATAAACACGGTCAAGTCAAGCATGATTTATAATTATTTAGGGGCTGAAGTAAAAGCACAACTTGAGGATATAATCCCTTATTATTGCAAGAGTATTTATGGTGGGATGAAGTATCTTGGGTTTGAATTAAAACCAAACTCATATCTTTTTATGATTGGGTTTGGCTCATTAAAAATATTCAAGAAAGGATATCATCATAATCTCACATATGGATCTCTCAGGGTGGAAGGATGGTCTTATTGAAGTCGATTATGAGCACCATTCATGTATATTGGGCAACAATTGCTAAAATTCCAAAAGTAACTCTTTCAAGAATTGAGAAACTATGTTTATATATATATATATATATATATATATATATATATATATATATATATAT
>ML779001.1:227878-244333 GCA_009831015.1 Picea engelmannii | reverse complement strand
ATATATATATAATTATAATATTTTCCGGTATGTTAAATCTATTGCAGTGAAAATCTTGTGGCATTTCATTCATAATGACATGTTGTGGGGAATAATTTTGTCTTCCAAATATCTTCTAGGATTATCAAAAGTTGATTGGATCATAGCTCCAAGAAATTCAGGGGTGAATGGATCTATAGGTTGGAAATTTGTGATGGAGGTATTCCCCTTGATCGGATAAGGTTTAGCATGGAAAATTGGAAATGGAAAGGAATTCAGGATCGATGAGGATCCTTGGCCAAGTTTCAAATTTTGAGGTGTTCTGATAGTTGAGCTTCATGAAAGAGGGATCTACTATGTTTAGGGCACTCACTCTAGAGGTATGGACTACACTAGACACACTGAATGGAAACCATTTGTTACGTTGGAGATGGAAGAGAACAACAAGGAGGAGTGGTCATTGTTCACAGACATTTTGTCCTCCAATTTCATCATTCTTGACAAAGGAAAGGAAGATATATTAGTTTGGGAAAGGAATGAGAAGGCTATCAATTATACAACAAAATTGGGCTATAAAATGATAACAGAGAGAGAATTTGAAGATAACAACAAATGGTGTTGGAACTTTGTATGGGGATGCATGCTCTGGATAAGGTGAAGCTCTTGGGATGGATAGCACTGGAAAACAAAATACTCAACTGGGACAATGGTCTAAAGTGGGATTGATTGGACCAAGTCGATGTTCTCTCTATAAGGAAGAGAAAGAGACATCATACCATCTTTTTCTATCATGCAGTTTCACACAAGATGTTCTTGGAGTGGGTTAAATTCTTAAGAGAAGATGTTAGTGTTCAACCTTTTCAGGCCTGTCCTTTTTTCTTAATTTACTTCATCTAGTGGGAAAGAAATATGATCATTTTTCAAGATAAATTGATTCTCCCTTTGGCTATTGATAATATGGTCCCGAAGCTCACTTGTGAATTCAAAATGGATAAGAAAACCCCAAAATAGAAGAATATAGTGACGTTGAATATAGACAAAATCATCCCTTGGGGTTTCTTTTACGGGGCAAGTCAAGGTCACCCAACCCGATGTGGCTTAGGTGTTGTTATTTTTATTGTTGAAAACCATTTCTTTAATATCCTATATACTCCAATCTATGGTTCAAACACAAAAGCATAACTTGTTGCTCTACGGGATCTTATTTTCATGGTTTCCTCTTTGAACCTGAGAAAAATACATATTTATGGTAACTCCAAGTTTATAATATATTGGGTAAATGAGAAATTTAACTTGCAGGTGGTGAATATTAATACGCAAAAGTTGCATATTCATTTCTTCCTGGATGAGATTGAACGGTTTTCATGCTCTCACATCTACAGAGAATTAAACACAATAGCAGACAAGTTATCAAAATAATCTTTGTCTCTGATGAATGGATTTTTCATCTTTCATGAATTTTATGATGGACAGTCCATTGGGATATGTCATTTATGATATAATATCTTATAAAAGGACATTATGCATTTAATATGGTGTAAGGAAAAAAAGAGTGGAAAAGCAAAGTAAATGTTTAGTTTTTTAGACAATATAGTTTTTTGAAAAGAAAAAGAACAAAAAATGAGCAGTCTCATATGGGACTGAAATATGTATATTCTTTTTTTTGGAATATAAAGTTTTTTCTCTTCTCGGAAAAAAATAAAATAAACAAAAAATCAAACAAATAAAAAAATAAAAAAATAAAAAAACATAATTCAAACATAAAAAACACTATGGCACCAAACACCTGACCAAATAAACACACTCTTAAATCGGTTGACCAATGTATTGATCGACCTCACCTACCAGTAAGGAGAGTGCGCAGAGGAGAAAAAAACTAAAATTTTCATTGGATCGACCCCACCTTCCAATATAGAGAGTGCACACCTGAGAAACCCACTGACATTTGCATTGTATCGACACCTACCAATAAAAAGAGTGCACAATGAAGCAACCCACTGACATTTGCATTGTATCGACACCTACCAGTAAGGAGAGTGAACAGAGGAAAATACCCTTACAAGGAGATACTAATCCCGCATATGTGTCCAAGGAGGGATCGACCCCATAATGTCTTTGGTACGTATCCTCATTGATGGTATTGATAGAGATTGTAGATCCTACATTTGTTTGTTCAATATTAAATGGTTTACAATGGATTTGTTTGAGATCAATTCACTTCAACTTTTCCTTATCATTCACTCCTTATTTTAGGTTCCATACCTTGTATACTACATCTCTCTGCCATAAATGTTTAGGCACAACAAACAAAAAATAGGTTTTGAATTGAAAATTCAACATACACGATCATACCATTCATATAAATCCAAGATCAATGGTCTCAACTTACTTCAGATGATGAAAGTGCACGTTGGATAAAAAGGGTTCGAGGGCCTAAATTCTAAAACATTGTATTAAATGGTGATAACATGTCACAACCTCATTCATTTTGATACGTAGGGGTGGTATTACACAACCACTTTATCTTGCCCCTGAAATGCATGAATGGATGGCAAGTGGCACTGTGATGTAAGCACAGTACATTCAAGTGGAAGATGATGTTAGCATATATTGGTCTTCATTTGTAGCTTCTCCAAATTAAAAAGCATCATGTCGATTGTTATGGGACTTGTCGGTAAATGCAAACATAAACATATCTCCCTAGATCCACCTAGATCTAGAACAAAACAGAACAGGACATGACGCTTTCCCTAAGACCTAATCATTGAGTTTACTATCAAACGAAATATAGGCGACATACTGTTTAAATATCGCTTCCTCTGGTTGTCTTCCTAGCTCCACTCCAATGCTCCTGTGATATTAGATCTACAAGAGACAAGCCAACCAAAGTGAAAGCAATATAGCATACTCAAAGAGAACCTATGTATGTGATCAAGGAATCATAAAATAAAACGAGATAAGTTTTATGGGAAAGAAGCAAATCACTGTATTATAAATAATGAAAGTGGATATTACAACAAAAGCCTTGATGTTGCAAGGTCCCCTTCTGATAACCCTTTTCTCCAACACACACACTTTCTCGAAACTTGAATGAAGAATATCCACAATGACTTGGTGAATTGAAATGAAGCTATCAAGAATGACCCAATGCATAATTCTCCATACAATCTTAGCCAATTCAACCTTCATTAACCTTGCTTAACCTTTTCCATGAGAAATACCTCCTTATATATGGGAAAGAGAGATGGTTAAAGAGATTAGGATGATCCCACCAAATTAGAGAAGCGAGTAGGATCCCAACCATATGGATGCCACCTCACCTTCTAGAAGATCCCCTTCTAGAACTTTCGTGAAGGCCAAACTTTTCTTATCCTTTTGACATCGCTGCACCCCGGTTGTAGAGTAGCTTGCGGAGACGTTGCAAACCAGTTTTATGGTAGAGTGCATTGACTAGGCATCGTCACACCTTGCTTATAGTGCAGCCTGCGATGACCTTCCTTAATAGGGTTTTTTTTGGAAGAGAAGGCCAGCCACTTTCCTCATGAAGAAAGGCTCTTTTTGGGAACATGAACACATGTTTTCAATGGATCACTAAGATGACAAAAATAATTTGTAACATAATGCCCCCCAAAGTATGAGGCTGGAACTCGTGATAGTTGAAATACTTTGTAAAATGAGTGTGTGTCGGAAACACATAGCGCATCAGTCGGGAACCTGCAAAAAATCAAGCATCATCATAATAATATACCATTGTCTGAGGTAGGAATTCCCATACTTAGATTACAAAATGTCGAATGAGTCATGGCCACTAAATATACACTATGGATCCATGTCAAGGTGAATCGACATAGCCACCCAGAATACACTGTGGATCTATGCTCTAAAATGACTCAAATTCAGGCATAGTCACGAGACTTACAAAGTGGATCTATGTGTCAATACAAATCATCAATATTCCACCACAGCCTGGACCAAAATGGTATGACCCAGGGTCTTCATTTTTGTCGTTCCTAAGCACAAATCTAACCATGCGATTATAGGTGTTGGAGTCGAACATGGTAGAAATCACTTGATTACCGATCAATGACGAGAATTGTTAACAAGTGCAAGGGAAATCACCATTGATGTCAATGACTCCCAAGGTACCCCAGTACAATCCAATGAGTGTGAATAAAGGAGTTGAATTCAAAAAATCGAGAGAATATTCTAATCAAGGGCCAATGATGTGAACCCACTGTCAAAAGTGAAGAAACCTGCCATTGACGCATGCAAGCTCTAAGGCACTAAATGATTTCTAATTCTTGTTCCTGGATAATGAGATGAATTCGACAGGAAAAGACTCGTCAAAGGAGGGGCTTGATGTATCCCCCATCAATGACACGAAATGAGTAACAGATTGGAGATAGATCAGAGCATGAAATGATTCAAAACTGACACAGGGAAGGCCGACATGGTAGAAAATTTATAACTGCAGATGGTCGACTCAATAGGAGGCTTATTAAGGCTAGAATTCTCTTGAACATATGAATGACATGATAATGGACTTTCCATCATTGACTCAAGGAGGACCCAGCATATGGACATGCAGATAGTCAAATGAGAGACGCATGGATTTCCCAACCCGAATTCAAATGATGAAGGGGGGTGTCATGTTCAAGAGAGACTATTACTGCCACTAACATAGTTACAGATACACATTTCTTTCCCAAAATTCCCCCCACCATTTTTGGCGAGTACCTCTTTATTTTGACGCAATCTTGAGGAGGATAACATATGCTTGTTGATGTAATCTCATCCTTCGGACAAGTCCCTTGGATTATGTTTAATGAACCCTAAGAAAGAGTGGTTTGGTCCCATATGGGTCTTTCGATGTTTGTTTAACGAGTCCAAAGAGAGAAAACTTGGGGGGTTTTCATGTTTAGAGAGTCTGAAAAACACTTAAAGAGGACTCCACAAGTTCATTTTTTGTAAGTTAATTTGATGAGACCGAAAAAGTGATAATCTACCACCCATCAAATGTTTTCTTCAAATACTTTTATGAGCATGAAAAGAACAAGGTCACTCAACAATCTTTCCTTTTTTATGGAGCGTGAAAAGAGCTTAAAGGATACTCCATGGGTTTCATTTTTTGTGTTACCATGACGAGTACAAAAAGACGACAAAAGTATACTCGGTTACCTTCTCATTGATTTACGAGGACGACGAGGAACAAAGAATACGCTCAAGGTTTTTCCTGAAAAACTCTAAAAGGATCTATACAGATGGCAAGTGTATAAAAGCAAACCCAAAAATATGTATCCTTGTTCAAATTCCACCTATATTTCTCACCTGCGAAAAATCAAACACTTAAAATACCATTAGAAGTCTAGGTGTTGGCACAGGGGAAGACCCAGGGTTCAACGCTACAACAATGCAGCAACAAAACCCTAACTACCGGTCCTTTCATCAACACCTGCAAAGCAAATGAAGTATCACCCGAGGTAGAGGTAGGGGTGGTTGCAGGACTCCAGTGTCTACAACCTTAGCTGGGACAAAGATCTGTGATTGTAAAACCTTGACAAAGAACTTCGGAATATAGTCCATCAATGTTTAACCACTATCTACTTCGCAGGTGAATACCCTAATTACAGAGCATCACAGTATTCAACTAGATCTAGCATCTAACAACACTTAACATGATGAAATAGATCAGATCTAGCAAATTCAAGCACTAAGCACATTCACACAGGTTAGATCTAGCATTTACTCTCACTATTAAGCACAAAGAAACAACAGATCTACCTATCATTCATCTATATCAAAGAAATAAGCAAGTAAATACATAAACACATCAACACATCGCACAAAGCATTCACAACATAGAATGTACGTGGTTCACCCCCACCCTGGGGCTACGTCCACCAACTCTTCATCTTCTTTATTATATTTCTTCAATATTCTTACATGCACAGAGCCTTCAAATCAACTTCGCAAAGGACATGAGATATGCACACTCTTCATTGGATCCTCCTTCCCAAGCTAGGTTATAGCACAAAGCCTACATATAGTCCTTACAACCACTTGCACTCAGCCTTGCAAACACACACAAAGCACTTACAAATTTTACTTGCACTCAACACCACTTACAACTGACTTATCATTCGCACTTGGCCATTCATATTTGTATCTCTATATCCTCACTACATCGCCTAGCATCTATTTATACATTACAAAATCGAGAGTAAACATGGGTAAACCCATGGGCCGACATCCCCATACCCATTACATAATCCCAAATCCCAAAAATCCCTAAAAGGGGGCCGATATCCCATGATCTTCACTTCATCTTGCACTCTGCCTTCAACAACCTGTCGAAGTCCCAAAAATAGGTCAAACATGACCAAGGATCCTCAAAACTTGGTCAAGGGCCAATAGGCCCCCAACACTCACCTGTGACTCATCCCGAGTCACTCTGATTTGGATAATTCTACCTCAAAAGCCTCGAGCTTGGCTTGAGCTTCTTCGACTTGTTGTTGTGCCATTATCTCATGTTCAACAAACTCTTGGATAACAGCTTCATTGACAGGTCCCTCTAGGTGTTGTTATGCTGCAGTGGTGACTTGTTCTAGTTCTTCTCCTCGACCTTCGATCTCTACAAATAGTTGGCAAGCCTCATCTTGTATAGGTTGGAGCCTCTGAGTCACTTCCATGAATTTTCTCTGAATGGCGTGGACCTGCTGTTGAGCAGTGTGCTGCTCTTGGGATCACTTCATTCTTTCAACAGATGATAGGGGCTTCAACTGCGCCTGTATTATTTCTGCTTGATACTTTGCCTCTTGGAGTTGTGACTCTAGTGTTTTTAGTTCTGGGTTCTCAGTGAGTCGCTCATACATTTGGGAACTATGATCACTTAGTTGTTTACATTCCAAGGTGAGGCCCTTGATTCTTTCAACTGTTCCTCGAGAAGTCGCTTCACTTTGATCTCTCACATCATGCAGAGTGTCGAGCACTGTGCGGAGCTCTAAGTTTGCTATTCTTTGTTGTAGCTATTTGATAGCTTCTGTGAGCTGGTCTACTTGATGCACAACTTGGTCTTCTACCTTTAGCTCTAAGCCTGTCACAAAGAGAATTTGTATGTTGACTACTTCTTGCGCTTCGACTTGCTCTGCGAGCAACTATTCTTTTTCCTGTTGAATATGTGCTTTCTCCTCTTCAAACTTTGTTTGGAGGGAAACCTTCTCTTGCTCTACAACTCGGTGTTGTTCTACTATTACTTCTTGCACTTGCTTTAAGGCATGGGTGGCTTGTTCTATTTTTTCTTTTGCATGACGAAGGAGAGCTTCGATCGCATCCACTAGTCGGCGGAGTTGGGTTGGCTCATCTCCCAACTCTTGTTCTCTCGATGGCAGGGGTGCAATGGACACTGCACGATTGGACTGAAGGGCCTGCTATACCCCTCGAATTTCAACCTCAATTCTGTCGTACATCTCCTCTTGCTTGGCTTCTTGTTTCTGCAATATTTCCTAAGAGGCATCATTTACAGCTGCGATGATGAATTCAAAGTCATCGACAGTGAACACAGTCTTCATCTTAGTCATGGTGGCTCTGTATTTCTTTTGGGAAGAGGGTTTTGGGGGATAAACCTTCCTCTTCTTCAAAGGATCAGCCTCATCTCTGGGTGGTGTTACTTCGCCTTACTTCTACTCATATTCTTTTCCATTGATCTCTTCTACCTCATCATCACCCCTTCGGCCAGGTGATGTTGAGGCAGTCTTTTCTGAGGTGCTTCTTAAGTCTTGGAATTCTTTAATTTTCTTCCTTCTGCTAGTTCTGGGTGTGTCATGTTCTATGTGAGCGGCCTCCGGGCTGTCAAGTTCAGGATCAGACATCTCTACAAGTTCAGGGGGGATAAGGAAGTCATATGACCATTCCTTAGTTAT
This sequence comes from Picea engelmannii, assembly GCA_009831015.1. Classification (NCBI taxonomy): domain Eukaryota; kingdom Viridiplantae; phylum Streptophyta; class Pinopsida; order Pinales; family Pinaceae; genus Picea; species Picea engelmannii. The sequence continues at coordinate 236,435 of ML779001.1, read as the reverse complement.
ATCCTTGAGTTCCTCTTCGGTGAGCTTGTAGTACGACTGAATCTCCTCCTTATGTTTGTCTGCTCGCGTAGTAATATAGATGAAGTGTCGATCTTCATGAAACTTAATGAGGGGTTGGAAGCGTTGTAGGGTGTTCGACGTCATGTGAGGTTCGGCTTCGATAGCCCTCTTCAGATAGAGGTAGTATGTGTGTAAGAAAGTGTTCGACTGCCACTATTTTCCCATGTTGCTTGAGTACCACAGTGTGGTGAACTTCACAGTCATCGGCTCGAATGGTTCCATGATTGGGAAGGTCACACATTCCAGCATCTCCCAAGCAACAAACATGATGAGGATCATGAGCCATCTAAAGTGGAACTCGTAGCCCTGATCCTGTGCTCCGTGACAGTCTAATTCTAGTTGATTAACTAGGTACTTCGCCTAGTTCATCTGTATGCCTTCCACGCATTTTCCCGCGAGGTCAACGACAAAACCTATGACCTGCGTGGGTTTTTTATTTCTTACTAGCTTCCCTAAAATTAATTGACATGCTAGGCACACTGCGCCATTCTGTATGGAGGCTACCTTGTAGCCTCGTGTCCCCTTCTCAACATAATCGTAGGTATCCTTGATCTTATGTGCTAACGCACGATCTATAGCTTTCTCTGGATATAAATCCTACGGGTCGGGTCCTTGCATACTCAATCTGGTGATCCTATGGATCAACGTCAGATCAACTATGATACAGTTGTCTAGCCATAAGTAGTCGCCATGGTAACATCAAAGTAGGAGCTTGACATGGGTGTTAAATTCCTGGTGCCTTCCAAGGTGTGGGATTTTCATTACATTCAACAGGGTGGACTGCGCAAGGTTCATCGTCCACAACTGGGGGATTATTTTTGAGTTCTTCCCCTTCGTCCTGGTCAAGTATTTATACAGGGCAATCGTAATATGATTCTTGTGGTCCCCTAAGTTGAAGTCGTTGAACTTCAGCGCTGCGATCTTGTCTTGCTACGCTTGAAATACGTGTATCCCCTTCGGGAGGTATGCAGTAACCATGGTGTACTCAAAATATCTCTGTACACTATCACAACTCACCGCACCGGCTAGAGGTGGGATGTATTCGGGCAATATGGTTGGGATCAGATTCACATTTGCTAGGTTGTCTCTGTGCTTGTTTCTCTTTTCTATGATGACTCGGGATGGACCGGATCCGCGAGTGCTCAACGAAGAGGCTTGCACTCCTCTCATTGATGACACTTGAATACTTGTAGACATTACTTTATCGGCCATGAGATCGATGAGAACTTCTTCGACAATTTTCTCCGCGACGCTGAGCTCGTCTGACATACATGCTTGGATTGGATGAATGAATGAATGCACAACACAATAGAATTGGTGTCAATATTACTAATCACAATGCAGTTGTAATGAGTTCTCTCTGATACAATTCGTAGAAGTCTTCTCGGTGCAACAATCAACAGAATAAGTAGACAACTAGGTAACAAATCTCTCCAATGGGTGAGAAGCCTTCATTAATTCAGTTCTACCCATTCTGGTGCAATCGCAACAGTCTGATGGTGAGCTTCCTAGCCATAAATGTTTTTCTAAACATTTGTGGCATCGGTCTAACAATTATATTGTTCTCAACGACTACATTTCTTCGCTATGGCGAAGTGCCATGTGACACTGTTCTGATATCCCAACAAAGTTCATGTTTTGCAATTTTCCTTCTGTGAAGTTCCCTCTAGAACCTTCTGTAACTTTTCGATCTTTGCTTTCTTCTTGCTGAGATTTCTAGCCTTTTTCCTGGTGATCTTCATCACATTATTCCTCTTTCCATTTTGATTCTTATCTTCTTTGTGCTGTTGAGATTATTTTGTAAGGTGCATGGGAAATACTTCTTCTTTATCTGGGGTAGGTGCTTTAGTCTTCTGTGAGTCTTCTTGGGTTCTTTCAGCTTCGGCATCCAAGTTAAATAGCTCTGATCTGTTCTCCTGTTCCTCAATCAAGTGCGTGATCCTCCTAGTCATGAAATATTTTAATTCTTTCTTTTTTTTCTCTAAGACTTTTTCTTCTTTCCTTCTAGTCTGATCCTTCTTGATCCAAGGTTTTCCTAGTAACATAGTAAATGGAGCATTGTTCTCAATAAATTTAACAACCTCAAAATCTTCCTCTGTTGAAGTTCCATGAGAACCCATACATATCTAGGCAAGTCTTCCACATAGGGTTATCGGTTTTCCTCTAAACAATCCTATTCCTCCCAATGAAGGAATCATAGAAGGCTTTCCTATAGCTTCCCAAGTTCTTTTTGTCATGAAATTCACCTATGTTTCTTCATCTAGAACACAGTCAATGTTGAAGTCTCCTATTCTTACTTCTATTTTCTCTTTCTCTTTTAAGATCTCTGATAGATTAGTATCTCGGTGGTCATTCAAGGTTTCTTTCATCTGTAATAGTACAATCTATGATTCCTTCTGGGGTTCTGCCAAGGTCTCAGTTTCTTGACCTTTCTCAGGGTCTACTTGTTCCATATTCATTCTTTCAATCTTAGCAATAATTCTAGGGAAATCTAAAACTTCATGGTCCATAGATTTACAACAAAGACAACTAGATCTTCTACTAGGGCATTCCTTAGAAAGATGTCCCACCCTTTTGCAACTGTTACAAAGAGTTAATCCTCTCTTTATTTTAAATGATCCCCGACCTTTCCTGTACTGCGCACTAGGATCATAGTAGTTAACCTGCAAAAAATTATTTCTAGGATCCTGCATCCATTTGTTAGTCCAAACATTCTTTCTATGCATAGGTATAACATATCTTTCATTATTTCTATCAGATCTATTCATATCAAATCTTCTTTCATCTAGCTATTCCCTACTTTTCAAGCTAGGAATTTTTTTATCAAACATACCTAGATCCATACTTTTGAAACACAAATTTCCACTAATCGTACTTTCAATAGAGCACAAAGCTTCCAGATCTAAAACTTTTCAATATCCTTACCTATATCAGAGCACAAAGCGTTCAGATCTTGCCTCTTTTCTTCATATCAAACTTCTTTTGTTAGCACAAAGCTTTAAAAGATTAAGTAGGATGATGTGTACTAGGGAAACATATCTATGTATGGAGCTTTCATAGTTTCAGGTAAGATCTTCACGCAAATCTCCTTTTTCCTTAGTTCCCAACAATCACAATTTCAGGTCCCAGCAACAGAATCATTTGTTGGCACAGGGGCAGACCCAAGGTTCAACGCTACAACAACGCACCAACAAAACCCTAACTACTGACCCTTTCAACAACACTTGCGAAGTATATGAAGTCTCACCCGAGGTAGAGGCAGGGGTGGTTGTATGACTCCAGTTTCTGCAACGTTAGTTAGGACACAAATCCATGATTGTAACACCTTGACAAAGCACTTAGCAATATAGTTCATCAATGTTTAATCGGTATCTACTTCGCAGGTAAATACCCTAATTACAGAGCATCGAAGTATTCGACCAGATCTAGCATATAACAACACTTAGCATGACGAAACATATCAGATATAGCATATTCGAGCACATTCACACAGGTCATATCCAACATTTATTCTCACTATTAAGCATAAAGCAACAACATATCTACCTATGATTCATCTATATCAAAGCACTAAGAAAGTAAATACATAAACACATCTCACACAACATTCACAACACAGGATGTACGTGGTTCACCCCCACCCTGGGGATACGCCCACCAACTCTTCATCTTCTTTATTAGATTTCTTCAATATTCTTACATGCACAGAGCCTTCAGATCAACTTTGTAGAGGACAAGAGATCTTCACACTCTTCGCTAGATCCTCCTTCCCAAGCTAGGTTATGGCACAAAGCCTACATACAGTCCTTACAACCACTTGCACTCAGCCTTGGAAACATACACAAAGAACTTACAACTGTTACTTGCAGTCAACACCACTTACAACTGACTTGCCATTTGCACTTAGCCATTCATATCTATATCTCTGTATCCTCACAACATCGCCTAACATATATTTATACATTACAAAATCAGGCCTAAACATGGGTAAATCCATGGTCCGACATGATCATACCTGTTACATAATCCCAAATCCCAAAAATCCCTAAAAGGGGGTCAAGATCCCTCGATCTCCACTTCGTCTTGTGTTTCGCCTTTGACAACCTGTCGAATTCCCCAAAATAGGTCAAACATGACCAAAGATCCTCAAAACTTGGTAAAGGGCCAACACTAGGGTTTAGGTGAAATACATAAAATAATATAAAAAATGAAATGGAAAAAGTAAAAAGTTAATAAAATTGGGTAAAAACTTCTTTTTACCATTTCATTATTACTACACCCAAACTTTGTTCCAAAACCCCCCTTTTTACCTCAAACTTCCACCACAGATTGCGAGAGGCACAGTTGATCATTTGGCGAACAGTCTCTGCAGGACAGGTAATTTTCATCTCCTTCAACTTTTCATGGATTCATTTTTACTTTTCGTTGGTTAGAAATGTCTTTTTAGGTTGCATTTTGTAGGGTACTTGCGCTTGGAGGTCATCACAGGTGTCCAGTATCGTGCCCTACAACAACCAAGGGTCATTACAGGTGAGATTTAAGCTACAATGTGATGACTCCACACTGTACGAGATAGCTAACCTGCGACGTGCATAAAGAAAAAATGTTTTTAAGATGCTTCTGCCAATAAAAAGTGCCCAGGAGAAAGATGAAGATGCTAATTCCTCTTTCATTTTCCATTTCATGTTTTCTACAGTAAGGATGTTGGACTGGAAAGAGAGAGAACATCAGGATGAATATTACTTTACCGGGAATGACCTGAGAACAGTAAATGCCCTCCGACAATGTGGACTGCAAAAATTCTTCAAGATCTAGGGTATGAGGGCCCAGTTGAGATTACTGGAGTACTTAGTCTCCATGTGGGATGTGGACCAACAGGTATTCCATGTGGGGGATCACATTCTTGAGATAGATATCGAGGATATATATTTCTTGACCAGGTTGTCTCGCCAAGGGGCTCGAGTTACGCTGAGAGGTAATAGAGGAGGTGGCGAAACTATTGTTGGACAACTGAGAGGGGGGGTGAATCGGTTGTTACCATGTTTAAACAATTATGGTTATTTTAAATTCTTTGAAGAGCACTTAATGGCAATTACAATAATGTAGGAAAGTAAGCAATAGAACATTCAACATCATTGTCACATATGAAATCTACTGAGACAGATATTTCCTGAGGAAACCCATAAAGGGTAAAAACCTCTTCTTCTTTATATGATAAGTAATCTTTACATTCTTTACATTATCATACATATGATCTCCAACTCATTGTGAGGCTACAACCTCTGTATTGCAAGCTGCAACTTGCTGAGAGCACCAACTCTCTGTTTTCTCTAGCACCTACTAGAAGGAAGCACCAACTCCCTGGTTTCTCTAGCACCCACTAGAAGGAAGCACCAACTCCCTAAATGTTCCAACTCCAACTGGATGGAAGCACCAACTTCCAGTCACACAGGAACCAACCTGTACAACAGAGAACAACAGTTCTCCCTTGAACCACCCTGCCACCCTAGTTTCTCTGGCTACAACCAGATGGAAGCTACAACTCCCTATGTTCAAGCACCCACTTGAACCTATGAGGACAACAATCCTCCCTAGTGCCTCCCAACCTCCCTGAAACATAAGGTTTTCTATATTTATAAATTTATCATAGTGATACAATATTTATCATTGGCTTACCAGGCTTATCATTGTTCTTCTATGCTGCTTTGTTCTCCTATATCAATGTCTCTCTATCTGCATCTTCTTGCGATTTCTGATCTTCTGTTTTTCTCTACAAGAGAACCTCAACCTTTCTTTAGTGTCTCACTGTCTTGCTGCACACCTGCCTTGCACTTTTTGTGCTTCTTCCTTTTCTACTCTATGCACCATATGCATTTGATGCACCATTCCTTTTCTTTGTATTTCAGTTGCTGAACACTCCTCCTTCTACACTCCTGAATCCCCCTCAACAACAACAACCCATCTCTTCTTTGTTCTGCATATTTATACTCTATATGCACCTTGTGCATGCTCTCCCACCATGTTTCTACATGCTCTCTCCATGTCGAGTGCTCTCCTAATCATCATAGCAACTCTTCATCTTCTCTGGTAGTTAAACCCATACATCCATCATCATTGGGTGTTATGCTAAGATTCCTTCACTTGTCTGGCAGTTGAGACTCTTTGTCTTCTCCATCAAAGTTGAGCTGATCCTCTCTGTTGTAGTTACAGGCTTCAACACTCTTCCATCTGTCAATCAACTCTAAGAATAGTCTTCATTCCATTGGAAGATGCCTCGAGCCTCTTCATCTTCTCTGGTGATCACACTGAGGCTTGTTTCATTCCTCTGGCATAAGCCATTAGTCATTTCTACCAGTTACACTCTGAAGTATAACAGTAGCCCTCTGATCATACATAAATTCACCTGCACCGTTGGATTGGATCCGTAGGATCTTTCGTTTATTTCGCATTTTGGCATTTCAGAATTTCGACATTCTTGTGGTGAAGAGTCTCAATTATCCATGTCCCAAACTCCAAAATAGAGCTTGTCTCTTTGATCTCTTCTCTACAACTCTTCGACGATGTGACCACCAGTGGTGACCAAGGCCTACACCAAAAAGGTGTTTTCACATTTCTCATTTCAAAATTTTGGGACTCCTTTGATGAAGAGTCTCAACTCTTGACTCTTCCAACTCCTGGTATCCGAACCTCTAAAATGGAGTTGGATCAATGGTCCACACTCTTGATGATTCGACGGTCCAGATCTCTTCATGATTTCACATATTGCAACTTCAACATTCTTGATGTGAGAGTTCTTAACAACTCCAAGTCCCGGTATCCGAAACTCCAAAATGGAGTCAGCTCAATGACATTTCGGCGTTTCACATTTCGTTGTTTCAGGACTCCTGTGGTGAAGAGTCTCGACGCTTAACTCTTCCAACTCCCGGTATCCGAAGTTATGAAATGGAGTTATTTCCCAGTCTGCGAAGCTCTTTGTTGGTGTGCCTATTTCGAGATTCGGGTTTTCGGGGTTTCACATTTCATGATTTCAGGACTCCTGATGACGAAGAGTCTTGACTCTTCCAACTCCCAGTATCTGAAACTGTCCTCCTGCCTTCAGGATTTCATAACCCCGCTTCACTTTTCTCTTTAAAGAACATGTAGGTTCTCCTGGATCCAATGTCGGTTGGACCTCGGGCTCAGATCTGATGTTCATCGGGAATTCTCAATGGGATCCAAAGATCATTGTCGCTTCTCCTCCCAGGCTTTCAAAGTCCCTATTTTTCCATCATTGCATTCGTTGCATACTCTCATCTTTCCATCAATGATAATCACACCTGCCATCAATGATAATCACAACAATCTCCCCCTTTGGCATTGATGGCAACCCTGAATGACTGTGCTAATATATTTGGACCTCCAACTGTAACATCTCGTCCGGACCACTCCTTTTCTCCCCCTTTGACATCAATGTCAAAGAAAACATGCTCCCCCTGAGATGTTGTAGTATTTTTAGAAGGTATCAGATATTCAATCAATACAAAACTCCCCCTAATAGGATGGACTCTCTTAGGTGTGAGACAGGATGACACCCAACTTCTATTGGAGGTATTCAAATGGTGTCTTGTCTAGGGGTTTAGTAAAGATGTCTGCAATTTGTTTTGTGGTTGGAATGTAATGGACCTGAACAATCTGATTGGTGACCCGCTCTCTCAGAAAATGGTATTTTATGGGAATATGCTTGGTCTTGGAGTGGAATACTGGATTCTTGGACACACTGATGGCACTAGTTTTATCACAATGAATTGGGATCGGTGCAATGTATTTTACCTCTAAGTCTGCAAGTGTCTGAATCATCCATAGAGCCTGAGTGCAATAGGTAGCAACAACAATGTACTCTGCCTCTATAGTTGATAAAGAAATGGAACTTTTCTTTTTACTAAGCCATGCTACTAATGAGTCACCCAGGAAGAATGCTCCTCCACTGGTGCTTTTTCTCTAATCAACACAGTTGGCCCAATCTGCATCTGAATAAGCAGTTAACTGAAAATTCTGATTTTTGTGATACCATAGACCATAAGTCATTGTTTCTTTCAAATACCTGAATATCCTTTTGACAACTAGCAAATGACTCTGTTTAGGTGCAGAATGATATCTTCCTACCATTCCAACAACATGCATTATGTCTAGGTGAGATGTTGTGATGTAAAACAGGTTGCCTATCATTGACCTATACGAACATTGATCAACATCAGGTGAGTCATCATCCTTGCTTAATTTTCATCCAGTAACCATAGGTGTGCCCACAGGTTTAGAATCTTCCATTTGAAACCTTTTCAACATTTCTCTTAGATATTTTTCTTGAGAAATGAACATCCCTTCAGACCTCTGAGTAATTTACAGACCAAGAAAAAATGATAGTTCACCTATCATAGACATTTCAAACTCAGACTCCATGGCAGAAGCAAACAATTGTACTAATGGATCCTTATTACATCTGAAGATGATGTCATCTACA
>ML779001.1:205454-218142 GCA_009831015.1 Picea engelmannii | reverse complement strand
TAGGTAAGCAATTTCACCCATTTTATTCAGTTATTTTATATTATACTAATGTGACTACATGTGTACTATATTTTTCAGATACTTTCGAAGTTATATAAATATATGTTAATTTAATAATTGACAATGCATCTTTTACATATCTGCCATATTGCAGTTGAAACACCACAAGGCTATGTGGTGCAATGGTCATAAATTTCGCATCAAACAATTGGATGAAACAAGGAAAAATTCTAATAGTGGGATAACTGCAGTATTCCAAGTTACTAATGTTTCCTCTAGGAGTGACAGACATCCCCGAGAGTCTGAAAATAGATACTATGGGTATTTAAATGATATACTTGAGTGTGACTTTAATTCCTTCAAACTAGTTCTGTTCGATGTCAAATGGTATAGGTTACGAATGCATGAATGTGATGAGGAAAGAATTGTTATTCAACATGCCAATGGATTTCCAATGATTAAAACAATGATGTTTGAAAGAGGACACAATCGCTATGTTTTTCCAAGCCAATGTGAACAGGTCTTTTACTCGAATGTTCCAGGTGAAAGGGATTGGTCATTTGTTGTTAGATATGATCCAAGAGGAAGGACAATTAATTATACTCATTTACAGGAAGAAGATGATATTGAAGATCAAGAATATAATTTGACAGAATATCAGACAGAGCCGGAAGATCATGGAGGGTCGAAAGATGAAGAAGACAAAGAAGATCATGATTTAGGCATAGGAGACAATACTGCAATTCCTGATGATGATGTCGATGAAAATATACTCGAAAATGACATTGATGACGATGATGGTATCATCAATCCTTTCAACATCGTTTCAGAACCAGATGACGATACAGATGTCGAGTTCAATGAAGAAGATCAAGATAGAGAACAAGGATGATTACACAGATGTTGAGGTTGGATTAGGTACGTGACTATATAATATTTTAATTTGTATGCATTATTCTCTTAAAATAATTCATTTTTAATGGCATGGGTTAATTACATGTTTTTAAGTTTTATGCAATGTTTTTATATCCTAGGTTACATGTTGTTTAATTATTATTTGTTTAACCTCCAAGAAAACATAATTCTATATCTACCCCAAGACCTATCAACCAAACATCAAAACATAGACAATTGAGTAGCTTCTAGTAGAGCATTGTTCTTGTATTCACATTCCCACAAGGAGCCTTGTAGCACGATGGCTTATTTTGACAACATATCCTATTTTTTATTAAAATCCATGTAGATATGGAAAAATGAGGCCTCCTCGAACATAGATTTTTTCTCCAAGCATAGTGCCATGATTGGCTCCAAGACCAAATATGTAATATTAAATTTTTCATTATCTCAATCCATCAACAACTTAAAATCTCCAAGAACTTGCAAACACCTAATATTTTTTTCAAGTGCCACTTTCATCAACATTTAGAGGGTGTAGAATTTAACCATGTTATTTGCTCCCAGTCCTGCTCCATATTTTAAGGAGAAGAAGTGGTAATGATCTAAAAAGAGTATGACTCCATCCCCACATATTTTTGGCGAGCCTTGATAAGATCCATAAAAGAAGTCCCAAGGCTTTGTGAAATCAATACGGGGCTCATGCAATACCCTTTGGGATTTAATATTAATATTGATATCAAAATTGATGCCAAAAATAATTTTTTATTTTTTTTTCTAAACTTTTTTTGGCCGTCGCATATCCGACGACAACTGTTATATATGCGACGATTTTTCTATATAAACAATGGAAAGTTGTCGTCGCATATATGATGACCACTTTTATCTATGTGACAGTTTGGCTATATAAACAATGGAAAGTTGTCATCGCATATCCGACGAAAACTTTTATCTATGCGACAATTTTGCTATATAGACAACAGAAAGTTGTCGTCGCATATGCGACGATTTTTTTTATCTATGCGACGGTTATGCTATATAAACAATGGAAAGTTGTCGTGGCATGTGCGACGACAACGTTTATTGATGCGACGGTATTTCTATATAAACAATGAAAATTTGTCGTCTCCTATTCGACGACAACTTCTATTGTTTGTGTTGGTTTAGCTACATAAGCAACAAAAAAGTTGTCGTCGAATATGCGACGATGACTTCTATTGATGCATCGGTTTAACTATAAAAGTTGTTGTTTCAATTTAGACAAAAACTATGTTTGAGATTGTTTTCCTATATCATCGCTTGTGCGAAGTTTGATCAAGTTCGTCATAAATTCCACGTCACCTAAACCGACGTTTCAGAGACTCCAAATTCGTCGCCATATCAACAACATAACGTCGCATAAGCGTCGAAACAACCGTCGCAAAATGGGCAAAATATGCTAGTGCCATATGGCCCTTCAGAGAGATTTATAGTATGCACTGGAATGCATGGAGCCCCGAGTTTTCAACTGGAGTGAAGGGGTTCTCAGAAGAATGAAGAAACAATTAATGAAGTGTAAGAGAGGTGACTTGAAACAATTTGGATACAGATTGATTTTGGTGTCCTTCTTCTTGGAGAGGGTTCCACACTTGCACCTATAGATAGAGTGGGGCATACCGGCCCTACATGATCCAATAATGAAGAGGTGGTGTGACCTCATGGCGCGACATGTGACTGGGCATATCATCAGGTATAATGATGTTTTCTTTGATTGGTTGAGGCCCCAGATGCTTATGGTAGATGAATACACATATGTTGGCTTGGACTTCTGAGGTGATCCAGATTTGGTTCTTCCTGAAGGTTCTCAGTGGGGGAACATAGGTAAGAAGTACATTTTATTTTTATAATGTTTTTGTAATTTTTAAATATGAAAATTTTTTCATGTCTTTTATCCAATTACTAATCAAAAATCTCTTTGATGTTGTAGATGTGGGACCTCATCGACCTCCAGGTTCATCTCCCATTCAGAGGTGAGGGGAGAGAGTTAAGGTAGCAGGATTAGCCGTTGCTGACTACATGGCTATAGAGAAAAACTTGGAGGGGTTGACAGTGGACATCCCAGATGCCTCCATTGATGAGATCCCGAGGCGTTACAAGTGTCATACAGTGGGTGTATTTGTGTCCATTGATCGACTACTCCGTAGAGTAGCACGGGCAGTGGTGTGTTATCACGAGAAACATTCTTGATGCTATATTTGTATATGAATCCATGCGCTTCACATTTTTGAAATTTTGGTATTCAGAAAAAAAAAAATACTTTTTGTAAAAACTTTTATCGTTATATATATATGAGTCTTCTACCAACTTACTTGTTGTATATACAAAGTGTGACTGGATTTTATAAATTTCTCAAATTTCTGTCTAACACATAATTATCCAATGCATATGTTAATGTATTTAGACATCTAGGAATGTGTTGATATTCAATGTAAACAAAATGAAATTTCAAGAGGTGAATTAATAAATATACCCTTAATAACGTAGCACTTCAAATGGAGTAGACATTACTCAACTGTAAGACTACTAACTATGAATTGAGGCATACAACAAGATGACAGATTCCAAGAGACGCATTGTCATTCAATAATTCGATGAATGCACTGTATTTCACGATATTGTTAGTTGCACGACCAAGGAAAACACCATTAAGACTAATCAATTCATTTGTAGGTGCATAGATTTCCCTAGCAACAAATGCTAAGTTCTTAGTACTGTGACTAGCGCCATCAGCGAAGCCAATGTAGGGTAGCGAATACATCGACATCTGGAAACCAAGCACAATGCAAGGTAAGTAGTTGAAGGTCAAAACCAAACAATGAAAAAACACACAAGAGTATGATACACTAAAAGTACAAGCACTCATGCAAAAATGACTTAAGCATAGTACTTCTTTAAGTAAAGCCCATTTTGGTGCTCGCTCAAAGGGATTCCATCATAATCGACTAGCTCATAATCTCCTTTCTCCAACACACGTTTGACAATGTAAGGACCTCGCCACATTGCCTCGAATTTACCAGCCCCTAGAAAATCACAATCTTGTTCATAAAGGAGAACAAGATCACCTTCAGAAAAAACACGTGGCTTGACATGCTTTTCATATTGGGCTTTAACACATTTCCTTTAAGTTTCAATAACTAGGGCGGCATCATGACGGGTTTCGTCTAATTTCATTAAATACAAAATACGCTCTTCTTCAGCGGAGGTATTGGGGAGAAATTCAATGGCTAGTTTCAAAGACAGTATTTCACATTCAATCGAAAAGATAGCCTCAATACCATAAACTAGCTGGAAAGGTGTAAATCCCGTGGCAGACTTGACTATGTCTGATAGGCCCACAATGCGGAAAACAACATCATGTGTCAGGTTGTCTTATGAATTCCTATCATCTGTTGAAGCATAGTAATGAGAACTTTGTTGATTGATTCAACTTGGCCATTGTCATATGGGTAATAGGGGGTTGAGTTTTCATGTCGAAGACCCAACTTTTCAGTAAGTTCAGACATCATGAAGTTCCAAAAATGACTATCGTGATTAGTAATGATATCTTGAGGGATACCAAATTGAGTAATGATATGACTGAATATGAACAATGCTGCAGTTTTCCCGGTGTTATCAAATGTAGGCATCACCTCAGCCCATTTAGTGAAATAATCCATCGCTACAATGATGTATCCATGCCCCCCGACCGAGTGAGGGTTACATTGTAGAATTCCTGCAGAAACCCCAATAGATCTAGAATTCTAGTTAAATTGAACACAAACAATTTGCTGATATTCAAGAGATGAGAGAAAGTTTTTTCTCCATAAATTAGAGAATTATATTAATAAAAAATTAATATACATGAGAAACCATCCTCAAAAAGAAGAGAGGAGGTGAATATATAGAATTTCCAACATAGAAATTCTAGTAAAAAAAAGATAGAAATAGAGAAAATAGGTGTCATAAGCTAAGGGAGACCACATAGTTCGACCTAGAACACTAAAGATACATGTCACACACTCATTAATGTCCACAATATTCAAGTGATTCACTTAATCTCACTTAACTGACAAGAGAAGTAGTTCCAACTCACTTAATTGACCCGAAATAGTAGTTACTAATAATAGTAACGGAAAAAATCATTAATTAAGGAATAAATCTCTCACTCAAAGAGGAGGTGCGCATTCCCCAATAATAGATGAGTTTTTTCATGGGATATTTGGAATAAATCATGAGTAAATCAAGAAAATCAAGAATAAATCGAGAAAATCAAGAACCGGGAGTTGAGTCTTGATCTAAAATTAGCAGTTTTCCCTAAAATCTAGGGATGAGGCGCCCTTCTTCTCTATGTGGCCAAATTAGGTGAAATAAAGTGTAAATGAATGTATTAACCAAGATCTAGGAGTCTAAGCTAGGTATAAACTAATATATGTTAGGGTTATTCTCCAACACCCCCCCCCCTTAAGCCTAACTATAATGACAAAAAATTTGAGTCCCGACAACTTGGCCATTTTAGGTACTCATTACATAAAAGAAATCCTCATGAAAAGAGGAAAGAGGGAAAACCTCATGGGAACCCCCCCCCAAAAGAGGAAAAAAAATTCTAAGTGGCCAAAAGTGACCTACTCAGTTGTCTCCACCACTCCAAGCATAGCTCTCAGTTCTAAAAAATTCTTTTCAGTGAAGGACTTGGTGAAGATGTCAGCAACCTGCTGCTCTGTGGGGCAGTACTGTAGTGAAATGACTCTGTCATGGATCAGATCACATATTTAATTCATGTGATGAACTTCCCATCTGCGAGAAGCGACAATGGCCAAAATTAGTCGAATGGAGTCCATTTTTGCAACAGGTGCAAATGTTTATGTGTAGTCTATACCATGTACCTGTGAGTATCCTTTTGCAACAAGTCGAGCTTTGTACTTTCTGATCTCACCATATGTAGCAATATTTTTTTGATATATCCATCAACATTTAACAAGCTTTCTTCCTTTCGGAAGTGGAACCAAGTCCCATGTGTTGTTGTCCATAAGAGAAGAGTACTCTTCATCCATGGCAGCCTCCCAAAGTGGGTTTCCAACAACCTCAGAGTGTGAATTTGGATCTGAACCAAGTGTCATATAGCAATGTATGGGAAGCAAAGGTCATGTGGCATCCAGGGCTTGGGGAGCCCCAAAAAAGGGTGATCTAGTCCTTCTTGTATCCGCAGGATCACCGACTAGTTCACCTGCATCTTGCAGGGTTTTCTCTGCCCAAGTTGGAAACTGAGTTGGAGAAGCCATGAACTACTCCTAATCCTCTGTATAAAACCCAAAATCATTCTCTAATGGCTGCTCTTAAGTGCTTGAAGAAGTTTCTGACTCCTCATCAGTGACAACAAGCAGTTCCTCGACAGGGTCTTCTGAAAAATCATGTAGTGATTCTTCTTCAAAATTCACAATTGGAACTAGAATGAACTTTTTAGTGTGAGAGTCCAACAATATATATCCTTTGACACCTTCAAGATATCCAAAAAATATTCATTCAACACTTTGAGGCTCCAAATCCTTCCTCTTATCTGTCGGAATGTGAGCCCATGCTCGTGAACAAAAAATACGAAAGTGTGACACTTTCGGTTTCTTACCGATCCAACATTCAAAAGGAGTGGTGCCTTTGAGTGATTTGTGAGGAACTAAGTTCTGAATGTAAGTTTCATAATTAATAGCTTCATCCCATAGCTTGGGAGCTAATGATTTCGACTGTAGCATACAATTGGCCATCTCTTTTAAGGACCGGTTTTTCCTCTTCGCAACACCGTTCTGTTGTGGTGTATATGGCACTGTGTGTTGTAGTTGTATACCTGCATCAATACAAAGTTGTTGCACATATTTGTTGACATAATCCCCCCCATTATCAGTACAAAGTATCTTAATCTTACACCCAGACTCATTCTCAGCAAGTGCTTTAAATTCTATAAGGCATTCGAATACTTCCAATTTTAATTTCAAAACAAATACCCAAGTAAAGCGAGAGAAATCATCTATGAAGGTGACTACATATCGAGCCTTACTGATTGAAGGCTACATGAATGGGCCCGTGATGTCACTGTGAATCATCCCAAGAGGGGAATAAGCTCTATGTGCCTTCCCTTTGTCAAAATTTTTCTCTGGATGCTTGCCAAGAATGCATCCTTGACATACAACGCTTGTGAATTTAATAGTTGGCAATCCTTCTACCATGTTTTCCTTGTTGAGTTGATGCAAGTACCTATAGTTTAGATGGCCAAATATTTCATGCCATAACCTGATGATATCATTATATTGTGACATAAATATAGTTCTAATAGATTTAGGAACAAAGTGGGAGAATAAATACAAACGAGAACCATGATCTGCAATTCCATGTGCAAGCTGTGAGCCTGTGGAAATGTTGATAATCACTGCAGAGTCCAGAGTGAACTCCACCTTCCTTCCAGAGACAGAATGAGTGATCTGATATATTGAGAGAATATTTGCAGACAACGAGGGAACATGAAGCACATTTGTGAAGTAGCTCCCTTCAAGATCAACAATTCCTTCTCCGAACACCTTTGCGAGTGTGGCATCTCCCAAGTAAATTGGGGATCTGGTGCTTTCTTCAATGGAGGAAAATTCATCTTTTGATGAATCCATATGGTTCGATGCACCTGAATCAAGGATCCAAGATGATGGAGTGGATGTGATAGCCATTAAATCATGACCATCTCATGCTCTCCCTCCCATTCTATTATCATCTTTCTTCTTTGCATTTTCGGGCACTGTGAGATTGTGTTGCTGCAATTGCTTAGCCATCTCATCGATAGTCTTCCTCATGCAATTTTATTCAGAATGAAAACCTTTGGAACAGTAGCTAAAAAATTTCTTTCCTTCTTATTCTTACCCTTAGGCTCAGAAGAGTTATCTGAAGATTGTGCGGCTCTCTCCTTCTTCGATTCAGGAAATTTACACGTTCCTTTTTTCTTGTCTTTTCCACTGCTCTTTGGAGCATTAGTAGCTGCAAGTGATTGGTTCTTGGAACGCTTGATGGCACCCATTTGGAATAACTTATCTTGATCTTGAGTCAATTTTGCAATGAAATTATTAAATGGAGGCATTTTCCATTTTTCTTGAGTCAATTTAGATGCTTGAAAAGATGATACAAATATGTAATATTCAGGGCCTAATTTCGAGAGAATTGAAAGGATGACTTGTTCTTCCTCTTTCGTGACTCCACATGCATTAATTTCAACGAGGAGGGATTTGAACTTGGTGAATAATTCTTGTAGTTTTCTGAAATGAATTTGACTTAGGGATATGATTTCATTCAACAGTTTATGCACTCTCATTGCATCCTGCTTGCCGAATAGTCCTTCCAATGTGGTCCATACCACATCGAGAGTAGTGGCTCTACTGACATGAAAGAGGAGATCTCTGGAAATTGATAGGAATATCAGCCCAATTGCTTCATCTAATTTATTGAAATACTTTATCTTCTCCACTACAACATTCGGTTCTTTCTCCATTCCCATTGTTACCTGGTAAAGCCCTTTGCTTTGGAGGAGCAGAGAGATCTTTGTCTTCCATTCAAAGTAATTGAAAGGATTTAGAATGAGTTTTGTGGGCTGAGATAGATGATCCATTGCTTCTTTTTGAACCTCTTGATGATCTATACCTGCAAATAAAATCGTGTACAATCCACTAGATTCAATCTAGCTTTGATACCATGTAGAATTCTTGTAGAAACCCCAATAGATCTAGAATTCTAGTTAAATTGAACACAAACAATTTGATGATATTCAAGAGATGAGAGAAATTTTTTGCTCCATAAATCAGAGAATTATGTTAATAAAAAATGAATATACATGAGCAACCATCCTCAAAAAGAAGAGAGGAGGTGAATATATAGAATTTCCAACATAGAAATTCTAGTCAAAAAAAGCTAGAAATAGCTAAAATAGGTGTCATAAGCTAAGGGAGACCACATAGTTCAACCTAGAACACTAAAGATACATGTCACAGACTCATTAATGTCCACAAGAGTCAAGTGATGCACATTATCTCACTTAAGCTCACTTAACTGACAAGAGAAGTAGTTCCAACTCACTTAACTGACCCGAAATAGTAGTTACTAATAATAGTAACAACAAAAATCATTAATTAAGGAATAAATATCTCACTCAAAGAGGAGGTGCGCATTCCCCAATAATAGATGATTTTTTTCATCGGGGAGTTGGAATAAATCATGAATAAATCAAGAAAATCAAGAATAAATCGAGAAAATCAAGAACTGGGAGTTGAGTCTTGATCTAAAATTAGCAGTTTTCCCTAAAATCTAGGGATGAGGCACCCTTCTTCTCTATGTGGCCAAATTAGGTGAAATAAAGTGTAAATGAATGTATTAACCAAGATCTAGGATTCTAATCTAGGTATAAACTAACGTAAGTTAGGGTTATTCTCCAACATACATGTCATGAAGTCAATGTCCCATTTGACGAATGGACAAACATAAAGTATAGGATGTAAAGGAGTAGGATGAGATCTTATATTGTTATTATAAGTTTGGTAACCATGGAATTTCTAAACAACAATGATGCAATCCTTAAATAAATAAGGCCAAAAATAACCTGCTTGTAATATCTTTTGGGTAGTGTCATACCTAGACATATGACCGCCACATGCTCATGAGTGATAGTCATTCAAAGATTTCTGGGCTTCGTCGTAAGTGATACATCGTCAGAAAATCGAGTCAATACCACGGTAATAAAGGATATCACCGAGAATGATGTATTGTCGAGCTTGATAGCGTATGCGATGATGATCTGTACTAGAGAGATCGAGCCGAAAAAATTGAGTCTGGAGATATATAATGATATCTTTGTACCATATGTCATAAGAACTGATCAAAAAACGAGATTCATCAAGTAAGGAATCCTCTGCCACATTTCCTATCTCAGTGGAGGGAAGGTCACATATTAGTTTGACGAAAACCAAAGATTTCTTACACTTAACACATTCTAACTCTAAATCAAACTCCCAGAGAATCACTATCCATTTGGAGTACTTTCCCTCTAGAAATTGTCGCGCAAGGATATGCTGCATAGGGTTGCAATCGGAAATAATGGTGGTTTTTCGTAATAGGATATAATGATGAAAACATTGGACAACTTGAACAACTTCCAAGGATAGTTTCTCCACATGGAGGTATTTGGTATCGGTATTCATGAGACTTTGACTCAAATAATATATCACATGTTCGTCATGCGAATCATCCTCTTGGACTAAGACCATGGAAATGGTAGAGCCCGAAGTAGCTAAGTAGAGTAAATAATCTCGGCTATAGTCAGGGGGAAAAAATAAGGCTGTACGGGTTAAGTAAAGTTTCAAAGCTTCAAAATATTTGTTTACGGTATCATCCCATACAAACTCGTAACCTTTCTTAACTAGCCGAGTGAATCCTTTTGTAAGTTCAGCGTAATTTGGGATGAAATGACACAAAATGTTTTCCTTCCCTTGAAAACTTTGGAGTTGGCATAAAGTGGAAGGAGGAGGTAGATTAAGGATAGCCTCAAAATTCAAGGGGTCTACGTGGATCCCATGTATCGACACAATAAAACCAAGTAGTCGGTCAGACTCCACACAAAAGACACATTTGTGTGGGTTAAAGCAGATACGATAATAACGAAAACGTACATAAATGGCCCTCAAATGTGTCAGGTGGTCTTGGCGACGCATGGAATGCATTGGTAGATCATCAATATAAGGTTACATGATGTGCTTAATATCATGGAAAGCATAAGACATAGCATGTTGAAAATTTGCACCAGTATTCTTAGACCAAAGGATAATTTCTGGTAGGCAAAGGTCCCCCAAGGGAAAATAAAAGTGTTCTTGTGTTGGTCCGTGCGTAAAATGTTAATTTGATTATAGCCGAAGAAACCATCCATCAAATAGAAGATCTCACTTCTGGCAGAGTCGTCGATGATCTGGTCAATGAATGGGGGTTGGGTAATTGTTCTTAGAACAAGCCTTATTTATGTCCCTATAATCTACACATACACGAATGGTACCTTGTTTCTTATTCACCAGAATGATATTGGATACCCAATCAGTCAAAGCCATGGGATAGATAAAGCCAACTTTAAGAAGTTTTTCAAATTCAAGCTTGATAGCAACAGATTTATGTGGGTGCACTGGGCAAAGTATTTACCGAATGGGTTTAGCATCCGAGTATGTCTTAATATCATGTACAACGATATCAAGATCAATACCTGGCATCTCTTTGTAACTCCAGGAGAAAACTTCATGGAATTCTTGGAAAAGGGATTTTTATTTGTGGACCTCGTCAATAGAACAGGAGGCTCCAATGTGAAGATTCTCCACGACCCTAGGATTAGTAGATATGTTAAGAGGGATGGTAGGTGAAATGTTGTTGAAGTTGCCTTTGTACAAAACATCGTGTGATGACTCAGGAACTGAGAAAATAACCACAATGGTTGACGGATTCGAAATATGTTGGTAACTCTTTATGGTGTCGTGTTCTAGGAAGAGAATGAATCGATGATGTCCATCGTCCCAGGGGGTGTCTTCCATAGACATGGCTGAAATGATCATCTCATCAGTAGGAAAGATCACATGAAATGGATTAGGAGATGAATCATATAGAGAAAGAGGGGAAAGGGTTGTCGATTGAATATCTTGGTAAGTGGAGTCGACCAGACTTAAAGGCATCTTTTCACTGTAACGAGAGTAATCACTAGGGATAGGTACCACCCATGGGTCATATGACGCAGGGCTTCACGAAAAATAGTGGATACCATGTTAATAGAGGTAACAAAATGAGGAGGAATATCGGGTGGTGGGATTGGAAATGTACCCATCAAAGTATAATCTTTCAAAAGACACACACCGACATTCTCGTAACCAGGAGGTGTCTTCGAAATTAAGGGAACGTTTCTAGTACGGGAATCAAAATTAAATAAGGCCAGTTGGTCAATAGTAACAACTTTTCCTTGGTGGGGGAAATGTACCACATGGAAAATGGTAGACACAACTGCACGCATGGAATCAATCCAGCTATGGCCAAGTAAAATTTTATAATAAAGAGGTGCATCGAAGACCTCAACCTCAACATTGACCAATTTACCTTCCAACGTAATAGACAACGATGAAAGAACACCGTAGGGTTTAAATCCTATAACATTGAAAGCCTTAAGTGTATTGTGTGATTCGGTGAGGGTAGGAGATCCAATGGCTTTCCAACAAGTAATAGACATGACGCAAGTCGAGGATCCTTCGTCAATAACAGTTCTACGAATATTCTCGTTTTCAACAACAACTTGGATATGGAATGCTAATTGAGGAGGAAGCCTTGGACAATGATCTTCCAAGTCAAAGATTACGAGATTAGTGTCAGATACCCACTACCTAAATCGGATTTTTCTGGTTTTCTACTGAATTAGAACCCCCGAATTACCTACAAAGGCCTAATGCGAGCTAGCTCTTTCTCTCTCCCCGCTCCCCTGTGATCGTGGGTCATGATCACAGTCTGAATAAACGCAGTACCTCTTTCATACTTTGCACCTCGGCGCTACAGTGATGTCGAGTCGTTTGAATTGGCAACCGCCGAACCCCAACAGGGCTAGCTGTCGGCCAATGGGGACGAATTCCTACAGGGTTAGCAAATGGCTAATAGGAACAAATCCCAACAGGGCCAGAGATCATCCAATGAGAAACAAACCCATTGCACGGTTCAATGGAATACAGGTGGCAGAGAGGGAAACATG
>ML779001.1:177802-205404 GCA_009831015.1 Picea engelmannii | reverse complement strand
CTGGCCATCCAGATCTTCTCACTACTTACCCTAATGCGCATTCGCGCCCCAGCGTAAAACTGGCATCTCTTCCTCACATCGGACGGTCATTACGGACCCTGAGATTTCCCGAAGGAATTTTGTTTGTCCATCGGGACTTAGCCACATGTTATTGTCTCGACATTTTAGATCGGGATTTGTCAAGGAAAGAGCCTGAGTTTTTGTCAGTGGAACTCCCAAATCCCCGATCCCTGATTTCCCGAAACGAGTAATCTCTCAACACGTCACCTCCTTAAATCATATGGCTCACAACTGCTCCGGGGTTTCCACCATGGAAAGTCCTGATCCCTTGTCAACATAAATCCCGATTCCGTGATTCCCGATTTCCCAAAATGGGAGATCTCATGACACATGGCCTCTATTAATCGGATGGCTCAAATCTATTCCAGGGTTTCCACAATAGAAAGTCTCGATCCCTTGTCAACATGAATCCCAATTCCACGATTCCCGATTTCCTGAAATGGGAGATCTCGTGACACGTGGCCTCCATTAATCAGACGGCTCAGATCTATTCTGGGGTTTCCATAACAGAAAGTCCCGATCCCTTGTCAACAGGAATCCCGACTCCGTGATTCTCGATTTCCTGAAATGGGAGATCTTATGACACGTGGCCTCCGTTAATCGGACGACTCATATCTATCCTGGGGTTTTCATCATGGAAAATCCCGATTCACGGGTTTTTTTTTTTAACCCTCGGGTAACTCCAGATAGATCCAACGGCTATCGGGTTTTCCAGTCGAGATCCGATGGCCCAGATGTTCTCATGGTCCTTGGGGGTCTACGATCCCGATTTCCTCGCTATTCACAAAGATAGAGGAAAAGGGGCAAGGTATGTAACACCCTTGTTTCTTTTGTCAATCTAACGTTCGTGAATGACCATGGGTTTTCCAATGGGATCTCGTCTGTCGATCGATACTTATCCCTACACTACTACATCGGGATTTTAAGAGGGTCATTCCTCCTCGTACAAGGTTGTTAAGAATTTCACATTCAAGTCCTTTTTCCAGGTTCTTGGTAAACCTTTCCAAGGAGGGAATCTCTGTGAAGAGATCTATTTCAGGGCATTCCGAGAGATAGATAAGGGGAAACAAATTCCCGAGAACAGACTAGAAGTCTAACTTGGTTCAACTTATGCATAATTAAATTCCTTTACCAACATAAGCCATGCATGTTTTTTCTATTATAAGCATATACAACTATTAATACTGATCAAAATACCACATAGACATTCTTATAATGAAAACATTCACAGTTTCACAGCTTATGAGCATAATTATCAGAATACATATATTTCAAGGAGCCAGAGGCAAAACACTTATCAGAAATAACACCAGGAGTAAGCCACTGCTGAGAGGGGTGCTCATTTCCACCTAACCATAGGCTTAGCGACTCCCAACAGATTTACCACTAGCCACCCTCGAGATGAGACCACGATGCTATGAGATTGCGTATCCCTGTCTGCCAATGACTAGGAGCGAAGGTTGCAATCCTTCCTCTCTGCTATCACTCACTCTGCGTATTGCCAGAGTTTTTCCCTCGCATCTTCCCCCCGCAATCGCTTCTACCCCACGCCTTCTCCTCTTGCGAGGTTGCGTGTGGCATGATTACCCTCATGTTGATCAGGCCTGACGTCTCTACGGATGGGAGGTTCACCTCCCATCCCTCATTAAACCATCTACCTACCAGCATGCGAGTCATTTAATTCAGGGCCAGCGAGCCACTTTTGGTTCTCCAGGCCAGTGGAGTCCAAATACGGTATTAATTCTCGGTAGAAGTTAACGCCACCTTTCCAGGTGCCTTCCACCACCATTGTGGTCTCTTTTTCTGCACATCCCCTCTCAGCAGTCCTGCAATAAATTCAAAATGCTATTCACATTCATTGACCTTTTCCTGAAGGTCCATTTACATCACATATTCACATTTATGAGTTTTCCATAGTTCTTGGCCAATCCAGTTATATTTACAAGCTGGGGGAAACATGGTGTTACAATTAGTATCCGTGGGATCAATTCCACCGATGGCATTTAACAATGACTTCCGTTGAGCTGGGAAACTTTGAAGGACTTTGAGAGTTGACATCGTCGAGGGTGCTTGCGCAAGATATTCTACAATGCTGTAGTTTTGTGCAGCACAGGCGTGGGGGTTAAACACATACTTTCGAACAATTCCCTTGGGAGGAGGGAAAAGGATTATATCGAGACTCGGTCATTTGAGATGAAGAGGACCATCGGGAGGTGAATTTGTGGAAGAAGGTTGAACCAACGAAGGTGATATGTCGTCAACTTTATCTTTTAATGGAGAGTAATCCATGACTCGAGTTGCAACTGCAACTTCGTTATTTTTAGAGTCACCAATAAACATAAGGACATAGGATGAAGTAGAAGGGGTAGCTTGGTCATGATTGACCAGTTAGGATTGTTGTTGATAAGGGATTTGTGACAAAATGACAGGTGTAGAAGGTTTCCCAGTCCCTTGAAGGAACTTAGTAACTTTGGCACGTCTTGGAAAATATTTCATGTAATGATCGTCACCACAGATAAGGCAGGGGTAACGAGGATTACGTTTGTATTTCTCATCGGTGGTTTTTGTTTTGGATTTATCAGATTGTGGATTATTATTCTTGTCCTTGTTCTTACCCTTTCCTTTCTTTTTATTTTGATTCTTTTTGGAAGGCGTGGATTGAATAGAATTAACTTCAGTAGTCTTACCGGTGGAAGGAGTAGGAGTAGGAGTATCTTGTGCATTAGAATGATTGGATTGGGATTGGTGTGACTGGTGTGCATCGACTGGGTCTCAGCATGGAAGGTGTCAATCACACCATCAAAAACATGAGAGGCTGCTGGAGGTTTTGGGGTAGGGTTTGTGGAAGGACGAGGAGTGTCAGGGATCAAATCGTAAAGTGTTCCTGTTTGTGAATAAACAAGATCAAGATACTGAGCACGACTAATCACCTTCTCTTCAATGAAAAAACCACCCATGCTGACATCAAGATAAATAGGTCCAATGAGTGATTTGGTAAACCACTCAGATAATAGTTGATCAGGAAGAGGAACTTTGATTAAACGTCTTCTTCTCCTCCACTCATGGATGTGATCATAAATATGATTAGAGGAGGATTGCTTGAAAGAACTCAAAATTTTGGTTCTTGTATTGTATTGAATTCGCAACTGGTAATGTGTCATAATGGCCATGGCTAAGGTGTTAAAATCGTTGAATAAAACTTGAGGTAACTCGATGTACCATTTTGTTGCCGAAACTGTGGGATTTCGTTGGAAAAGTCACAGTCTGATGGAGTCATCCATCAAGGAGTTAGATGAACACCACAGATGAAAAGTCACAACATGATTATTAGGATCTTCTTCTACTCGACTGTCAAATTTAGGGATGTCGGACGGTAACTTGGATAGTATGATGGGCCAATGAGGAGAGTGTAAGAAAGGATCACTCAAAATCCTAGATAGATCAGGTAAATCCAAAGTGGCCAAGAAAGGCAATTTTTGGTTCACTTGTGGAAACTGGTAGTTTAGAGGGGGAAGTCCCATGGGTATACCAGTAGAACTATAAGCAGTCTACAAATAATTAGACAGTCCTGTCAGACTCGACTATGGAGGGTTTTGGGACATATAGCCCGTAAGGTTGGGTTGGGTAGAGGGGTTCCCTTGGTAAGGGATACTAGATTAAATGCCCTGACACCAAGTGGGATTTAGGGAACCTGGATATGGTTGACCAAAGTTAGGGGGTACAAAAGAGTTAACTTGAGTATGTTTCCCCCCAGATGATTGTGTATTTCCTTGGGAAAGAAGGTTCCAAAGGTGGGATTGTGATCCAGGTGCATTCTGTCCATACAATGGGTTATGGACTCCAACCCGAGGTTGCCCCCCAATTTGAGGTTGTGCCCCAATTTGAGTTTGACCCCCAAATTGTGGTTGCTCCCTAGCTTGAGGTTGACCTCCAATAGGAATCTGGTAACTATAAGTGAATGAATGACTGGTGCCTCCAACTGGATTGGAGCCACTAGGGCCAGATCCTCCAAGCAAAGGTGGAGAAGGAACGTAAATCCCTACGGAGAGAACCAGGGAAGGTGTAGGAACAAAACCATCAGCAGCATTATACCCAGGAGAAACAAAAAGTCCAGATGGAACCTGGGTAGGGATAGCAACAAAAGAATCCAAATATCTATACCCAGGGAGGAGTGATGGATTCGGTCTAGATGGAAGTGGTGTCCCAATCGGAGCTTGGGAGATAACCACATTTCCTATAGGAATCATGGTAGCTTGCGGGACCATAGTAGAATGGGTCATCTGAAAAGTAGGGATCGAGTGAGAACCAATCAATATTTGGTCTGAAACGATGGTGACACTACTGGTAGTACTAGTAAAATGGTCCAAAGGTACCGTGTAGGTGACAGATGTCTGAGGCACTTGTGATGCCATAGGTCTATCGGGACTCACTTCTAGGTTACTGTAAAGGTCACGCACTGTCAAAGGAACAGAACAAGGAATGGAAGTTCTAGCAATGTGATCCAGGGTCCTAAATGATTCACTATGAAAAAGTGGATCCTCTACTCCAGATCCTACATTAGGTCCTGTAGATACTCCAGTATTATCAACAACAACAATTTCTCCAGTCGCGTTCATGTGAAGTATATGTGTTTCTGGCCTTAGAGGGTTGAGTCTAAAATCCTCTAAAGAGTTCGAAACAATTCTAAATCCTTCTAAAGAGTGTGTGCTTCCAACTTTAGAATCTACCTCATTGTTGACTACTCCCTCTGGAGAGCCTTCTGGTGAGTTAGGAGGCAAGGGTTGGTAACCTTTCGGATCTTTTGAGGGTATCCCTTGCATCCTATGTGAACGGTGAAGGCCAATGTTGCTCGAGCTAAGTAAAGAAAAAAACAAATCTATGGTCGACTAGAGGAAACAAGCAACACTCACTAATAAAATCTAGGAATCAAACCAAGCAAACAACCCTTCTTATTTCGAAGTCACTAGTTGGTGATGATATCCAACGTCGTGAAATCAAGACAAGAAGGGCTTGGGATAAGAGGGTGGAAAATTTACGTTGACGACCTTCTTAACGAACTTACACCCTGGTGCAATCTCCCACACATAATCGTGGGTATACCCTCCAAGGAGCTTGAGTGAGTTTGGCCAACGTCGATTCCAAGTACCATGAAGACTTGCCCCTCCATAGTCACCTCGTGTAAAGACCCTAAAGATATAGGCTACTAAGGTTACCAACTACAACAGTGATGCCTAGGGAAATAGTCGACAGTTTGATCCATGCGCAAGGGCAAAGTATCTCACCCGAAATCAACTTGAAATGCTTCCACTCATTATTGTGGGTATACCTTCAAGCGACCCCCATAATATGCCCAATCTCTACACCAAGACCAACAAAGTAGGGTGAGTAACTCTTCTAGTCTTAATGTGACCTCTAGTCTGACCCTTGTGTGAGATGGGCTTTCTAGGACAAAATGTAGCAATTGGATTTGAAATCTCCCTATCACAAGATACTATTGTGTTTTTTTATGCTTTGGAGAGTGTACCTCACAACCTATTCCAAAGCGCTTTCCTAGCTAATGTTGGTGTAAAATATCCCTAGAAAATAAAAATTACTAATTAAATTTTAGATTTACGATGTATTTTAGAGGTTGTTGCCTACTCAAAAAGGAGATGGAAATGAAACTGTTAATGTTATGACCTTGACCCAATAAAATTCAAAAAGAGATGAATGTGCAACTTTCAATTCAATGAAATCTAGTTATAGTAGGGAGAAGGTATTTTTCTTTAGAAGTACAACAAGATACTAATTTCAATTCCTTAATTCTGAATGAACACAATTCCAAATAATCATGAACTACAAATTTTCCAATTTCTTCTTATATTTTGAATGTAAAAAATGTTCTTATAAGAGATTGCTAAAATGAATAAATGAATTCAATTATTCCTTTCTAATATAAAATTAGAGATATGTTAACGAAAGGAAAACACAACCTAAGAAAATCGAGACACTCTCAATACCATTCCCAAATCAAATTCACAATGTAAACAAAACGAAAAAGACAAGAAAAAATCTTGACATAAGAAAGAAAGAAGTGTTTCTTAATCAACAAACAATCTGACAAATAAAATGAATCCAAAACTCAAGACAAACCAAAGACCCTTTGTCAAACAAGCACTCAGATGAAGATCTGAGATTATATCCTTGTGACAATGAGTATGAGCAAAAACTTGCAAAAAACAAAGAAACACTTTCAATCACTGAAAACCAACCGCAAGCAAGATCCAAACTCAAGAATCAATCAATCATGGGCATAGGAAGTTCACCCCAGGATTTCAAGACAAATATGGGTGGTGAAAGACAAAATGACTCACTTCATCGAAACCTATAGGAGTCGTTGCAGGCTGGGTGTAAGACATAGTGCGATGAGAAAGGGTCGTCGCAGGCCACTGGTAGAGCAGAGTGCGATGTCTTGGCATTGGAATGGCTAAGCAGAGGGCGGAGAGCAAGGGTCATCGCAAGCTGTCAATAAGGTACAGTGCGACAATCTCTGTAAATTTTGAAAAATTGGGAGAAAGACAAAAAATACAAAAGAACTTCTAAACTTAGGGAGTTTGAATGGATCACCCACAGACTCATAAAATGAAAATTATCAGACGAAGAAAAGATAAAGGAAAATGGGAAGAAAAAAATAAAAAGGAGGTCATATTCCCTAGTATGGTTGCCAATTTTGTTATGGGAATTATCGGTAAATTCAGACATAAATAGATCTCCCTAGATCCACCTAGATCTAGAACAAAACAGAACATGACATGACGCTTTCCCTAAGATCTAATCATTGAGTTTACTATCAAACGAAAGATAGGAAAGATACCATTTAAATATTTCTTCCTCTTGTCATCGTCCTAGCTCCACTCCATTGCTTTTGTGATATTAGATCTGCAAGAGAACACAAGCTAACCAAAGTGAAAGCAATATAGCATACTCAAAGAGAACCTATGTATGTGATCAAGGAATCATACAATAAAACAAGATAAGTTTTATGGGAAAGAAACATATCATTATATACAATAAAGCCTTGATTTTGCAAGGTCCCCTTTTGATGACCCTTTGCTCCAACGCACACACTTGCTCCAAACTTGAATGAAGAAGATCCACAATGACTTGGTGAGCTGAAATGAAGCTCTCAAGAATGACCCAATGTAGAATTATCCATACAATCTTAGCTAATTCAACCTTCATTAAACTTGATTAACCTTTTCCATGAGAAATCCCTCCTTATATAGGGGAAAGAAAGATGGTTATAGAGATTAGGATGATCCCACCAAATCAGAGAAGCGAGTAGGATCCCAACCATACGGATGCCACCTCACCTTCTAGAACTTTCATGAAGGTCGACCTTTTCTTAGCCTTTTTACATCGTCACACCCCAGCTATAGAGCAGCTTGCGAAGATGTCACAAACCAGTTTTAGGGCAGAGTGCGACGACTAGGCATCGTCACAGCCTGTGACGACCTTCCTTAATATGTTTTTTTTGGAAGAGAAGGCCAATCACTTTTCTCATGAAGAAAGGCTCTTTTTTGGAACATGAACACATGTTGTCGATGGATCACTAAGATGACCAAAATAATGTGTAACATAATTCATATAAATCCAAGATCGATGGTCTCAGCTTACTTCGGACGATGAAAGTGAATGTTGGATAAAAAGGGGCCGAGGGACTAAATTCTAAATCATTGTATTAAATGGTGATAACATATCACAACCTCATTCATTTTGATACATAGGGGTGGTATTAAAAAACCACTTTATCTTTCCCCTGAAATGAATGAATGGATGACAAGTGGCACTATGATGTAAGCACAGTACAATCAACTGGAAGATGATGTTAGCATATAATGGTCTCCATTTGTAGCTTCGCCAAATTAAAAAGCATCATGTCGATGTAATCCAAAGGATTCAAAAATAAATAAAACAATTAACCCTGAAGGTAGTGTTTTCATTTCCTTATTTCAAATTGGTTCTTATTGTTTAAAATAAGGATAGATGGAGAAAGGTAGTCAATCTGGTCAACCCTCAGTCTCTAATGAAAAAGTCCTAATCAACCGTGATTGTGAAATTTTTGAAACTGTTATACCAGAGTTTGATCCTTATGAGTTAAGAAAGTTATCATGTGATAGATTTATGGATTTGCATGATTATTTACATATATAAGAGTCGAACTTGGTTAAATTCATAATTCCCCAAACCTATTATTTTTTTGAGTTTGTCTCTTGGTGTGCAAAGAACGATCTTTTTGAGAAAATGGTCATGGTATCTAAAAGTGGGTCCATTATATTCTATATCAATGTCGAGTCTATTACAAAAATGTTATCTCTTCCCAAAATCCTTGAAGGTCAAAGCTACATGAAGAAATTTTTCTTGGCAATTACAATGCTTTAAATTTAGGTGAAAAGGTCACATTATTACAATCATATATGGATGAATATGATGTTATTCCCAACACTCCTCTTCCATATAAATCCAATATTTTCTTGAAATTTCCAGACAAACCATAATAATTAGGGTATGATCATGGTAGAACTATAGATGAAACTATTTTAGTGTTTATGTTAGCTATTTTCCCTCCATCTAAGAATTCCCTTCCCAAATTACATTATGATCAATTCCTTGTTGATATCATTCACTACCAATTGACACGGTTTCATGCAAGAAGATATTTTTGATATCAATCATGTCTTATCTACCTGATTCTATATTTTCAAGATTCTCATTTTCATAATATTCATCTGAAATAGAAGATGAACTTGATAATCCTTGGTCAGTCATTGAATGGACATCATTGGTAAAAAATCAGATAGAAAACAAAGGTTTTGTTGAGTTTGTTAATCAATTTATGTCTATTGCATATACTATTTTACATGGGAGTTCACCACCAAGGATATTCTGAGAATCCAAAATACTTTTGTGGCTTAGTCCTAACACCAAAGTTGGAGATTGGTTTTTGTTTGAAAATCCTACAACCATAAGGATATATGGTTAAGAGTTGAATAATTTTCTATTACCAGTTTTTTTTACACCCAAAATATTTGCCTTTGAATACATGAGACAAAGGCTTGATTTATATTATGTAAATTTTGTTTCCAAGAAATATCAAGTCACATTCCGATTAAAAAAGGAAGTTGTTCCTTTTATTGTAATCACAAGAACAACTCAAGGAATAGTTGAAAAAATCCTTTTGGACTTGAATTTGTGGCTAGGATAAGAATGGAATTATGATCCTTGGAATTACAAAAGGGTGCAATTGTAGAAAATTGCAAATCAATATAGTTGGGAGAATGTACAATTCTTATTATGGGGAGTTGAGCCATTGTTATTACAAAATCAAGTTCTAGTTCTTCAATCATATAATCTTGGCCAGAATGAACAAACAACTCAACCATTAATAATTGAGACTCCACAACAACAGGAGAAAACTAATAAAATAATATATCCAGAGTCATCATAAACTATTATTGATATGGAGGGAGATGAACAACATAGTAAAAGATGGAAGACAAAGGATCAAGAACAAGGAAAAGGTAAATTAATACAGATTCTAGAGCAGATTCCTACATCAAGCGAACTTGTGTTTTCTATAGAGAATATCCCTTCATTTGTTATAGAAAGTTCAAATACTTGTGAAGGATAAGAAAACACTACAGATTTAGGACAAAAAAGTCAAAACAAACTCTTTTCTCGGTTTCTGGAAATAAATAATCAAATTATTGAAATAAGGAGAGAGATTTATTCTCTAATTTGGAAGCAGGGATCTTGTAAAAAAAAATGTTATTAACCTTAGATTTTAAAGAAAGATATTTGAATATGGCCATACTGGAACCTAAAGCTCAAATAGTAAAAAAATATCAGGATTATAAAGCCACCAAGTTCAAATTGAAATTAGATGGAATAAATAATATGGTGGATAAAATGAAGTTGCACAGACAAACATGTGAGATAGTATTTAGAGACTTGTTACAGACCTCGACCAGTATGGAAATAATTCAAGCAATGGCTAGTAAGATTGAGAAGTAATGGAAATATGAGAAGGTATCCACCAGAACAAAACAAATATGCATAAATGAATTAGAGAAATGGATAATAGACTTGGGTGCAGATCCTCATGATGCAAAATCTGTACAGAATCTGATAAAAATTAAGAACACAAAAATTCCAAGTATTAAAAAAAAATCTTAACATTAGAGTTGTATCTATCCCTGATGATGGGTGGTCCAGTGTTCACTTGAAACATTAGATGTTTGATAAACTCTCACATAGTTTTTTCCAAAAAAATTAGCTACTATTATGACTAATTGTGGAAACCTACACACTCAGACAAGCTTAACATGCTTGGTATTGATCATGTATAGACACCAGAACTTCAAGCAATGGAGCAAGAAAAATATCAGTTACTACAACATATGGTTCAACAATAAGCATATAAAGATATGTTAATAAAAGCAAGGGATGATATAACTAAATTTCAAGATATGGCTGTAGTTTTGAAAGGTCAAAATATTGTATGTAAGTTAATGGATGATTTTAATTTATTATGGAAAATCAAAATTTTATTTCCTAATATTCCATCATATGATAGATATATGGATCTTGATATAGCTTCCAGGAAAATGGTTAGTTACAACTATCCTACTGGTAATCATTGGAGAAATATAGCTCAATATTCTAAGATGGATTGCATAGAACCAGTTGTCAGGCAATTAGGACAGACCAATGCAAGGTGAAAATATGTAAATATGGTAGAAGTTATGATCACGACTCATAAATTTTTAAGGAACATAGGAACCAAAAATTATTTTTGGAAATTCATGCCTTAAGAATTGCATGAATAACTAATACAGTTAGCAAAAGAGATGGAATAAAATAAAAAAGGAAGTTGAGAACAAAGGATCGACAATTTATGGAGGAGAGTGTCACCATCTCTCAAATAAAGATAAAGGCTAAAGCTTCTTAGGATTTGTAAAGAACAAGGATGAAGTGTATTTATCAGTTTTTGAGATTCATTTTTCAATATATATCAGTTTGTAAAATCTTTATGTTATTATGTATTATTATGTATCCACATAACTTCTTTCTGTCTATGTATCTCATATCTTATCTACAATTTCCTTCTTGGATTCATGCTTCATCATTCTATTGGTGTACAAAGAATTCACAAAACAAAGCAAGTTTAAATCCTGAAGAAAAAATGATTGGAACTAGCCAATCTCATACCTTGTTAGGAAATTGTGCCAAATGTACTATGTTATATGCATGTCTATATTTTGTTCTATAAAATGTTTTATACATGCCTATACTATGTTCTATGAGGGAAATGAAAACAATGACTTAGTTTTAAAATCAAATATTCAATTGGTTGGGTATTTCATCATCACTTATCCTTCTTGGATTCATGGTTCATCATTCCAATGGCGTACAAAGGAATTTACAAAACAAAGCAAGTATAAATCCTGAAGAAAGAATGCTAAGTTAGCCAAGCTCGTACTTGTTTATGAGAGGAATAGTGATGCTCCTCACAAAAAAATCTTCAAATCTAAAATATTGTATTACATTCTTTAAGATAACATCATGAGGATAAATGCCCCTGCGTTTTTTTTTTTTGCTGGCATGATATTTATGTGCAGGACTAGCCTATGGTCTAATAAATCATGACCATTGGGCATCTAAGTCATCAAAATCACCTGGGGATCACACTTGTCCTAGGCCACACCAACTCTCAACACAACTGGATTTTTTTGGGTGTCTCCTCCCGACTACAACGAGTTTTGAACCTTGGCTTCCTTACATAACAAAACCATTGAAATCCAATTGAACTAGTGGGATTTGACAATGCCAATGCATTTTTAAAGAGGTGGTACTCCTCTATTTTTAAACAATATGCAAGAACATAAAAAATTCCTGATAGAGCACCATGATTATTATTGAAATAAATATTCACATGCAAAAGAGTACCTGAGAAAGGACCATGTATCTCACAGGAAGTAAATATTCACACTATAATACAAGAGTATAGACCAAAAGAGTATACATTATCATAGGATGATATTTCCATCATATCATTCATCAATGTAAGACACATTATTTAGCACAAGGAAGGAAAATAAGGACTGCATATGGCATAGAACTTTAAATGATCATTCCATTAAGATGCAAAAAATATTTTTATAGACACCTTTGAAATATAATGCTTAGAACTGAAAATATGAGAAATCATTAATGTTATTTCCCAGATAGTTCTCTAGGAACCTAAAAAAATAATAGATTTTTTTGTAAAAATAAACAATAATGTCTAAGGTTTCAAATAAAAAATATATTGCACTTTCCATTCAAAGAAGACTGGGATGGGGTTCCCACGGACCATGAAATAAAATAGAGACCTGGAAGACAAAAAGAAGGAAATCAAGGGTCAGCCTTTAGTTTTCACAGATTACGGAAACAAAAAAGACAAAATGACTATTGATTGAGGAAGAAAAAGAAGTGATGATAAGAACATGGTGACTACTCGACTTACTATGATGGAAGTTCTAAACCGTTATCTACTTGTTTTGGTGTCTTTTGTAGGTTGTTGTTGTGTTGGAGGTGGAATAACTAAATTAACAACTTGTTGATTTGTTTCGGTTATTTTAACCAAGTCCATCATTAACCATTGTTCAATGTACTCCCTCATCAGAGAAACCATTATCTCATGTTTGGTCTTGGTTTCAAATAACTCATTTTCTAGTTCTCTTACAACAAGGTTCAATTGATGGAGTGTGTCCTATATGTATTCATTCTTGTTCACATATCGAGCTGACCATCTTTCTACTTCTTCTTTATAGAACTCAATTGAATCATTAAATTCATTGGCCCAGACAAATTTTAAGACATATGATTGTTCTTGTAATTGTTCCCTTGATAAAATTATTGTGTCGATAACTAAATGTGGGACCTCTAATTCCTTAATCAAATCAACAAGTTTTAAGAATATATCACCTCTTTTAAAGTTAATGACATGACATTTAGACAACAATTCCCGTAATCATTTAATTCTCCTTAGCCAATAAGCATTGATTTGTTTCATAAGAGTCTTAGAAGGAAGGTTTTGATCTCTTCTATGTAGCTTGCTTAAACTTGAAACCTTCACCGTGAATATACCCACTGCTTCCTTGTAAAATTGTTCATTGTTTTGCAAATATTTTTTAAGATACTCTTTGAAATGAAAAACCATTGTTGAGAAAGTAGTTGATCATGTTGCTAATTCCCATATCTCTAGGGTTAAGCCTATTATTTTCTTAATACTATCTCCAATTTATTTTCTTACAACCATTAGTAAGATCGATGAACCTCTTAATATGGAACTGGTTTTGGGTACATCTTCAAGACTGAACATCGGTTGTATAGTATTGATGAGATCGACGAATAAAGGTTTTAGATGCATAGCTTTTTCTAATTCCTTTATTCTTTATTTTAAGATCAAATTTTATTTTTCTATATCATAAATATACTATTTCAAGGCTTCTCTAATTGCATCATGAAATTGTATGATTTTCAAGGGTGAAGCCTGATGAAAATCGATATTTGATTTCCACTTCTCTGAAACCTTTTTATTTTTCAAGTTTACTTTTTCAATTAACATTTTTTTGGAATTTTTATGGTAGGCCGCGTGGTGTAAAGTGATAGTCTCTTATTCAAATATATTTGGCTCTTGAGAATCCAGTTCTTTAGCTATAACCCTTGTTTCAATCATACTTTCTTCTTCCTACATGGGCTCTTTTATCACATCATCAACTTCCATATCTTTGGCACTCCCTTCAATTTCAGGTAATTCTTCTCCCTCTTTTTGAACTTCTCTTTTTCTTTTAGTAGAAGTTTGAATAGTGTGAGGTTTTTCAATTATCTCTTTAGTAGGGTCCTTGTCTCTACCATCATCTGATTTTTTAGTAGAAGACCTTCTCTATTCCTGACCGTTACTTTGAGGTTTGGTCTTTGCTGAGGTACTTTTATGCAATACATTAGGTGAATTTGGGTTTTTACTTGTTTCTTGATCTGGATTTATGAGAGGAATGAAATGAAACCATATATTTATAATATTAACACAAAGACATAGTGAAAAATAATAGAGATGTAGTAAAACTTGACTTCTATTAAATAAGAAATATGCTTAAAACTGTAAAATGCAGACTAAAAACAAGCTTGCTAGAATGGTGGCAGCTTATCTCTGAGAAGAGACGTGACAGCTATCCTCATTCGCAAGAAGATGAGTACAATGAGGATTTGAAGGCCTTTTTACAATAAACATGAATTCCAAAACCCTAGACATCCAAAAACCTAACCCTAGGAAATGAAGTGCCAAAAGTCATGTGGGCCCCGTTGGGGTAAGTTAGTACATCAACTTCCCGGGGTCGTAACTTTTGCATACAATCTTCGTTTAGGGAACACGATAGCTTGCTGGAAAGGTATTGACAAGGAGATTCATTTAGGGGAGTCGATCAAAACCTCTGACCTTATTTAGGGTGCTCGATCATGAAAAAACATCGTTTAGGGCCTCAAAATGGCCCCGAAAGTTTGAGACTTGAAAAACTGTTAAAAATAGTAAGTTTCCAAAAAAATGTTTTGATCCATTTGGACAAGGTGGGTGGCCACCGAGATCCTCCTAGATAAATCCTCCCCCCTTAGGAAGCAATGGTATCCATTGTGTTGAGTTCTCCCATCCGATGAGGAGATTTATGTTGAATTTGGCCCCGGGTGAGCCACTTGCCTTGGTGTAGGAGTTGCCCTACTTTGACAACTCAGTAAAGCTAGATCCTCTGCTAGCGAGTGCCCTGAAACTATGTGTCCATGATATGATCAGTCGATGCATGTTCCATGTAGTTAGGTTTGAGATTTTTTGGTGTAAACCGTTATGCTATCTCCAAGGTGTCTAATAATGGTGGAAAATAAGGTTGAAGGAGGTCCACATTGAACATTAGGTGAAAGCCAAGGAAGGGGGGAAGGTTGAGCTCAAAATAATTGTCACCCACAGCCTTGGTGATGTTGTAAGGTCCATAACAGAGTGGGTGAAGCTTTTGATGAGGCCCTATAAGGCATTCTTTCTACAAGTGCAACCAAAATTTGTCTCCCACCTAAAACTGGTGTAGCACACGATGTTGATCACGACGTTTCTTGTACTTGGCATTGGAAATATATAAAATATCATGAACCCGTTGGAGGATGTGTTCGATCCACTCAATGAATCAGGTGGTTTTTTCAGCTTCAGTTGGATCATGCGACGAATATGCATCGGTGGCCACAAGCAAAGGGTAGTGAAACATCCATGGGACCCAATGATTGAAATCCCAACCCCACCTGAAATGGGTTGTGGCTGGTTGAGCTATGTATGGATCTATTTTAGTTGTGATAAACATAGGGAAGACTCTCATCCCAAGTGTGTGGGTGCTTGGAATTGTACATGTGCAGGATGTGCATGATCATTCGGTTGACAACCTTGGTTTGGCCATCCATATCAGGGTGGAAGGCAGTGGACTTGGTGAGCTTGGTGTCCAACAGTGACAAGAGGTTGGACCAGAAAGTGTTGAGGAATCAGCTATCTTGATATGAGATAATGGTTTGTAGGATCCCAAAGTGTACCCACACTCATTCAAAGAATAGCTTGGTAGTGGCTTACGCTGTGATACTCTTCTTGCAGGTGGTCAAAATCGCCATTTTGGAAAAGCGATGAACAACCACAAAGACACGATCATTTCCCCACTTGGTGGATGGAAGGACCGACATGTAGTCCATTGAGATGGAATCCCAGGGCCTGTCAAGAGTAGGTAGAGGAGTGTACAAACCTTGTTTCTTAGTGGTTGGTTTGGCAATAGCACAGGCAGTGCAGGACCATATATACTTGTTGACATCCTGTCGAAGTTTCAGCCAGTAGAAATGTCATTGTAGCACTACCACTGTCTTTTCCACGTCGCATTGTCTTGCCACCTGACTGTAGTGGTATTTCCAAATCATCTTCGCTCACTTGCTTGATGGAACAGACTAGAGAGATGGCCCAAATGGCATAACAACCTGTCCTTAAGATGTAAAATAGTGACAATTGTGTTTGTGCCCAACATCTGGTAAGTGTTGGTGAAGTTAGGATCTCTCTCATAGAGGTGGGGCTATATGGAGGTCTCGTGGCCACAAGAGTCTATCATTGTGGTGAGTTTTATGACTGGAGGTCGGTTGAGGCAATGAGTGACTTAGTTGGTACTTCTTGTTTTATACTTGATGTTGAGGTGGAACTGAAGCAAATATGTGGACCACTTCTAATGGCGGTCATTCTGTAATTTGCCTTGATTTGCATGAACTAGAACCGATTATGATCAATGTGGATGGTTGTCTCCTTCACAAGAATGTAATTCCTCCATTGGCAACAGGATTGCACAATGGAGTACATTTGTTTGTCGTAAGTAGGGTAATTATGGACATAATATGATAGTGTATCACTATGATAGTCCACAGGGCAGTCATGTTGAGTGAGAACTGTGACCAAAGCATAGTCTGAAGTATCTGTCTCAATCTCAAAAGGTCGTTGCATGTCAGGTAATGAAAACACTAGGGTTGAGCACAAGCATTGCTTCAGATAATCGAACGTTTTTTGTTGGGACATGCCCCACACAAATTCTTCCTTACCACCACCTCTGGTTATTTGGTTGAGGGCCCATGCAATATGGGATAATCCCAACACAAACTTGCGATAGAAATTGATAAGGACTAAGAAGATTCAAAGCTTAGTGAGCGTGGTTGGGGTTGTCCAGTCACAGATGACTTGGATCTTGGCTGGATCAACATGCACACCATGTGCATCAACAATGTAGTCTAGGTAATGGACCATGTCCATGTTGAAGGATCATTTTTCCAAGTTGGCATATAGTTTGTGTTGCCACAGAGTTTTCAAACCCTATTGAATATTATGCAAGTGTTCTTCCCAAGTCTTGTTGTATATGAGGATGTCATCCAGATACACCACCACAAAATAATTAGTGAAAGGTTGTAAGATATCATCCATCATCATCATGAAAGTTGTTGAGGAATTTTTCAAACCAAAGTCCATGACCAGCCATTCAAAAAGACCTTCTTTTGACTTGAATGTGATTTTCCATACATCTGTATGCTCTGTTGGGACCTGATGATAGCCAGACTTCAGATCAATCTTACTGAAGTAATTATCCCCCTTGAATTGATCAAGGAGATCGCCAATTCAGGGAATCAAGTATTGCTTCATGAATGTTATTTTATTTAAGGCCTGGTAATCAATGCAGAGTCATAAGGTCCCATCTTTCTTTTGCACCAGAACAATTGGGCTTCCACAAGTTGATGAGTTGGGTCGGATGTGCCCCTTGTGGAGTGGTTCTTGGATTTAATGCTTGATCTCCTCATTTTCTAGTAGATAGCGGTGATAGATTGGCCCATTGGGTAGCAATGCATCGGGGGTCAGATCGATGGGATGCTTGACCTGACAGTGCATAGGTACTTCAGTAGGTGATGAGAAGATGTATTTGTATTCTTCCACAACCTTATTCACTTGCTTCTGCTACATGGAGAGGTCATCTAAAGAGGCCATGGATGTGGCTGAAACATTTTACTCACTCTAAGAGAGAATCACGAAGAAGACAAACTTCTCGGTCTGAGAAATGGCCTTCTTGCATTGCTTGGCAGAGATCAAGCAAATATCACTACGTGGGACTACCTCGGGTATCCTGTACAATTTCTTGTTCAAAGTAATAATAACACTGTGAGGTCTAGACTCATATAAAAAATGATTCCATAAATAAGGTTGGTCAAAAATAACATCACAAACTTCAAGGGGAGAAACATCACACAATACCTCATCTTTGAATGGATCAATTCCATATGAATGGCGGAACAATTGGTTGACGTGAATATCACTTCCTTGACAGAGCCATCTGATTGTCTGTAGGGCTAGCCACTTGATGACCTCTGTTGATATGAGGTTCTTCGTGCTACTACTATCAACGATGGAGTGCAACAGAGTGCCTTTCACCCACATCTGTGTATGAAAGAGGCACACACCTTCCTCTGGCTCATTAGGTTCACCAGGCTGGATTTTCGTGGTAGCAACGGTGGCACTGGGTTTTGCATCAATGATTTGTCTCCCCTTTTCTGGTTCTAAATCAGAGTCAGAACCTGCATCTGATTTAGAGGCTTTTGCTTCTGCCACCAATGACTTCTTTGAGTGACAATCAATAGTGTTATGCCAGGGGCTCTTATGGAAGTCACACCACTTCTCGACATCTTTATTTGTCTTCCCATTGTCCTTAATTTATTATGGATTGGTTTGGTTTTCCTGAGGTTGCCCATATTTTCTTTATCCTTTTTTCTATGGGTTGGGGCTGCCCTTGCCCTGCCTCTTCTGTGAGGGGTTCCTAGACCCAAACTGTCGCATCTTTTGTTTAATATTCTGCTCTATTTTGATAGCATATCGATAGGTCATGCCCAAGGATGAGATGTCCAAAAGATCCATTTTTGTCTGGATGTATCTATTCAGACCATCGTGGTACTTGAGCACCATATGTCACCCTAAATATTTGATACCCATCTTGGTGCGCAAGGTATGGAAGACATTGATGAACTATGGCACGGTTTGGTCTCTTTCATACCACAGTGTGGTCCATCTTGTATACAAGTCGTCATAACTTCCAACAAGGTAGTATTGTTCCTTAATAGAATCCCTGAATGATGCCAAGTGGGTGCAACTACAACTAATGTGGATCCTTCTATTTCCTTTTTCTCACAAAAATTATTCCACCAATATTTGACATGGGGGACAACGTTGAGGAGTGCAAATGTAATATTTTCTCTATAGGAAAAGTTGTGGACAAAAAAATACCCTTCTATAAGGTTGAAACATTTATCTATGGCATTCATATCTATTTGACATTCAAATATAGGAATATCAAAATTGATATGTACCTTGAAGGGGGTGGTGCCTCTACTTGAGGTGGATGCGTCGCTTGTCGACAGCGGTCGAAGGATTTGTGCAAAGTTGTCCATCATTGTGTTTCTTTTTCGCTCAAGGGCTTCCTCGAGCAACATTTTGAAAGGATCTCATGTGTCATCATCTTTATTTTCTCCCTCCATGGACAGTTTCTTGAGTGTGCGAGAGAAGTTTTCCTCAAGAGAAACAATCTTGAGACCCAACTCTCTATACCCTAACTGCATCGGGGACATGCATTAAAAAAATGAGAAATATCAAACTTATTTGATACCACTGATATGGATTTATGAGAGAAACAAAATGAAACCACATATTTATAATATTAACACATATACACAATGAACAATAACAAATATACAGTAAAACTTAACTTCTGTTAAATAATAAATATATTGAAAACTGCAAAATGCAGACTGAAAACAAGATTGCTAGAATGGTGGCATCTTATCTTTGAGAAGAGATGTGATGTCTACGCTTATTCGCAAGAAGATGAGAACAATGAGGCTTTGAAGGAATTTTTACAGTAAACATGAATGCCAAAACCCTAGACATCGAAAAACCTAACCCTAAGAGACAAAGCACCAAAAGCCATGTGGGCCCCATTTGGGTAAGTTAGTACATCAACTTCTCGGGGTCACAACTTTTGGATATGATCTTTGTTTAGGGTGCACGATATCTCATTGGAAAGGTATTGACGAGGAGCTTCATTTAGGGCGCGCAATCAAATACTTTAGGGTTCACTAAGGTTCCATATCGTGAAAAAATGTTGTTTAGGCCCTCAAAATGGCCTTGGAAGTTTGGGACCCGAAAAACTGCTAAAAATAGTAAGTTGCCAAAAAATTGTTTTCAGCCAGTTGGACAAGTGGGTGGCCATTGATGTCAGTGTTTCATGGAAACCTACACAGGATATCTAGCTAAAGAAAGTACAAACAAAGTTTATCAAGAATGGAAGAGAGATTCAATATGGAAGAATGAGAAAATATATTCACACTACTCCAATGAGTTGATGATTGATACATAGATCATGATCAATATGATACAATGAATGAGTGGAATACACTCATATATAGGGAAAAAAATTCCATAATTAAGAAAGGAAATCAAGTAGTTAGCTTTCCTTAGGAATGCATGCATGCATAATAGTGATGGTAAAAATAGAAAGTCTAAAATAGAACTAATCAGTTAACTCCCAATGAACTAGTGTTACTCCCACTGAACTAGTGTGTCGAAAAAAGAAATTTCTCCAACACCCCCCTTGAATATCACTATGGAGTAAAAAAAATGAGTCCCGACTACTGGGCCATTTTAGGTACTCATGTACAATGAAACTAATGAACACTGAATAAAATTGAGGAAAGAGGGAAAACCATGTGGGAACAAAACCCCCCCTCAAAATATAATGTATCAAAAGAAGAAAATGACAGTTGTTAGGAAACTGTGTTATTCACTGCAAGACGATCACACAAAGTCTAAAACTTCTGCTCACTGAAAGTCTTCATGAAGATATAGAAATCTTTATGGATCTAATGAAGTCCTTTGGAAACCTATCTAGCCTTGTACCTCTTGATCCTATGGACCCATATGCACCTGTAAATATTCATTTCTAGTGGAAGTGGAACCAGATGCCAAGTCTGGTTATGTAGGAGTGAGTCATACTCCTTCTACATGGTTTCTTTCTGTAATGGATTTCCCACAACCCTATTGTAGTTTTGTAGATCAGTAGATTGAACCATATAGAAATGCATGGGCATCGCAAGTTCTGAAGATGAAAGTACATGAGAAGACTCCTCATGCTGAGATCGAGTCCTCCTTGAATCCAATGGATTCCCTGCAAGGTTGCTTGCTTCACGAAGTGTGATATGTGCCTTCTTGGGCATCTTATGAAGCTTCAACATTGGCTTCTTATCTGGATGTACTACCTGCTTATTTCCATGTACAGAATCTGAGTGTATGGAATCATCTCTGATGTCTGAAACTGATGGAAGAACAAGAGTATATGCATGTTGCATTGGAGGTGCATGGAAAGTACTCTCCTTATGTGTAATTAGAATAAAGGAGTCATCGTCAGAAAACTTAGTGAATTTATACAACCTTGACTTGTGATCCACCTCACCAATTACAATGATGGAATTGTCATGCATGTCAATTACTGAAATTGAATCTAATGTAAATTCAACCTTTTTACCTTTATGAGTGATCTGATAAACTGAGAGCAGATTCATAGAAAGATTTGGAACATGTAGAAAATTCTCAAAACTCCCATTGTGGAGTTCCACTCTCCCTTGTCCTGCTACTGCTACTGGAGTGTCATCCCCCATGAGAATAGGGGGACTTGAGCATGGACTCAAAGAAGAGAAAACTTCCTCTTTCACTACCATATGATCGGATGCATCGGAATCTATAATCCATGAATCAAATGAGGAATTAATTGCAACCAGAGAATGATGATTACCTTTCTTAGGAGCAGGATCATCTTCCTTTTGCTTCTTGACTCCCTCTGGAATGAAGTTTCCAAGGTTGTTCTGTTGAAGTGTCTGTTCCATAAGCTCAATCTGTTTCTTCATGCATGTGGATTCTTCATGATTTGGTTTATTGCAGTAAGTACACTTCTTTCCCTTCTTCTTCTTCTTGGACTTTGAAGAGTCTTTGGAACCTGAAGAATCATTAAAGGGTTTGGAATATCCCTCCTTCCCATTCTATTTGGATGACCCTTTTCCATCATGCATGGTGAGTGCATGTGCTTTGGGATCTTTCATGAGGCCCATTTGTATGAGTTTTGTCTTCTCTTGTGTAAGAGACTCAATGAACTGAGCCAACGTAGGCATTTTCCAATTTGCTCCAAAAAGACATCTTCCATAATGGAAATTGGAGACATATACAGAGTATTTTGGTCCTATCTTGGCCAAGATTGTTAGAATAAGTTGTTTCTCTTGTGTAGACTTATCAATACCACATTCACCCAAGCTCAATAACAAAGATTTAAATTTAGTAAAAAATATTGTGTATTATCAAAA
The DNA here is from genome assembly GCA_009831015.1 of Picea engelmannii. Lineage (NCBI taxonomy): Eukaryota > Viridiplantae > Streptophyta > Pinopsida > Pinales > Pinaceae > Picea > Picea engelmannii. Next base: position 183,327 of record ML779001.1, on the reverse strand, counting down.
CTTTTAGGGTCTAAGGTATTCAACTCTACCTCAAGCATATGACCTTGCATCTCATCCTACTTTCCAAAGAGTCCTTCCAAGGTGGTACAGATCTTGTTTGGAGACTTGCATGTAGCAAAATGAAACAAAAAATCAGTGGAGATTAACTCAAGAAGTAGTCATGTGGCCTCATCCTTACGGTTCACCCATCTCATCTTCTCAATCACTGATGTAGGTTATGTTTCTGTCGCCATCGTCAAATTATATAGTCCTTTTTATTTTGAGTTGGAATGTCTCCTTGGGCTTCCAATTAGAATAATTGTATGGTGTGAGGATTACCACCAGTTTGACTATATACTAGTTTTCATATCCATCTCTCCGACTATTTCTAAGAACCCCTAAAAATTTACTCTCAATTTGCAAGTGAAAAATTAAGAAATCACGACAGAAATGACACTTTAAGTGAAAATTTGTATCAATTTCAAGAGATGATCTTGCGAATTACTTTATGAGAAAACGGTAAGGAATCTCGCCAAAAGGTTGAAATCTCACTTCCAAAATGGGTCGATTTACTTTCCACACGGGTCGCTTCCTCCAAAATGTAATATTTTAGGAGCAATGAATGTAGAAAGGTATGACCACGGATTCATATCAGTTTCAGGAGGCTATCTTGTGGCTTAATTTTTGAGCAAACATTGAGGAATCGCGCCAAACAGTTGAAAACCCACTTCCAAAATGGGTCGATTTACTTTCCATTCGGGTTGTTTCCTCCAAAATGTAATATTGTGAGAGGAATAACTGATGAAAGGTACTACCATAGATTTATCTCGTCGAAACTCTGGTTTTCCTTATTCTTTGGCTTTTCTGGCTTGCTCCAAGCAACATAGCTCTAATACCATGTCAATGTTTCATGGAAACCTAGACAGGAGATCTATCTAAAGAAAGTACAAACAAATCTTATTAAGTAAGGAAGAGAGATTCAATATTAAAGAATGAGAAAATATATTCACACTACTCCAATGAGCTGATGATTTTTACATAGATCATGATCAATATGATACAATGAATGAGTGGAATACACTCATATATAGGGAAAAACATACCATAATTAAGAAAAACAATCAAGCAGTTAGCTTTCCTTAGGAATGCATGCATGCATAATAGTGATGGTAAAAAAAGAAAGTCTAAAATAGAACTAATCAGTTAACTCCCAATGAGCTAGTGTTACTCCCACTGAACTAGTGTGTCGAAAATAGAAATTTCTCCAACAATTGAGATCCTCCTGGATCATTTATCTATCCTATTTCTTGTAGTACTCATTTGTGCTTTCCAAATCCTCAATATAATTTAGGATGTTTTCAACAAATGCTTTAGGAAGATTCTAGTTATCTCCACCTCCTCCTTCAAATTGCATAGACTTACTGAAATATGAAGCATACTCAACTAAATACATATGTGCAGAAAACAAATATTTTGGATCAAAACCTTGAATGGCCTGGACTTCCTTCAAACTGAGCTGGTCAAATTGAACTGCATATTCATCTAAATGAGAGATATGCTTCACAAATTTCTCTCCAACTTTCCATGGTAGTGGGATAAATTGTTTTTTCCTTTTCTCATTGAAGAAGTGTGCACAGTTTTAGCACTGAGAGTCACCCTTAGACTGCTAGAGGATAATCCTAGTACCCATCAAATATATTTGTAATGGTAAATGTAACAACAAGTGTGTTTTTGAAATGTGACAGGGAGCTAATAACAATTGTTCATCAATGAAAAATGATGCCTACATCAGACCATGTTCCCACAGAGAAAGTCTAAACCAAATATGAACAAAAACAAGATAAAATTTGCAAAGAAGAATGAGGAAGAAACATAAAGAGAATAGTGCAGGTGTACATCTGGTCCAACTGACTAATCCCTGAAGAAAATTCCAGAAATAAAGATCCTCCTACTTTAGGAATTAAAACAAGTTTATGATGATGCTTTCACACAGTCAAAACCTTTGCTGCATAAAAACAATAACATGAATCCTTCACACATAACCAGAAACTAGAATAAAATGGAAATAACTATGTTCTAGATTAGTATTAGCGACATCAATTGAAATGCATGCTCTTCAGTGAGGTATACAGAGCTGCAAAAACAAAATAGTTCCTTTTTTATTACTTTGCCTCTTCCCTTAGATCTTTCTAACCCTGTTAGCACTTGGTAAATTTCCTAGAGGTTGACAGCAGAAGAAATCTACTAAAGTAACTTTATCCAACCTCTTTTGAAGCTGGGATCTAGCCCTTCCAACTTCAGAGAGGGATCTCTCTATATGATTTAGCTATGTTTCAAATTTTAAATATTAGGCTAGGTGAATAAATAAGTTGATTTTTGTTGTCATAGTGTTTGTCGAGTTGGTTGAGACAGTCTACACATCCATTGGGCTATGGGGTCTGTGTCTTGAATAAGGTATGAAATCCAAACCAGAAACGCAAAGGAAAACTTTCACAGGGCAAGATAATATAATCATTGGATTCTTTAGTAGCGTAAATGAGGAATAGAAGAAAAGGTGAGAAAGACAATTACAACAAAGAAGCAGTTAAGAATTTCTTTATTGTAAAATGAGAAGATAAACACTTAAATCTTTTGAGTCAAAAACAGGGTATACGAGATAAATCCTGCAACTTTCATTACTTCTAAAGATTAGATTTAGAAAACAATATGACAAAAAATTAAGAATAATAGTTAACGTAGAAAGAACAACATCACCAGTGAATACACGCAAGAATCCTGTAAAAGTGCCTCTTCGTATTAATGGAAGATCTCTTCAAAAATATTACAGTCTGATAGCTTCAGGGTGTGAAGATCAACAACCCTCAATACTTCGAAAGGTGAAGTATTTATAACTCAAATTACAAACGATCCTGTCATTAATGACCAGGACATGCTAAATCTATTTTTAGCCTAACTAACTTGACAAATTTCCTAAATCTAGGAACTTCTTGATGATGTGGTGTAACTACATGCTGATTTCTGGGTGGACCATTGATGAAGCCTCTGCACGACCTCATCTGACTGGACAAATGACTGGACTGGGATAGCTCATCTGCTACTTGATCAGATCACAGAGTTCCTCCCATCGAAGATGACTGGGCACGCTGACTTTGAGTAGCCGTTGATACACTTCATCCATTTTTGTGTACTTGGCGAAGGTAGGCTTGGTGAGGAAGATGTATCGAATCTCATGTTGGATACTGATGTCCCATTAAAGAGAATATAGAAATGCTTTACCAGTGATGCTGCCTTGAATTCCTGCAAACTTTGAACTGTCCTTAGCCACATCAGCCAATCTCTTCTTGTAGTCTAGGAGTGTCATCAATTTATCATTGATTACCTTCAAACTAGGTAGACCTTTCTTCTGTAGAGCCTCAATCTTACTGAAGAATCTTTGTACCCCTAGGTCCATGGCTTGAACCTTTCTTCCAACTGAATCATTAATCCTCTCTTGGTCAAAAATATTTTGACCTCAAGGATGGTCTCTATTCTGTCTTCAATTTTCAGCTCTTCCAGTTCTTCCCTGGTCTTAGAATTTAGGAACTTGATGATCTCGTTCGCCTGTGTTGGCATATCTCCCAATTCTGATATGATCTTCTTAATGGCCTGTTGTTCTACTTCGACCAATGTGTTAGGCTCCCACACTGTATGGTTTACAAACTTCTCAATTTCAGGCCTAGATTCATTAACATATGGGATGTTCTTGTTTTTCACCCTCATCTCGGAGATGATCCCACATGGATCGTAATGCCATGGGAAACTCATGAAGAACTTCATCTCCTTCAGCAGCCTGTTGGCTTCTTCCCCAGTGCCACGATTGTTGCAGATGAAGGAGCCAATCTTCCCTTTGATTCTTAGTTGTTTCTTTTTCTTCAGTGACACAAAATGGATATCATCGGAGTTTATAATCTGCCTTATGTGTTCCAATGCAAAAATTCTAACAGGCAGGTACTTGGGCAGGTTATACGGTGCCAACTCGCACCCGTATACTCTGATATCGGTGTAATATTGGTGCAAATACCAATCCCCTGTCTTGGTATGATTCGAAAGATGCAGGATCCTCTGAACTTCATCGTTTATCCGGGGCTCGGGCCTGCCGCTAAGCATAATCACCACAGGGTGGTATAATTGATCAATGAACTCCTTGAAGTTGAACTCGATGGAGTTGTACTTGAGCAAGGAGGTCCATGCCGTCACTACCTGGGGTCTGCCATCTTGATCCATCTTCTGCATGGAAAAAATGAATTTGTCCGCCTGGAAGAAGACGAACAAGTACGTCAGTATGGACGAGTATCGGAACATGCCTTCCGTGGCAAAATTCATGAACTGTTCGTGAATATTGTTTGCCAAGAATGTGATGAAGTCAAACTGGGTGGTGGGCTTCTCATTGGTAGAGAAGATGGATAAAAATCCCAGAATGGGCTCATCTACCCACTGATCTGAATAATATCCTAACAAGGCACAAAGGGATGATATGATCTGGTTTCCTTTAGTTGAGAACATGGAAGAAGGATAAGGAGGATTTATGGAGGGAAATTGAGTGGATAGGGGAAGGAAAAGCTCAAATATTTGAGCTCTTTGGGGGAAGGTCATTTTCTGGTACAACTCTGTAAGAATTTCTAGGTTGAAGGGTGATGCAAAGTCGGCTTGGGGGATTTGCATCATTTGGTCGATGGATTCGGGCATGATGAGGAAAAGAATCTCCTCGGACGAGGAGATGACGACTCTTTGTTCTAGAATGTAGTGGGCTTGGCACTTCAGGGAGAACTCTGGAAAAGGGTGAATGTGAGGGAAGAGGTAAAGGGGTAAGTTGGACTCCCAGAGTCCGATTTCATCGCTCTGGTCCAGGAAGACCTCCTTGAGCCACGACTGAAGGTCTACGAAATCAAAATCAAATTTTGTATCTGCAATTAAATTGTCTTTATCGACTAGTGGGATCCTGTCGAGGTCGACAAGAGGCGGGAGAAATGAATTTTCCTCCCCTTCTGCTTGTTTGGACTTTTGCGCCATTACTGCAACAATACCTGCAAGAAAAACAACGTTAGAGGGTGGCTATTGGTGGGGGCAACTGACTGTAACGTGCGATGAGTGGGTAAATGATGAAAGTAGGAAGGAAAATGGTAGTTTTGGGTAAATGGGTGTCCGTTGGGCACGGGAGATAGGTCAGCTAGTTAACAGATAGGTCATCCAGTAATAAATGGCCAACGGATCACTTAGAGTGTGAGATGGAAGGTGACGGTGACTGAGAGATATGGATGAGTGATGTGGCAGCTAATGATTGGCGTAAAGGTCATGGTGAGGGGGCTTGCCATGAGCGAATGGGGGGGAAAAGACTGACAATAGTCATGGGACGTGACTATTTCGGGAAAGGTGGATGGTGACGTCCAAAGTTGACGATGGTATGTCAGACATTAGGAGATGATGGGACTCGGGGCCATTAGATCATTTCCATGTGTAAAGAGGTGCCCGCTAGAGGAAAGATACCATTCCGGACCCCCCCCCCCCCT